>CM027570.2:21874334-22474334 GCA_015852605.2 Populus deltoides | reverse complement strand
AATTCGTTTCTAAGGTTTTTTTTTAAGATTTCATATTTTCTAGCACAATAACTTTACTAAAATACCCTTTGTTTCAAAATTAGTTCAAGCTATTTTTAAGGTGTTTTTTGTATTTTCAATTGGTTTTTTTCTTTTTTATTCTAATAAGGTTGGTAGATGGGTAAATTAGTATTTTATAATAAATAAAGAACTTTTTTTAAAAAAAACATGTTAGTTGTGCGGGAGGACATCGAGGCGCTTCGATGACGCTTGCATTGTACTCCAACATTCAAAAATTTACTTCTGCCGTGTCACTGGATTTCTCACAGCATCCTCTTTCTCTACAAGTGCCGCGTGTTTGGTTTTGTTGGACAAATTATCGTCGGAGCTGTTATCTTTTTTCTATCTTATCCCTTGAAATTCACGCCTAACATTTAAAATTTCAGGGCAGTCTCCTTGTTTGGGTATATTTGAGTATCAATCCTCATTCTTTTGATTTTTAAAATTTTTTTCCTTGCTCTATTTGTAAGTTTTTTTTATTTTTTTTTCAATTGCATCATTCAATCTAAATTTTTAATTTTTTAATTTTTCAAATTTCATCCTGATTTTTTCTTTTTTTCATGCATATTTTGTAAGCTTTCAATTGTTTTTAATTTCATTCTTTAATCAAAATTTTTAATTTGTTGTTTTTTAAAAATTTAGTCCCCATTCTCTTAGTGGTTTCTTCTTTAATTATTTTGTAAATTGATTTTCTTCAATCCAAAATTATCCATCCTCTAATTTGTTATTTTTTATCTCAAATTCGATCCTCATTCTTCTAATTGTTATTTTCTCTTTTGAATTCTTTTTTGTAATTGATTTTTTTTTTCAATTTTATCTTTCAATATTTGATTTATTGAAATTCAAGCTTCTTGGTTTTTTCAGGTTTGGCGCTTCCAATCAAATGGCTTAGGTAACGGGTTCACATTTGTTTTTTACTTATTTCCTTTTTCGATCTCATTACTCAATGTTGATTTTTTTTTTAAAAAAAAAAGCTTCATGGTTTTCTTTGTTTTTTATTTCATAGGATTATCTTGATCTCATAACCTGACCCGTGGGTTTGACGGGTTAACTTGGGTGTGATCACACCTTTTTTTGGCTTTTAAATATATATTTTTTCTTTTGGATCCTTCTGTGTGACTGAGTTTTTTTTTCATCTTTCAATATTTGATTTATTAATAATTGCTCTTCATGGTTTTTTCATATTTAGTGCTTTCGATAAAATGGCTCGAGACATGAATTTTATAGGATAAGAAGGGTTGGCATCATTTTATTTTTTGACCTAATTTTTTCCATCTCATAATTCAACATTGGTCTTTTTAAAATTGGATTTCATGATTTTCTTCATTTTCTTTTCTATCGGGCTATTTTGATCTCATAACCTGATCCGTGAGTTTGGCGGGTTAACCTGGACATGCTCAAGCTATTTTTTTTCTTACAATTGGTATTTTATTTTTATCCTTTTGTATGTTTATTTTTTTTTTAATTTCTTTCTTCAATATTTGATTTGTTGAGGACTGAGCTTCAAGGTTTTGTCAAATTTGTTGCTTGTAAAATAACTCGGGTTACAAGTTTAATGGTTAACATGAGTTGACATCGTTTTTGTTTTTGCTTATTTTCCCTTTTCTTTTCATCATTTGAGATTGGTTTTTCTCATTCTACTCTGGTTTTTCTCTTTTTTTAAAATGCACTTGCATCAATTGGACATTATTTTTTTTATCTGACCTATGATAGAGCACGAGTCATATAGTTAGTGTATTTACGCACATAAACATGCATATATAATTCCATATCTACCCTCCAAGATGTCTCTAAATTAAACCCATACGATATCTTCTCTCCATATCCTTTATGTTCCTTTTGACATTTCTAGAAAGAAAGAAAACCAAGGAGAAACAAAAGAATGGCTTACAGGATCAACACTGTTTGCATTATAGTCGTTCTCCTCCTCTCCTTTACATTGACCCATGCTGATAAGAAATCTCTACTTACGTGGGTGATTGGGTGCATGGCTGGGGGTATAGCTGGGTACAAGGCTTACGTGGGTTACTATTATTTTGTGTTTTGTTGAATTAGTCAATTAATAACGTAATGTGGGAATTGGAGTTGCTGAAAGCATTCCTAGCCTTCAGCTCCACTACTGGAGTCCTTGTTATTTTGGATTATCGTTGTATTGTGGTGGCCTATTTAGGTTCACATTTTTTGTATTGAAGTATGGAATGAATAACAAAAATACTCTCCAAAACCTCTATTCTTCTTCTTTCCTTATCTTCCCCAAATTCTTTTCTTATCAGTGGTATCAAAGCTATTCCGGTTCATGGATACATGCAATAAAACTCATGTGGAGTTTCGTGTTGAGGTCAATGAAGCCCTTGCCCGACATGACACCAACTTTGATGAATTGAATCACAATTTTAGTTGAGTCAGTGACGCTCTACAGGGAGTCATGGCTGAGTTGCAAGCAATGAGAATCGCCCAATCCAATTGCACACTTGACAGGGAATTCAATCCGTTTGTAGCTGGAGATAATTCCCATGATAGGCTTTCCGCTTCAAACACTTCTAATTTTGACAGGAATCACACCAACCTCAAGCTGAATTTTCCAACCTATGTTGGCGAGGGTGAGGACCCTACAGGATGGATTTTCAAAGCGGAGCAGTACTTTGAATTTCAAAATATTGATGCTCCACAACGTGTTCAATTGGCATCATTTCATTTATCAAATATAGCACTTCAATGGTATCGGTGGTATACCAAAAACAAGGGTCAGTTACGTTGGAATGAGTTTGTCAAAGCTCTCCTCCATTGTTTTGGTCCAACAAATTATGAGGATCCATCAGAAGCATTGTTGCGACTCAAGCAAATCACGACTGTCAATGCGTACTAAGAGGCATTCAAGAAATTATCCCATAAGGTGGATGATCTCCCATAAAAGTTTTTGGTGGGTTGTTTTATTGCAGGGCTGAAGGATGAAGAAAAGGGATTGTGCTTCTACTGTGATGAAAAGCATGTCCCAGGGCATCGTTTTCCAGACCACAACTATTTATGATGGTAGATGTGCAGCCGAATGAGGAAGAAAATGATGTGGACATGGATATTGAGTCAATTGAGGAAGCAATACCATAAATATCACTCCACGTCTTAGCTAGTACAACCCACCCACAAACCTTTCGCATTATTGGAAAGGCAGGAAACAAAGAATTGACTGTGCTCATTGATGGGGGAAGCACCCATAATTTTATTGATCAGTCCGTGGTTACCAAGTTGGGACTGCAAGTGGTTCGTGGCAAGACATTTAAGGTGACAGTCGATAATAAATAAGTTATTAAGTGCACCGGACGTTGTTTGGGGCTCTCTCTATCACTTCAAGGAATCACAATACGAGCTGATTTTTTTGTTCTTCCAGTGGCTGCCTGTCAAGCAGTTTTAGGAGTACAATGGTTGGAAACTTTGGGTCCAATCGAGACTGACTACAAGAAGCTGAGTATGTCTTTCACACAAGCAGGCCGAATTCATATATTGAAAGGGATGATCAGTTTAGAGCTCGCTCCCTTGAGTGAAAAAGAATTGCTACACTTATCAGGTATGAGGTTTTTTGTTCATATAATTTCAGATGTGCAACCAATTCAAGACATTAAATTGCCACCAGACCTCAGTCAAATTCTGTCAGAATTTGCGCATGTATTTGAAGAACCTACCGAATTGCCACCTACACGCAGCCACGGCCATCAATTTCCGCTATTACCAAACCAACCTCCAGTTAACACAATACCTTATAGGTACTCCCATTACCAAAAAAAAAAGATCAAAAAACTGGTAAAATAATTCCTTTAATCCGAAATTATTCACCCTAGCCGGAGTCCTTTTTCATCACCAGTATTGTTAATAAAGAAATCAGATAGGTCTTGGTGCTTCTGTGTCGACTACCGGGCACTTAATGAGATTACAGTTAAGGATAAATTTCCCATACCAGTCATTGATGAGTTACATGGCGCAAAAGTTTTTTCAAAACTGGACCTACGCTCCGGTTACCACTATATCAGGGTCCAGTATGATGATATTTCAAAAACCGCTTTTCGAACTCATGACGATCACTATGAGTTTGTGGTGATGCCATTCGGATTGACAAACGCTCCAGCATCTTTTCAGAGTCTCATGAATGATATTTTTCAGCCACATTTATGAAGTTTTATTCTAGTTTTTTTTTAATGATATTTTGGTGTATAGCAGGTATTGGGAGGATCATCTGCTGCACTTAAAACAAGTGCTAGGAATTCTTTCTGACAATCAGTTGTATGTCAAACTCTCAAAGTGTCAATTTGTGGGTGTTATCAGTCAGGTATTTGGGCCACCTCATTTCTTCTGAGGGTGTGACAGTAGACCCAACAAAGATATAATCTGTTTAAAATTGGCTGGTGCCAACATCCCTTAAAGGTGTCCGCGGTTTCCTTGGATTGGTCGATTATTATCACAAGTTTGTGCGGGGATTTGGTATAATAGCTGTGCCTTTTATCAAAACTTCTCACCAAAGATGGGTTCTGCTGGTCTGAAGATTCTTTGTTTGCTTTTAACAAATTGAAGCAAGCTCTCATTTCACCTCCTGTATTGCGGCTACCTAATTTTTCACAGCAGTTCGTAGTAGAATATGATGCTTGTGAAGATGGGTTAGGTGCAATTTTATCTTAAAACAACCAACCAATTACTTATTACAGTGAAGCCTTGAAGGGAAAATCTATAATACTATCCACCTACGACGATGAGTTATTGGCTGTAGTGAAGGCAGTGCGAAAATGGCGACCCTACCTTTTGGGCAAGTCATTTGTGATCAAAACTAACTATCAAAGTCTTAAGTATTTATTAGAGCAAAGACTCACAACGCCTTCTCAAGCTCGGTGGCTGCCAAAAATAATGGGATTTGATTACACTATCCAGTACCGCAAGGGAAAAGAGAACCAAGGAGCTGATGCTCTCTCTCGTGTAGCAGCGTTCCACTTTCATGCCTTGTCATTACCAATTGTAGATTGGTGGAAAACTCTACAGCAAGAGGTACTCCAACAACCTTATTATAATTATTTGCTTACTAATCAGTCCTTAAATTGTGTTCAACGAGATGGTATTTGGATGCAAAGTGGACGGGTCCTCTTGAATCCCACTTCGTCATTGTTGCATACTGTCTTGGCCGATGGCCACTCTTCTTCTTCAGGTGTACATTTTGGATACCTGAAGACTCTTACACGTATTTTAGCAAGTTTTGTTTGGCCTGGAATCCGCACTTTGTTAAAAGTTTATTCGGGACTGTGAAGTGTGTCAACGTTGCAAGCATGAGACCCTTCGACCTGCAGGATTGCTTCAACCCCTTCCCATTCCACAGTGAATTTGGACAGATATATCCATGGATTTTGTTGAAGGATTACCGCTGTCATAGGGTTACAATGTGATTATGGTTGTGGTGGATCGACTCTCAAAATATACATATTTTGTGCCACTAAAACATCCCTACACAGTTGTATCAGTAGCCAAATCTTTTCTCAATAATGTGGTGAAATTACATGGGATGCCTCTTTCAATTGTTAGCGATCGTGAAAAAATCTTCATTAGCAATTTTTGGAAGTCTCTGTTCAAATTACACGGCACAACACTGTGTTGCAGTTCCAGTTATCACCTCTAATCCGACGACCAAACTGATGTGGTAAATCGGACTCTTGAGCATTATTTACGTTGCTTCTCTTATGACCAACCAAAAGGTTGGATGGAATGGCTTGCTTGGGCAGAATATGGGTACAATACGACAGTTCATTCAACAACTAAAGTGTCTCCATTTGAAGCAGTTTATGGGGTTTCTCCTCCATCTATGACTTTTTACATTCCAGGGACAACAAAATTCAGGTTGTGGACAAATTGTTGCACACAAAAGAAGTCATACTTCGTGATCTACGATGAAATTTGTTGAAGGCACAGGTTCGTATGAAGTCTTGCGCAGACTTGCATCACTGCGAGATCACCTTCGAAGTCGGTGATTATGTGTTTCTTAAGCTGCAACCCTACCGCCAAAAATCAGTGGCTTTCAGAAGTTCTTTGAAATTGTCACCAAGGTTTTTCGGGCCATTCAAAGTTCTAGCTCGAATTGGGGTAGTTGCTTACAAATTAGACCTTCCAACAGGGGCGCGAATACATAATGTTTTTCACGTCGGTTTGCTCAAGAAGAAATAGGGACCTCTCGTCGATAATACTGCGATAACTCTTCCTCCTGTCTCAGTGGATGAAGTCCTGTTACCAGAACCTGAATTAATTTTGGGCCGTAGGGTTATCCAAAAGGGCAAATACCGTCTGAAAATAGAAGTCTTGGTACAATGAAAAGGGGCTCTGCCTGAAGATGCTTCATGGGAAAACTTGTGGCGTTTTGCCAAAACTTATCCACAATTCAACCTTGCGGACAATGAAATTCTTAGGGGGATGGATTAATAAGAAATCTCTACTTACGTGGGTGATTGGGTGCATGGATGGGGGTATAACTGGGTACAAGGCTTATGTGGGTTACTATTGTTTTGTGTTTTGTTGAGTTAGTTAATTAATAACGTAATGTGGGAATAGGAGTTGCATAAAGCATTCCTAGTCTTCAGCTCCACTACTGGAGTCCCTATTATTTTGAATTATCGTTGTATTGTAGTGGCCTATTTAGGTTTATGTTTTCTGTATTGAAGTATGGAATGAATAACAAAAACCTCTGTTTTTCTTCTTTCCTTATCTTCCCTAAATTCTTTTCTTATCTGCTGCCCGGCCGGAGCTAGCCTTCAATGATGTAACTCCGATGGACAATCTATAAGGGGTACATTAACAAATATTTCTTCAACTTTTTTTCTTCAGCCAACTTACTTGTAGTTTTTGTTTGCTTAATTAATATTTTTTTTCTTCTTGATTTGTTGAAGAATAATGCTGAACCAGAGACAGTTAAGGTGGAAGAGGGCTGTGAAGGAGTCGGAGAAGAGTAGTGTTTGATGAGAAGAACACTTACAGCTCAAATTGATTATATCTACACACAGAAACAGAAGCCATGAACTCTTGAGGATATATTGCATGTTGTTCAATTTTGCTACTCCAGACCGCTTGCTCTGTGTATACAACGGAGTTGATTTCATATAATAAAATGTATTGTCATGGTGATTTCATATACATTTTACTACCTTCCATTAATAGTTTATGTTCCACCAATTAACAATTTTTTTCTGGTAAAAAAAGAGTCCTTTGATGATATTTCCACTGATGTCTAGACATGCAATAAAATAGTAGAGTCTATTAATTGTTATGTTAGGTAGAACTTAACTATTTTTTTCGCACACAATATTTAGCCTATTCTTTCGCATTTCAAAAGTTTTTTTTAAAAAAATTAATTTTTTTTAATTTTTTACTTTAAATTAATATTTTTTGATGTTTTAGATCATTTTAATGCTCTGATATCAAAAATAATTTTTAAAAAATAAGAAAAAATATTATTTTAATACATTTCTAATTGTAAAGTATTTTAAAAAATAATAACAACCATACTTTTAAATAGACTAAACATGTTTGTTTGTCACATTTTTATTCTAAGTTCAGCTTGAAACATATTTAATCTCAATACTCAAAACATGATTAAAAATACTATAATAACAAAGGAGGGAAAAATGCTAACAATTTATGCTAGTAGCCACTGCAGTTAAGACATGGAAAGTTAAGAAACACAAATCATAATAATTTACTCAACAAAGAAAAGTAAAGCCCTGTATCTTTGATCCTCTAATTTCTTAGATATGTATGTTCGGGCTGGCTCCCAAATCGCGTTCATATTTGCAACCTCTTCTGCTTCTGCTTGCAGGGGCAGAAATTTCATTGGTTTAATGGGCCTAGCTGGGTGTAAATAGGCATTAGTCCAGTTAAATGTCCATAAATAGGCCCCAAAACAAATGACTGAATGAGGCAGGGCCTTAGTCATATCAGTAAATCAAGTCTGGACTAATTGTAAAACGCCCATGTTTTTATGCATATCACTCTACTCTTGCAGCCCCCCAGTCGCATCCTCCTGGCCGAATGTTTAAAAACCAAGACCAGAGGCAAAAACACTCTTCGAACAAACCCAGAAACACTTTCGTCTGTTGCAGTGTTTTATCTCTCGAAGTTAGCTGCTGCTTATTTTCTTTTGGGGCAAATGCAAGCGTTAAACCCAATACAACCTGGTTTTACCAAACTCTTCAACCGTCAATTGCTTAAACCCTTAAACCTCCGTGCATTCTCATCATCATCAGATGATTACTCCAACCAGTCACGTGGTGGCCTCCCTCGCTTCTTCTCTGAAGAACTCCCTGCTTCTAAGGCACCGTGTCTCTCTTTTGTCTAATAATCATCATTTTCAATCACTTACTGGAAAGATAAAATGAGGGTTTATTTACATTCAATGCTGTGCTAATAGTTTTGGTATTATTTATTTCCTATTAATCGAGAATGGTGTGCAGGGTGGCGTTGTTCGTGTACAAGGCGATGAATTCAGGCATATGACTAAAGTTTTGAGGTTGAGCACGAATGATAGGTACCCCCTTTGATCATTTTTACTCGCTGGTCACTTGTATTTTTTGTACGCCATTTGTGCTTATGGATACGATTCTTGTAAGCAGGCATCTAGTGAGGTTTCGCATCAGTATATTGAAAGTAACTTATTGTTGCTGCTGTTGTGTTCTTGATCATTTTAAGCAGCAGGGCTTTCTCAAATTTGTTTTGTAAATGCGTTTGCTTTATTTTATTGCTGGTTTTGTTTATCTGATTGCATTTGTGATCCAAATAATCCAAATTGTTTGAACTCTGCTCTGGCAAATAATTTAAAGTGGAACATTACCATTCTTGTTTTAATCTCAAACATTTATGGTTTTCTGGTTCTGAAAAGAAAAAAAATGGTGATTCTCTGAACAATTGAATGCAAGGGTAGAGCTCTTCAATGGGAAAGGAGGTTTAATAGAAGGGTGCATAGAGAGAATTGACCGTACTGGACTTGATTTTGTTGCACTGGAAGATCCAAAATTAGTTCCTCCTCTGAGCACAAAGTGGCATGTATATGCAGCATTTGGTGAGTTGGTAGATATGTGCATAAAACATTATTAACAATCTTTTAAACTCATCCCAGACATCGCATTTTCAAACTTCTTCTCCTTTAGGTACTCTAAAGGGTGATCGAGCTGACTGGCTTCTTGAGAAATGCACGGTATGACTTAAATGCACAAACAAAAAACTTTTCTGCTTGAACTATTACCATTTTAATCCCCTTACTTTTGTAGCTGTTGAGTCCTCTGATTTTCCCTTCCTTAGGAACTTGGAGCTCATAGTGTGACCCCTCTACTGACTGAACGTTCTCCATCAATCTCGGAAAATCGAGTGGACAGGTTTCGACGTGTCATTTTGGCAGCAACTAAACAGAGTAAATAATTCGTCCTGCAATATTTTTCTGATATTGTCCTGTTAAATTGTCATTGAGTTGTGGAGGTTCTTATCAGTTTAATTTTGGCTCTCTGATCAAAAGATATTTATTAATTTTCTTTTAACCTTACCTCTGTACCAGGTCAGCGGTTGCATGAAATGATTCTAAATCCTCCAACTAAAATTGTTGGCCTTTTGCCCCTAGTGAGTTCTTCCCTCCTTACACTAAAAAATTCGAGCAGCATCTTGGTTCAAGTAGGAGAGATTTACAAGTGTTTGTGGAGCTTCTTGGTGGTTTAGGATTTACTAGTGTTATAATTAGAGAGAAAGGGAACTGTCCAGCTCGTTCCTTACCACCTATTCAATTAATTTGATTATGTGTTTCTTCCTTTTTAACAAAATCCGAATGACATTTGCCAAGACCCGCCAATAACATAACATGACCTGGCATATGACCCATGATAGCCCAGGATATAGTAAAACATAAAGAGTAAATAGACTAAACCAACCATAAATCAAAGCCTCGACAACAATCAAGAACATATTTGTTACAGGTTTGAATTGGCCATCTCTTGTACTTACCATGCAACAGAAGCACCAGCATTTGTTTTGTTTTTCGAAACCATATGGGACTGTGTAATTGATGTTGTTGCCAACAATGTGCAAAGGAGTGTTTGAAAATACGTGAATGTTTTCCTTTTCATCTATCACTACTATGTTGAGCTTAACTTTGTTTTTCGTGTTATATAGCTTGGCCAGTCAAAGCTATCTTTTCTGGCAACAGCAGGAGCTACTCCTGTTGTTAGTGTATTGACTTCATCCAGAAAAGAATCTAGTGGATTGATGATAGTGGGACCAGAAGGGGGTTAGTACACATCCTATGTTAGTTCCTATTCATCAGAATTTTCTTTTGCTGCATGTCTGGGCAAAAACTACTTAGTTTGTTAATCTCTGTTAATTTTCTTTTTCAGCTGCTTTTGTTCAATGTTTTTTTTTTTTTATATATATAATTATGTTATCAGTTGGTTTATTTTGTTAGGAAGTGCTTATGGTTTTTGAAAATATTGATGCTTCTGGTGCTCATATCTCGTGGCATAATTATTCTGTTATGGTGTGATGGTTGCCATGCACTGTTTCCCCACTCACTTTCTCCCCTTTCTTCTTCTTCTTCTTTTTTCTTCTCACGCTGTGGCTTTTATGTCTTTCAGATTTCACTGTACTGTCACCCGATTAATGATCTGTCATGGGATATGTGTACTTCAATGGTTCTTTCTTTGTCCTCCTTGAAATCTCAAACTGATTTTGTTGTTCCGTATTTAGCTTTCGCTTCCCCAAGTCGAATTCCCTCTTTTGTTGATTCCCTATCAGAAAACATGCTGAAGTTCTTGTTCCTGGTTCATACCTGCCACATCCATATTTGTGGATCAAGTTGCCTAAAGAATAGGAATCTTTTAATCTTGATTTCTTCTAGCCAAGAAATTCTTGTTGTGAAATATAGTTGCCTACACTATGATGATATTTGGATGAAACTGTATGCTTAACTAAAATGCCGAGATTCTAGCTTCAAATGCCTGTTTTCCTTTGGAAAATAAAGTCTGTGTGGATTTTTGTTGATGCATGCTTTAGACTTCACGGAGAAAGAAGTGAACATGATGATGAAAGCTGGCGCATCAGCTGTTGGTCTTGGACCCCATCGCCTCCGTGTTGAAACTGCAACAATGGCACTTTTGGCTACTCTAATGCTATGGTCTGACTCCCAGTAGTATTGAGTTCTTCGTCACATTTGCAAGTAAGCTTTTCACAACTTTTATCTTACACCTTGCCAATCTACAATATGTCAGACTGGATGAGTCTTTAGCAAATCTGATTCAGAGTAGAAAGTGATCTCCTTGATCCAATTTAAAGTCAGACTTCATAAGAATTTCACCTGCCTTAGGGCATGCTATGTAATTATCTCAAATCTTAGTAAAACTAGGTTAACTTTTAAGTTGACTGGTATATTTTGCAATCAGCATGCATTGTGTTAGCATTTTAAAACTATAACAAGTGTATTTTTTCGCCTCATGCAGGCCAAAGATGAAATTTTTTGACTAGGGTTGATGAATTGTTCAGTTTTCCTCCAGGTCAATATATTTTTAATATAGGCTTAAACAATTTTGTTTAAACATGCTCCTTTATCAGTAGAGGGCTTTTCTATTCGCTGAAACTTTTATTGCATGTGATACATGTCAAGTCAATGTATTAGATCGCAGAAAACATATCTTTTGTCCTTGTTTATCGTCAGTACTTCTAATATGTAGCTGACCTCTCTGATTTCATTGATATTTCTTTATTTCCTGAAGTTCTAATTGAAGTGTTTCTCTTGTTATGCTTGAATATCCGGAAAATCTGCTGAGCTGATATTGTTAATAACTTGGATATCGTGTTTGAATTTGAATTTGCTGTAGCAGCAAACATTTAAGAAAAAGATCAATAGCATGATGCTCGGAGCTTGGTGGGGTGGGGTGGGAGGTTGTGGCAGCTGTACTAGAAGAGAGGTCTTTGCTTTTCTACGCATCAACATTTATTTAATATGCTCTCTTACTAAAACTGGTGGGAAAAAAATTGAGTGGGCATATTGACATTGAGATCTCCCAAGTCTGGCGGTGCTTTATTATATGTCCGACCAATATGGTCGGCTGCTGCTATGATTTACAGGATAAAGCATTTATATGTTGCACATGCTCTCCGAAGTCTACTATTAAAGCTAATCCATCGTGTTTTTTTTTTCTTAAGAAAAATTATGCCATGGGGTGTTGTGAGTCTTGACTTGTGATTCTTCTCTTTTTGAGAGCAATTTTTACATACTTGAAGAGGGTTTGTACATGCCTACCCTCATCGTGGGATCTAGGGGCTTTTTTTCCCTATCTTGATTCCTGATACTGCTTGTCAAAATTGCTTAAACTCTGGTCAAAGATTCCTCCAGTGGTCAAGTAGTCAAGCTAAAGCCCTGGGAGTTGGAAATATCCAGGTTCAAATTCGTCTAATCCTGGTACCAAAAAACAGGAAGAGGTTGCTTACAATTTCTTTTATGACTATGCGAACTCCTTGAACTCTCTATAAGGGGTTTGAAGTTTAGGCTGGTTCCTCACTTTGAGAGGCGTGCTATTCCACATCATGTAGAACGCTTTGGTGATTAAGTTGTTAGTGGTCTAACTACAATTCATTTGATTTTGAAAGCTATCTTAAAATTGGATTTCTCCTCTCAAACTAAAATGTTATTAGAGTATAAATATGCTCGTTCCTTGTTTTCCTTTCTTGCTCTAGTTTCTCATTTGGAGGGACTTCTTAGTTCATGCCCGATCCACCACACGTTTGGCTGGATTCTATCGTCGAGGCTGTTGTCTAGTATCTAGGGAGCAGATGAATTACTCAGGATGACCTCTTTTACCTTTATTTATGGCTCATTTGGGCAGATAAGCACCTGAATCTTGCGTGGATTTGTATCCCTTGCAAGTGTGCTTCTTCTGAATAAATGACTAGATGACAGCTTTGATTGAATGAAAAAAGAAAAGAGAGGACAGTTTGATGATCATACGAGATATTCTTAAATGCATTTCAGTCAAACAACAGTTATATTCAATCAACAAGGCAAACTTTTTCCCGTCTTGGTTTTCAAATTAGTCTGGCAGGAGGCAGGAATGTTGCTAAGAGTTCTGGCTCTAGGGGCAGGCAACTTTTTATTTTTCTTGTTTGGTCGTAGAACAAGACAACTGTGATCGGGGAAGAAGACTAAGGGAAATGAATGAAAATAAGCAGGCCTAAATTTGCTTCAGGACAAATCAAGACTAAGCAGTCCAAAACGGGAAGTAAAGTTTGGCAGTGCTTGAAGACTCATGTGAAGGGGAAAGGATTCTAAAATCACGTCTTGTACAAGAATTTGCGTTTCAACCATTGTTGTGCTGAAAAATCCCCCTTTTTTGACGTTGATGTCTGCTTATATTTGATTTTAAAATGCTAATCTAAGGTCAGAACACATCTTTCTTTTATAAGAACATGTTCATACTTTGAAATGATGCTGTGAGAAACTACGATTTGTCAAATATGCCTGCATAATAAACACAGCACCTTATTGTTATCAGCCACGCTATTATATATAAACTCAAAGTCAAGGGTCAAATTTGAGATTTGTCCTGTCATTCTCTTATGCTGCTAAATTCCTGTGGTTTCTGAACGTGATTGTCATTGTCTGTCTACTGGGAAAATGGACAAGCAATTAAGAAAGCCTTTGCCTTGAAGAAAAAAATGCCGTGTGGGCTGATGCTTCCTCTCCCTCTCTTGATCATTAATTTGTCAATATTGATTATTGAACGGGTTATCTACCAGTCGTATGCATGACCAACCAGCGAGTTGCGAGGTATTGAAATAATGTGAGGCCAGAAATCAAATTCATGACTGGTAATTATGAACTTAGTCGGGCATGAAATTTCCTAGGCAAAATGTCGTGTAATTTATTATGTCCTCCAGGTTCTATCTCTTCATCAACAATATTTAGCTGTATGGATTTAAACTCCTTCACGCTATGATGGATTATGAACAGTGTTCATCTTCTCATAATTGATCTTAAATTCAATAAGAAAACAATTACTTGCTACATATGTTAAATCACCCTTTTTATTTTGAAATTGATGGCTTAAATTAAACAAATATGACTAATAAGTGACAGAAAAAAAAAAAAACAAATCAAGTGTATTTAAATCCCTTTTTAATACCAAGCTTATAATAATCAATACGCTATGGAATCACACCATGACTAATTACTTGTCCTTTCCCAAATCAATTTTTTTTAAAATGAGATTATTTTAAAAAATTATTTTTAATTTTTAAATTACAGATTTATTATTCGCTTTCAACTTTAAAAAACATTTTAACACTTATAAACAAGTGTATGCACCCAATCCAATCCTCTCGGTTGCTTTATTTATTTTATATCTTCGTTTTCATTGGTTATTTAGATGAATAATTCAATTACGTGCCTAATCATGAGATTATGCATAGCATTGATTTTTAAATTTTAATCCCAAAATTCAGCACTACCTGCCGTATTTTATTAAAAATCACCTACATGCCCTTTTCATTGATACATCCATAGTTTTTAGATCAGACTCGATCCAAGATCCGGATTTTGAGTTTCTAGTTTTGACCGGGTTATCGGGTCGTTTAATTTTTTTAAAAATCAAAACGATGTCGTTTTAGTAAAAAAAAAAAGATCAAGGGTTGTAACCGAGTTTTTTCTTCTTTTATTTTTTTAATTCAGTCCAGTTCCAGTCCTGGATCGGCCCACCAGGCTGGGCCGGGTTTCAAAATTCCAGAGACATCCCGTTGCAATCACTTCTGGTTGTGGGCCTTGCTTGGGTATCTTGTAATTTTATCAGTAAAAGCTTTAAAATGAAATGACTGGATTACATGTATTTCTTTTTTTTTTTTCTAGACAACCTCATAAATATTATAGCAACTATGTAATAAACTCAATTTTATCTCTTATTAAAAAAATTTCCTTCAAGTTTCGAAAGTTCTCAATTTTTGAATCTTGAAACATCATCCTAATATTGTACCCTTTTTTTTTTGGTAAGAAAAGACATTATTTTATATGAAAACTAACATTTTATTTTGAGAAATCCCATAGAAAGTCTTAGTTAAGAAATCAAAATTGTTTGATAAAAAAATTGGGCGAATTTGATACTACCTCCAGAATGAAGAGGAATTTTTGAGGTTTTTTTATTTATTTATTTTTAATGACAATTCTTTTCTCATTGTATCCTACATACCGGCACTTGAATCGTTTGTGGCTAGATGACCGGCAAACACCTGAATACTCTCACATTTATTTATCTGACTTGGTTAAACTGAACTTAATATACACAAAAACTAATTGCAGATCATTTAACTGTGCGAGGAAGTACGTTCTGTGGAGAACACCAGTGGATGCATTGTTCATCATGGGCTCTTTCTTTGCATCTTAGTTTATTCATTTATCGATTTAATTAGAAAAAGGAGGCTGGAATTTAGAATCTTTCTGGGGAAATATTCATAGGTTTGTTCCTCCATGCATCTTGTTGAGTTAGTGATCAATGCATAATTAAACAGTAAACTCATGGTCAAGCATGGTAGGGTACGGGTATATATTGGCCTTTTCCATCAAAACCATAGTTTCGAAACCCGGCCTGACTCGGTAGGTTGACCCGGAGCTGGAACCGGGCCGGGTTGAAGAAAAAACAGGGGAAGGAAAAACCCGGTGTAACCCGGCAACCCTGTTGACCCGGTTAAGACCCGGTTGCAAACCCGTTGACTTTTTTTTTTTTTACTAAAACGGACGTCATTTTGATTTAAAAAAAGAACCGACCCGGTAACCGGGTCAAAACTCGGAACCCGGATCTTGGACCGGGCCGGGTCTTAAAACTATGATAAAAACTTTTCGTAGTATATTATAAATTTTTACTTGTAATTAAAGTTTTATTAAAATCTTATCATGAAAATCTGCATGTATCTGGGTATTCTATTTGGTCACATGTTAGAAAAGTATAGAGTAATGAAGTTCAAATGTGAATCCATAGCTTGAAAATAGCGTCTCTCTACCATACCATTAAAAGACAAGTTGACCTTCACCCATCATCCAAGAGTACCGTTGGGCATGCATATCAGAAGATAAAATACAGTGCACGTTGATTACCGGCTAATTTAGTACATTATTTAGAAACGTGACTCAAACCGTATTTTTAAAAAATAATTTTTTTTATTTAAAATTAATTTTATTATATTTTCAAATCGTTTTTATACGTTGATATTAAAATATTAAAAAAAAAAAAAATATATTATTTTAATATATTTCTAACTAAAAAAACATTTTAAACTTCCATCGTTACCGAACTTTCTAAATAATAAAAGTATTTGATATCACACCGAGGTTTGCTGCTTAGTGGCCTTGGCAGGCTTTGCCTTGCCTATGTGCCTTGGGTTCGAGCCTTCGCGTGTACGCCTGTCATTCCCACGGTGCCTTACATGCCAACTGGGCTTGCAGGATGTTCAGTGGGTCCAGGGATTAGTCGTGGTGCGCGTAAATTGATCCGGACATCCTGAGTTATAAAAAAAATATATATATATTTGATATCGTATCAAGCAATTTGGTATCAAGATTTGCATGTGCTTGGCATGACAATGATATCAACGTGCATATCCATCGACCAAACCAACATTTTTTTGTCTCCATGGTAGTAGATATTTAGAGGATTTTCACATGTTTATCAAAACAAAACAATCCTATAAAAACAAACGAAGCGTCCTAAACTTCTTGTATAGATGACGCATCTATTATGTTTTTCATAGTTGACAAGTCTTCTTCTTGCTCTTGGAGCTCACCGTTTATCATTCACATATATGTTTTCATATTTTGATAGCAACGAAGTCATGCATTGTTGTTAAATCTAGTCTATTTTTATGGATTGTTTAAAAAAAAATTATAATTCAAAGTTTGACCTAACTTAGATTTTAAATTGAAGTGGAAAAGATGTGTTAATCCACTATACCTGTTTATAAAAAAAAATAAAAAATATTATTTTAATTAAGGGTGATTATTTTCGATTCGGTTTAGTTTTTATCAAAAAAATTAATCAAACCGAATTTAAAAAAAAAAACGAAACCGAATTAAAACCGGTTCAAACCGATCGGTTTCGGTTCGGTTCAGTTCGGTTTTTAGGGCAAAAACCGGTTCAAACCGGTTTGGCTCGATTTTCTCGGTTTTTTCCTGTTTTGGCTCGGTTTTTTCCGGTTTGGCTCGTTTTTTTCTGTTTGGGTTCGGTTCGGTTCGGTTTTTTTGGTTTTTTGCTTATAAAACCAAAACTGAACCGAACCGAACCTACCAATTTTTTCAAAATTTTAATCGATTTTTTTCTCATCTCTGATTTTAATATATTTTCAATTAAATAATATTTTAAAAAATAATTCTCCCCAACGTTAGTAAACACATCCCCATTCCAAAAGTTAGGAAGAAACAGAAAATAGCAAACCCGTAATAATCTTCAAAACCACGCCCCATATTTGACCAACATGTCAATATAAACACGAAGCGACACCAAAGTTGAACACGATACATCCATAAACTACATTAAAAGCAAAGAAAAAGCTTAACCAAGCGAAAGCAGCAGATGTCAAAGACACAAGATTTATAGAAGAAGAGAACCCAAATTCTCATTTTCATTTTTTCTTTAAAACTCCCAGTTGAAGTTTTTGTTCCTGAGAGTGAACCCAGATGGCAATCCAACTAGAAAATCTGGTGCAGTCGATCAAATCAAAAGTTAGAGCCCTGAAGAAGTCCAAGAAACCATACATCAAGATGGACAAGAGCGCAAGTGTTAGGGTTGAGATCCGTAGCAGAAAAGCAAGAAAGCTTATTGACAAGACTCTTCAAGTTGCCGATCGTCCTGGAAAACGTGTCATTTCTTGATTCTCCTTAGCTTTTCCTCTCCAATAAATGCTCTCTAAATTTCTGTATAGGTAAATTTTAGATTTTGGTTTTGGTGGTTTCTTTCATGTGCGTGCCTGCCGATTCTGTGTTTTATCTAAGGAGTTAAAGCCTTTTAAGGCTGGGAACCGTTTCGGGTCTGGCTTGACTGCAGAATGCCCTGTTTTATGTAGCGATCAATGAAAAGCTTACATATTTTGTTTGCTGTTATTTATTTTTGATGCGGATATTTGAATGAGATGCCAATGCTTGACTGCAGAATGCCTTGTTTTTTTTTTTACTAACATGAATTTCTGATGAGTTTACGAGTATTTCGACTAATCCTTAAAGCTCTAAAATTAACGATTATGTAAACTTTCAATAACCACGAGAGTTACAAGACTCCACGACTTCTATAAAATAAAAATTTTCTTCTTATTAGCGGAGAGACCAATAATTATAACACATTAACAAATAAACCTAATGAACAATCCATCGATAATCTATACGAAACAGTACGTAGCTCTTAAGAATTTTAGCAATTTATTAGTAACCAGGAAGAAGTCTAACGCACGCTCCATCATGTAAACATTTATATTATCTGTTCTACAGTTTAAAGGATACTGTGATTTACTTTCGATCCATGCCCTAGTGTGCCTGTAATTTTATTTTATTTTTGCTCTTGCTGAGCTACAGCATTAATGTTTCTTGTCCATATAGGGTGAATCTCACCGACGACCTGCCGACGTTACGTTAATGGGTCAGTGGGTTAGTTAGTGCTCTAATTAATGCTATGTGTTTGCCACGAGCAATTGTTTCTTGCAATTGTCAATATATACTGAATAAAGATGTATGTGAGTGAGAAATAAGAATGCTTTTGCAATTGTCAATGGTGGCAGAGTTTGGTAATGGGAAGTTCTAGTCTTGGGCCATTTGGCTCATCAGCAATAAAAAGGACGTTTTAGATATTAAGAATTTTTTTTGAAAGAATTTTTATTTAAAAATATATTAAAATAATTTTTTATTTTAAAAAATTTATTTTTAACATTAATACATCAAAATAATCTAAAAATTAATAATAATAAAAAAACAAACACAGCATCAAACGGAATTGTATGGATTTAAAGGATCGAGAATTCCCTATGCTTTTGCAAATGGGAGAAAGGAGATGGTTGCTGTTTCTCAATTTGATCATGTTGAAATCCAATCACAAAGGAGTATTGCACCAACTTCAAGGCTCAACCTCAATCATTACCTTTTTGTTTTCTTCACTTTCTTCAATTTTTAAAATATTATCCTGTTATTTCTTTGCAATTGGGATTTAGTTTAATAGCTGGGACGTCTTTATCAGAATTACCGATAGTATTAGGATACTTTTTTTTTTAATCATGTTAAAATCTCTAACGACAAATGAAGATATTCCTGGAATAATTATTTAATAGATGACTCAATGATACAAGAACTTAAAATTAAAAGATTTATTTTTTCTATGATATCATATTCAAGCTCTGTTGTTATTAATATGATGACCATTACAGACTTATATAACCTTTAAATTTATAATTTATAAAATTAATTAAAATATACATAAATTACTCAAATACTCTCGTTAATAATAATAATAAAAAATGCTCCCTTAAGAGATCAAATTCAAAGTGGTAGAGGTATTGACATGACAGGAGGCATGGAATTAAGCTCACGAGTTCCATTTGATTACGAAACTCTAATTCTAACATAGTCAACTCTGGCTTTTCAACAGGCAAGACTTGCATTCATTGTTCAATACAAGTAATTAAATGGTGTCGCATTTATTTGTTTGTTTACCATTTTTCCAAGGTCGAGTGAGACTAAACTTCGAGGCTTGTTACAATTCATATATAGCATGTAATCGGGTGATTTTGACAAGAAACTTATGCGAAGGAAGCAATACATTGCTGTCAATGACTTGTTTGTGTTTCATTCGTTGGCCATTGATTAGATTTCAATGCATAATAGAGAGGATCGTTATATTTGATTTATTTCCCGGCAATGAATGAGCTTTGATTAAACTTAAGCCAAAAAAAATATTAGCAATTGAAATAAATAAATATCATGAAAACATGGAAGGTAGAACTTTGACCGCGCGCATCAAAGTCATGGTTATTGGTGTTGAATCAAACTCTAAAAAATAAAAACTTATGCTTCCTCTGTTTCAAGAGAAATGTTTGGGAGTATTGTAGTGATTATTTTTTAAAAAGGTTTTTTCAAAAATATATTATTTTTTTTATTTTTTAAAGATTATTTTGCACACCAGTACATTAAAATAATCTGAAAATATAAATAAAAAACTTGATTTTTTTTTTAAAAAAATAAACAGGCATGTAGTATCTGCTATTGATTTGCATATGTGTTGGTATAATTGATATGTAGGATGTAAATATTGGTTTGACCAGGTATATATGAAAAGTTTGGTTGAAGATTGAATCCTTGCACCATATTAATTACGGGGAGGCTGTGGCACAAATTTGTATGGTCCTCGGAAAAGCTTGAAGTCTTGAACGTGCCGGGGACAGATGCCGGGTCTCATCGGTGAATACCAGGTAATAATGCACAAAAAATAATAGAATCATCATTATTTCATAATGACATGTCATAGTTGTTTATTAGGTAGATGGCTTGTGATATGCCATCGATAAATCTAAATTTTATTTCATTTTTTTAAAAAATATTAAGGTAACGTAAATGTTTTTTTTTTTTAAATAACAACACCTAAGTTATTTTCTTGACTGGGCTTAATATGATCATATGATTTCAATGACATGAATAAAAAAAATACAATGACAATAAGATAAAACAACAAAAAAATTGATAACAAAAAAAAGATTAAAAAAATTTAGAGTTCAACCGGGTTAGCTGCCAAATATATGACTTGGTTGTGCTACCAGGGCAACCCTGTTAAAAGCAAGTGAATAAAACAATAAAACTCAATTATCAAACAATTTAATGTTAAAAGGTAGAATAAAAAAATTAAAAAAAATCAACAGAAAAAAATTTAAGTCAACTCGAATTAGCCCGTTAACCCCATGATCATAGATATAGAATTGAGATAACCCCACAGACATAAAGCAAACAAAAAAAAAGCGCGATTCACAATAAATCAAAAGTTGAAAGATGAGATTGAATTTCTTTTAAAAAAAAAGCCTAGAAAAGAGTGAACTCCACCCATGTTAATATTTGAAATCACAACCCTTGTTATAAGCCCGAGACTAATACTATAGAAGGCAAACTCTAAAAAATAACGAAGTAAAATTCTCCATAAAAAAATATTGAGGGATTAAATTGGAAGAAAAAATCAATAAAAAAATCCAAAAACAAAAAAAATAGCAATTAAAAGAATGAGGACAAAACCTGACATAAAAATAAATTAAGTCAAAGATGAAGGGATGAGATTGAAAACAAAACTCAATTAGAAAAAAAAGGATAAAAATAAAATAAATAACAATTAAAAAAATAAGGATCAAATTTGATAGAAAAATAAAATGAAATCAAATGATGAAAGACTAAATTGAAGAAAAATATATATGAAAAAAAAAGATAGTTAAGAAATCAAATAGCAATAAAGAAAATGGAGATCAAATTGGAGATAAAAATAAATAAACAAATAAATAAAAACAAAGAATGAGGGTCAAAATTGATATAAATATAACAAAATTAAATGACGAGGGACTAAATTAAAAAATAAATAAATTAAAAAGATAAAAAGAAATCAAATATAAATTAAAAAAAATAATAATCAAATTGAATATAAAAAACAAATTAAAAAACACCTTTATATTAAAATAAAAAAAAAAAAAGATGAAGAAGAATAAAAATAACCACAGATGTACATCATATTTTCATCGCTAAGATACATCCATCCACCTTGGAGATCTCGACATGCAGCTCCAAACATCATTATGGAAGGCATTGTTTATTTTACCTTGAAAGCAAGTTCACTATTGAGTGTAAAATGGATACGTCGCTGTTTGAAGAAGACCCGTTCCATAAAAACACCAAGCTCATTTTTTTTTATCAATTTTTCTTCCAAATAATTGATAAAACTATTAATTATTAAAAAAAAAAAACAAGAATAAAAAATCATCGACGGGAATAGAGGCAGCAAATGTCTGGATCCGATAATCAAAGGAGTGGAGAAGGAGGGGTGAGAATTGATGACCTGGGCCAGCCATTGCCGTCCTCATGTACAACAAGCCCATTTGGAATACCGTAGGGCTACTAACTAAATAAGGGCCCATCCATTTTGAATGGACCTAGCCCAATAAAAGGGGAAGCCCAATACTGCCTTAAAGAAGATCAAGAAAGGTGGGGCCTTCAATTATTAATCAAAGCCATTATTAATTATCAAATTATTTTGATAGGTGTATTCTCAGTTAATGCCATATAACAAATATAGTAAAAGGAAAGGAAATTTTCCGGTAGCTATAGAAATACTTTATTATTCACTACAACAGTTTGGACAAAAAAAAAATTGATTGTCTTTCAAACAAGCATATTTTGATATTTTTACATGATATATTAGTTATTACTAATTTTTTTAGAGGTATTTTTTTATTCAACATTTTAATGAATAATGAAATAATAATAATAAAAATTTTAGATTTAAAAAAATCAATAGTATTGGGTTGGGGTATTGAGGTATTTTTTTATACATAGTGAAATTACACATGTACCCGTATCCAAAAAAATTAATTCATTTGAGTCGGAGGTATTAGGGTATTTTAGCCTAGTTTTTTTTTTAATTAATTGTTGGTCTAGTTGGGGGTGGTGATGTAATTTTATATTAAAATAATTTTTTTAATTTTAAAAAAGCTGTTGGAGCATAAGAGTCCTCATGTACTTTAGGCGACATGTACAACGACTTTTAGATGTAAAAGATAGGCTTCCACTCTATCATTTTATTCATCGCTAGTAACCCTTTATGGCTTATTTATCTCTAGTAACCCTTTATTTTTTTCCGTTCATTCTTCTCTCCTACCCCAATAAATACACTATAGTTCTCATTGTTATTGATATTTCAGATTTAGTACTTTTAGTATTGATTTTAGTATTTTTTTTCATTTTCCATTTGGTTAAAGTTTTATTTATTTTCAATTTAACCATTGGTTTCTAATTTTTGTGTGTGTGTGTGTGTGTATAATATTTTTTAATGCGGTGCTTCTACCTTTTACGGCTTTCAATTTTATCCTTCATATAGAGTTTATGATTTTTTTTATGATAATAATAATGATTTCGATTTGGTCCCTCATCTTTTGATTTCTTATTGTTTTTCTTGGCTCTTTTGTCAAAATTTTTATAGCTTTCTATTCTATCATTCAAAACAAGTTCATGGTTTTTATTATTTCAACAACAACTGTCATAATTCATTTTTGGGTTATTCCTCCAATTCACTTTTTTGCTTCCAAAAAAATATTCAAACTAAAAACAAAAAAAAATCTAAAAAAACAATAGCAGTGAGAAGAGAATGCCGGAGCGCCTTGAAAATAACTAGAATTTAATTAAGAAGGTTCAAAAATACAAAGATAGAAATTTGACAATATTGTATTGACTGATGAGAGCCTTGTTAAAAAAAAAAATTCAATTTGAGAAAGAAAAATCCAAAATTAGATGTTCACGGACTCAATTAAATTTTATTGAAGGTTTAATTGAATTTATGGAGGATTTAATTGCAAGAAAAATTGAATTTTTAGTCAATTTGGGTTTTAATTGGGAGAAATTAAAGTTCTAGTGTCAAATTATAATTTTTGAGAGTTGATTTGGTTAAATCAAGGGCTTAATTGCATAAATATTGAAGTCTGTTGGCCAATTAGAGACTTGATTGATGAAATCCAAAACCAAGGAACAAAATGAAAAAGCACGTAAATCGAAAGCCTGATTTTGAATCTGACGCATTTTGGCGCTTGTTTCCATTTAAATGAAACGACACGTTTTGGGAAAAACGACACCGTTTCATACATTTCACTAAAAAAAAGAAAAGAAAAAGAAAAAACGATGCCGTTTTGAATGGCACCATATGTCTTCTTCTTTCCCTGGATGCGTGAGGCAGGCGAAGAAGAAGAATTTTCTCCCCTGTTTTCTCTTCTCCCCCCTTTCCCTGAAAGCATAAAAAAGATGCCGACCAAGACCCTCACTTTCCTAAACTCTGACCCGTGGCCTACCACGGGGCGGAAAAACAGAGGGGAGGTGCCCCTTGGGCGGTCCTAGGGCGGCTGTATAGAGCCGCCCCGGCCACCCTACCCCTGTGCCATGACTGGGTAGGGGTAGTAGGCCTTTCTCCCCATGTATTTGCCTATAAATACATGGGAAGAGAGAGCAGAAATGGAGGAAGAGAAGAGAAGAAAAAAAACCGAGACGAAGAAGAGAAGGAAAATAGAGAGAGAAAGAAAAAAACAGGGGAAAAAACAAGAAGAACAGCCATCACCTCCTTCTTCATCGCCGCCACGAGAATCGTCTTGAGCCGCTGTCGATAGTAGCTCCACCGCCAGCAGAGGCAGAGGAGAAACCAAACCGAAACAAAAAAAGAAGAAGGGGAACCCTCAGCCGCTTTAGTTCTGCCACCTCCTCCGCCACCAGCAGCTGCGTTCTGCCACCTCCACCAACAGCACCACGAGCAATCACAGGTCAGCCTCTTTCTCTTTCCCTTTCTTCTTCTTTGTCGGGTGCTCCACTGTTTAATGGGCCGACATCATCGACCTAATTCAAAAAATTTCAAAAAGTTCTTTTTTTGAAAAAAAAAATATAATTTTTCCATGTATTTTTCTACTAAATTTTGCTTAATATTGGTTTGTATTTTTATACCGTAAAAATACAAATCTGGTATTAAAATACCCGGTTTTTGTCAAAACATAAAAAAATATTTTTGTTTCATGCATACAGCGAAGTATCTCAAAGCTAAAATCATATTGTATTTTCATACAACAAAGAGAACTTCAAAAAAAAAAAATTGTTTTAGCATGCATTTTGGCTTTAATAACCAGTTTATTAAAGTCACGAAAATTTGGCCAATATTTCCAAAAAAAATATTTTGTTTTGTTTTAGTATCAAGGATTATGAATTTATACGTAAAACGTATTCCAGATATTAAAAAGGTTTTTCTTTTGATGACATAGAACAATTAGGTTTTTTATCTGATAAGATAAGAATCTTCTTATAGAGGAGGACTTTTCTTAAACTGTAGACAAACCAACAATTAGAAACCACAACAAGATCTTAGATTTTATCAGACAACAAAACAATGCAGCTTACCTTAGGTAGGACGGAGTTGGGGTGCTAATAACTTCCTTTTACGGAACCAGTCTACGTACCCGATCTCTGAGACTAGTTAGGGTTCCTAGTAACCAGAATAGTAGGTGGTGACTTCCTTTCAAATTTTTCACTGATAATAGACAAGATTGTCTCCCTATATTTTCCAGATAGACTTACATATAACTGAGAGTGGACAATCGCCGTGCGGACACGGGCGACAACAACAACAAGAAGAATAACACTAGTGATAATGATAGTGATAGTGATAGTGATAATAATAATAATAATAATAATAATAATAATAATAATAATAATAATAATAATAGTGATGAAAATAAAAATACTAATAATAGTAGTAATCGATAACAATGATGATGATGATAATAGTAGTAGTAGTAGTAGTAGTAGTAGTAGTAATAGTAGGAGCAATAATAACAATAGTAATGATGATAGTGCTAATAGTTGTGAAAATAGTAATAATACTAATAGAACTACTACTATTATTAATAATGAAAATGCTAGCAATAATAGTAGTAGTAGTAATTTTAATAATAACATAGATAATAATAATAACAATAACAATAATAATAATAATAATAGTTATATAACTATTATTATTATTATTAGTAATAGTAGTAGTAGTAGTAGTAGTAGTAATTTTTATTATTTGAATTGCTATTATTTTGAAATTCTTTTTATGATTGTAATTTTTTTAAATTTTATTCTTTATTATTTAATTTATTAAAAATTAAATTTCATGGTTTTTCTAAATTGGATGCTTTAAGTTTAATGATTCGGGTCACGAGTTTAAAAAGTTAACATACTTTTTTTAAAAGCTTTATAACTTCATTTTTTTATCGGTTATTCTAGTCACATAATTTGGGATACGAGTTCAGCATAATATCTGATATTGACTTAGTCTTAATTAGTGTTGTTATACATTTATTATAACCGATTTTTAATGTTTCTTTAAACTTTATCTTAATACTTAAACATTATTTTTTATTAAAAAATAGTTTAGTTCCATGATGAAGCGCAGACACCTAGTAGGATTTCTATATGTTATTTTTATACATTTTTTTGAAAAAATATTTATTACATTAATTTTCAGTATTCACCCACTTAAAGTTACAATAAAATTTATTAGTCTATTTTTCATTATCTTTATTTACAAATCACATAATTATGAAAAAAATAGTGTAATGCAAAATAGGAAAAAAAATCCATATTATATGGTTCATGCATCCAACTTTCTTGGATTTTGATTCCATTCGATTAATATAAAGATTAACTCTTAATTGGAGAGATGAATTCTTTAACAATAGAAAAAACTTAACAAATAATGTATGTCCCTATAAAATAGTTGTATGTAAGGTTGTTAAAAATACATTTTTAACACGGCATGGAAAATACAAAATAAACTCGGATTGTAAAAATGGATCGTAAAATTGTAAAATCATAAGGAAGTTTTTTTCATCCATAGTTCAAGCACCTTTAAACACATTATTCAAATAAAAATTCATATATAATTCAAGTATCTTAAAATACATGGTTCAAACAAAAATTCATACATAATTTAAGTAACTTTTCATTAACTAACAATTAACAAACTTAAAACAAGCAATTTGCTGGCGTGTCATGTAAACTAAAACCAGCTTCATTGCCTTCATCTTCCTCATTATTCCTCAGACATCAATCAATATCATTATCATTAAGAGGATTATTAGTGTCATTATTAGTACCAACACCAATATTATGAACATTAGTGCTACTACTAGTACCAACACTAATATTGTCAATGTTATTTAACTCAAAACTTCTTAAATTCTCTAAATTGTCATCAATTTGAATCTCCAAATCATCTTTAATACCATGACTCTCCATTTCATCATCATTAGGAATTTCTTCTTCATCACTTTCATCTTCTTTACCATTTTTTCTTCGTGTTGCATTGTCAATGACACTAAGCAAATCAAAGTTTGATGAACTATCATGTGTTTCTAGTCATCATCAAATGAAAGATCATCTAAAACTACACCAAAATCACCAGCTTGCTTTTTGACTTGAGATTGCACATTACAAATACCAAGTCATTCATTTTTCTCTAGTGCAAACGATTTCTTCGTTTTGTATGAACCTAAATAAATAATTCAAATTTATAAGATTTTTATCAAATATTTCAACATTTAAAATAAAAAATAAAAAAACTCAACATTTCAAATGCACTCCAGTTACGCTCACATCCAGATGAAGTACAAGTCAAGTTCAGAACTCAGATTGCAAACCTTTGTAATTTTGGACATTCATCCCCATAAGAATCCTACCATTGAGCTGGAGTTTTTTTTGTTTTTTTATCTTTTGCTATCTTGGCAGCTGCAATGCCAAACAACGCTTTTGCATCCTTGAATGATTCACGTTGTAAGTCAATTTTGTACCTTTCAATTGCATCAGACACCATCATTTCTAAGCATTGATATAATCCAATTTTAATATTGGCATTAACCTTAAAATTAGGATTATAATGATAATGATGATTCAAATAATAAGCTGCTGCATGTAAAGGTCTGTAGAGTTGAAGTTCCCATCTTGCATCAACAATATTCCATATAGGTATATAACTATAAAAAAACAATAAAAATATAATTACAATCTAGGAATATTTCAATTGGAAGTATCTTTAAAGACATTCATATTAATAGATGACAACATTTAAAATAAACAATTAGCAAGATATATACCTTTTTTTTTTTCACAGAACCAAAATTCATTTGTATCTTCTCTTTTGCTTGATCCATTGCTTTATATATAAAACCCATAGCTGGTTTCTCATCTAAATCAACTAATCGAAGAACTTTAATTAGAGGATATGTTGCCTTAATACATATAGTGACATCATGCCAAAATTTGTTGTCCAAAACACAAATTTGAATTCATTTCCCTTCTTCTATTCTTACAAACCTACATGAACTCTACTGTTTGGAAGTAAACATAGTCATCAATTGCTTTTTATGATAATCGATAAATCAACTAATCGAAGAACTTTAATTAAAGGATATGTTGCCTTAATACATATAATGACATCATGCTAAAACTTGTTGTCCAAAACACAAATTTGAATTCATTTCCCTTCTTCTATTCTTGCAAACCAACATGAACTCCACTATTTGGAAGTAAACATAGTCATCAATTGCTTTTTATGATAATTCAAACATCCTACAGTCAAATATGTAGTAGCAAACCGAGTGGCAGCAGGCCTAATCAAATCTTTTCCTTTCATAAAGTGCCTTAGCATGGAAATAAGAATAGTTCTTGAATAAATATATGAGGTGATTCTCCTCCCCTTAGCAATAGTTACCTAATGAACCTCTAACTTTTAAAATCTTCCAATACCAAGTTAATACAATAGGCAGCACATGGTGTCCAAAACAAACTCTTTCTTTTTTCCATCAATAATTGTCCAGCTGCCTTATAATTTGCAACATTATCGGTGATTACTTGGACAATATTTTCCTCCTTAATCCTCTCCATAACGACATCTAACATCTCAAATACCTTATCAGTAGTTTTGGACATATTAGAAGTATTCCCCGATGACAGAAAAACTATCCCTTTAAGACTATTAACCAAAAAGTTACAAATATAACATCTTTTTTTATCTGTTCATCCATTAGATATTATTGAACAACCTGTTTTTTTTTTCCATTCTAGCTTGTACTCCTCAAGCAAGTTCATTGTTTGATTCACTACTTACTTCAAATATTTCTCTCTAATATCATGGTAAGATGGAGGCTTAAAACCTGACCCATGCTTTGTAACCAATTCAAGTGCCTTAAGAAATTCAGGGTTTTTTACACAATTAAATGGAATTGCATTAGTGTAGAAAAACCTTGCAATTTATTGATATGCTTCTTCTCTAATATCCCTTTCTAGCAATTGATTCATGGCTGTTTGTGTACTTTAACTCCTACTAGCTGCTCTCTTTCCTTTATACTTGGAGCTAAATTTTTTTTTATATTTCATCATCATCATCTTTTCCAATATATTGATGAGCCATTCTTTTCTTTTTAGTTGCTTCTAGATTTTTCACCAAAACACCTAAAATCATTTGCTTAACATTTTCTGGTACTTGCTGCATGACTCAACATCCTTACGAGTGCAAGCCAAATGATGTTTGAAATGAAAAATACCTCCACTGATAATTTTTTGACAATACTTGCACTGAACTTTTCTAGAATTCTTATCAATATCTATACCATGTTGTCATCCCACATCAAGTCTATTACCAGAAGAATATTTTCTAGGTGCCATAAGTTCAACAATTCAAGAATCAACTCAAATTTGCCCTGTAATCAATCCAAACATAATATGATTCTAATTAAATTTTTGTTAAAAAAAAGTACCATAATACATGTTATACATAACAATTCATATAATCCAAAAGCATGCATAAAGAACTCGTAAAACTAAAGCAGAGATCACAATTCATACACATGTGTCTACCAAATCTACTGTTCTAAGCTATCCTCTGACCTTCTTTGAATTATTGCTCCAGTTCTATTTTTTGAATCTAAGTTATTACTCCCCAAAGATAACAAAACTCACTATAATACTCTCATTCAGCAACCAAACAATTAAAATCCATGCATGGCAGCCCCCAAAATATACCACTACATTGCTACTACTTAGATTAAAATCTGCATTGATAAAAATCAAAAGGGAAGATCAAAAACTTATTTCTCTGATTCAAATGACAATTCATTAGTGCTAATCAAGAAAATTAATGGAGTAATTATTTAGAGGCTATTAAGAGTTGACATTGCTAATAAAATAAGAATTGAACATGTATAATAAAGGATAAGGAAGAGGTATAGAGCAAGCCAGTGTATATTTTGCTTGACATCTCAATTATTTTTTATTCTCTACACCATTAACAAAATATTATGATCATATTCCCTTTACTGAATTTGTCATTAATAAAACAAACGAGCAGTATAAAATATGCAGTGCAGTATTCTTTACCAAATCACTTCAAAATTTCTATTGCATATTCATTACCCAATCACTTCAAAATCATCATACTAATAATTCCATCAAGAAAAACATTATAAAGGAAAAAATTGTTATTCAAAATCATGGGCAATTAGGACCAGGAAAATACAGGGGATTGGGGAATATCATATTTTCACTTTTAGACTCTATAGACATTATAAATAGAACAATTTACAGTGAAGAAGAAGCCGTTGATGATGGAAAAAAAAAAGAGTGTTGTTGATGAAGATTGAAGAGGAAGTCGTTGATGAAGACTGAAGAGGAGAGCGCTGTTGACGAAGAGTAAAGACTGAAGATGATGCCGTTGATGATGGAAAAAGAGAGAAAGAGGTAGAGAGCTATTGATGAAGAGTCGAAGACTGAACTCTGATGAGAAAGCTGTTAATGCTAGGGAGAAAAGGAGAGTGCTGCCGCTGTTAATGAAGAGGAAGCCGTGAGCTGTCGATCTCAAAGATTTTCTCTTCAGAGATTAGGGTAAATGTTGATGTGTGTGATTGCATGTGGCTATTGGCTAATGCTGATGTGGACTATTGGATGTGAGCAACTGGGCATGTGGCTATTATTTTGGAGGAAACATATATTGCACTATTATAGTGCGATATATGATTTTTATTGAAATCGTAAAACTGGTACTAATCTCGCAAGTGTTTGCGATTTCATCTGATTTAACTGATTTTACTCGATTTTAACCTAATTTTGTCAATAGTTTTGAAGGCGTTTCTACACGTTAAGTATATATTGACTCATAAAATTATACGATTTTATAAGTCAGCTCACGATTTTAAGAATCATTATCCTAAACACGCACTAAAGTCTCTCGGTGGCTAAAGGGTTGTTCATCAAGAATGTTTCTATATCTAGATAGTTTAATTAATTTTCGTTTTCTTCTGATCAGTCAAGACACATAAAAAGGAAAAAAAAAATAAAATGAAGCAATCAACTGTAACAACAAATATTATCTTACACCTTGCTCTTTTTGTTTGGGTTGTGCCTTCCATGGTACATTACAAATGTAGAACTTCCATAGTAGAAACAAGGAAACAAAAAAGAAGAAGAAAGTAACCACCCACAATGAATGAATTATCAAAGCTCCTGTAATTTAACCTAGCTAGTAGATACTCCATACTCTTTCACTAGTAATAGACAACTTTCCTTGTAACCGCTTGGCTTCGACTTCTAGGGCACACATCTACATTGATATTATCACCGTCATCCTCTCTAAACGAACAAGGTTTCTCCTCATCAATTTTCCCAATCTTTCCTATCCCAACACTGTAACTCCTCATTTCCATTCCATTAGACATAGAACCGATATTTCTTCTCCCTTCCGCTTCCCTACAATGCATATTTGGCTGCATCACATGACTTCTCCTCGCTGAAGCTGATTCTAAGAGTACAGTTCCACTTCTCCTCCCTGAAGCTGATTGTAAAGGTCCACTTCTCCTCCCTGAAGTTGAATATCCTATGCTGCTCTCTCTCTTAGAATTATTGCTAAAACTCTTAGGAAAGCCCGGTTCACCTACCAAACCATGATAATCATTACCAACCATATCAGAAGAATCTGCCATGAACTTCATGTAAAACTCTCCAGCGTTCCTGAGAACTTTAAAGGGTGCTAGCAAAATAATTACGAGCTTGCTTCTCTTCTTTTCTTTGCTTTTCATTGTCCCACCCGTGTTAGTGCTAATACTTTGCATAAAACAGAAGAAGAAGTGTAACTATTGAGAATCAAGGAGGTGGGATATTTTGTTGCAAGAAATGGAAATCTTGAAACTTTGTAGTGATCATGAAGAAAGAGTGAATATATAGGTGTGTGATGGTTGAATTTGGATTTGCTTCCATATATTATAGTGGGGTTTATTTAATTATAATATCTTGCGAGTAATTATAACATCAGATTAAGGTTGAGGTTGTTGAACGGAACAGGAAAAAACGTGCGTGTGGAAACTTTCCAGCCATTAAAGACAGACGCATGGAGGTTTCAAAAGTAAATACCAAATAGTAGTATTAAAGTAGTTCATTCAGTAGGCCAAAATGGAAAATGCACAATCGGCTCAGAATCCCACCTCACGAATGATCAAGTTGGAATAACTTGCTCGACTTCCCTCGTCACCTCTCCGTTGAACTAATCACTGTTTTCGTTAATAATACAAAGATTAATGCTAATAAATCATATATTTATTGTACTATATATGTTATTATCAGAAGAAATGTGAACGAATCTGCGCTGGGCAACTGGCCTTTTATCATATTATTACGACAGCAGACCAAAATTGTAATACTTGTTTATAGGTTTGCGGGCTTGGGTCGACCATGCAATTTGAATTCTTTAACCGGAACAGGCCATACAATACACAAGTTGTGACAAACAAAGTATTGCAGCCTGCCCTATGGCTATCCTATGAGGGCAAAGCTTTCCTTGACTTGGCTTCTGAAACAGCAATGTCAACGTTGCCTTCATAATCATTTTACTGATAATTCGGTCTTTTTTTTTCAGGACCTAGCAAATCGTAAGCCCCGAGACGTTTTTTTGAGATATTTCTGAAATCTTCGTTTCCAAGCAAGTTGCAGAAATGGAGTGAGAATGCGAAAAAAAGCTTAGTCAGCTCTTTTTTTTTTTTTTTTTGTGAACCGGATCAAGTCTGCTCGAAAAAGTCAAGACAAATGTTAACGTTGCCGTTTCCCATTGGACCCGGCCCCAGCTAGCTTCGATGCTATACCTTGTTGTTGAGGTCACCGCAGCCATAAATATGGTTAACTGATTTTTTAACTGCAGAAATCTTCGTTAGAATCAAGAATAGAAATGGAAGCAGATTGCTAAGACGCACATTGAAACTGATAGGTCAAAGCTCTGTTCAAGCGTGGCACATCCTACATGGTAGAAGTTCAGGCCAGCGAAAGAACTTCCCATTTATTATCTAAAGTTAAATTTGGTGTAAACAATGAGGATACGATACTCACATTTATTCGAAAGTAACAATTTCATGGGGATGTAGTTTTTGTTAGGGATAAAGATTCATAAACATTGTTCATATAACGCATTATAGCTAGCAAATGAGGATATTAGATTTATCAAAGAAGCTTTCCAATTAACAGAGATCATGTCGATTTGAAATTCAGAATTTTTCATAATATTTTACCTCAAATTTCCACGTCTCTTAGCCCCTGTTTAATTAAATTCATTATTTGGATAAATAAATTTAATTTAATTTTACCAAAATATTAACGATGGGGCAAGAAAGTGTGAAAAGATCTTTGCTAATCTACTTGCCATGACAGGTTCTCAATTCAAATGTAGTCAATAAATAATACCTTATATTTAATTACAATAGACTCACACGTCAGGTCTAATTTGAAGATTAGTTGATTAAAAAAAATTATTAGATTATTTAACACGTGAATTATTAGGTTAATTATTTTTATTAAAATAATATTATTTTATTTGAAAAAAATACTCTTGATATTACCATGATTAAGTTGACTAAGTTAACCAAGCATCAACTAATAAGTTTTATAATGTAATTGTCTAATCCAGTCTAATTAAATCAAGTTTGTAAATCTTGAATTTTTGAGATAAACCTATGAAACCGAATCAGGTTAATATCCAATACATGATTTCGTGTATATATTTGCAAGAATAGGAGTCAATTTCTTCATAAGAAAAAGCCCGTAGTGTTAAAATATTAGTAGTGCGATGTTCTGCGGCTGCCGATATCTCAAATGGTCTTTGTTTGGAACTAGTCAGGTGTGAGCTAGGATCATACAGGTGTAGGAACACAGGGTCTGGTCTATCGTACCCTGAGGCAATTATCATGAGGCCTAAACAGAACAATGTTGACTGTATGAGACCCGTTCAAAAGACATTAACCAAAACATTATAGTAAGGGAGTTTTTCATATATATATATATATATATATATATATATATATATAAACACAATTTAATACGTGTTTTAAAACCACGATCGTTGGCGGGTCGAGCTGGGACTCAGCTGACCCGTGCTTGAGACCGGTCCGGGTGGAGGCAAAAATCCGTTTGGGAATTGGCCTGGGGAAACCCGGTCGACCCGGGACCCGTTCCACCCGGTTAAACCCTGATAAGACCCAGTCAATTTTTTTATATTGCCAATTATTAAACGACATCGTTTTGACCTTTTAAAAGCCCAAAATGCTAAAAACTGAAGACAAGAAGAACAAAGCAATATCAGTTCCAAAACTTACAATTTGCAAACCTAATTGAAACCCAGCTGACCGCAGAGGGCATCTTGACAGAGGAGTAGAGGACTTCCTGCTGCTTCCTGCCGCTGTCGCTGCCTCTTCTCTTCCTTCAACCTCCGTGTCCCGGCCTATTGCACCTGCTACCTCTTCCGGGTAGTATTGCAACTACTCTTTCTTTTATTTTTTTTTGTCTCATATCACTGTTAAGCCAAAAACAAGAAAGCTTTCGATTCAATCCGTCCTAGCTCTTGTCTAAGGATTCGAAGCTGGCAAAGTAGTAGAAGTCGTCTCAGGCTTGTGGTAACTCTCTTCATTTGGTGGTGCTTCGCCGGGCAGTCCCCTAAGTTCGGCCACAGACAAATAATGACCACTGCTTTGTGTCATTATTTTCTTTCTGCTCCTTTTGCATCATGTTTTAAGCGCCACAGACAACCTGTAAACCAGTACCTATGTAACCTTGGAAGAGAAATCCTAAGCATTACAGTGAGTTTTAGCTTCAAATACACTGTCAAATAAAAGGACATGAAGCTTAAGTTTCCAACTAGACTTTTTGGCACTTGGCTATGCGACTTAATATTTACCATTTTTTGTATGGCTCACTTAATTGAATAATTATCTGCAGTGTTTTTTTTTGGGTTAACCCATCTGACCCGTGACCCGATCACTTGACCGGGTTGATGACCGAGTCGGGTTTTAAAACTATAGTTTATTGTAAATTATTATAGTAAAATTATTTATTTGTCTTTGAATGGATTCATCCTTCAACAAAATTTGTCTTGTAACTTGATTTTTATTTTTATTTTATTTTGATTAAAATTATTTTTTAATTTAACTCTTTAATTAAAAATCTTTATTTTCTGTTTGAATTTTTTTATTATCACTCTTATTTTTTTAGATTATTTTGTGTGTTGATTTTTTTTAATTTCATCTTTCAATATTTGATTTATTAGGGATTTGACTTCATGCAATTTTATCAATATGTATTAGTTTTTTTTAAAAATATTAGTTTTATGGGTTTATTTAATTTTTTTCTATGAATTTATCTTGATCTCATGATATAGACCATGAGTTTGCATACCTTTTTAGAATATAATTGTTTTTTTAAAATTATTTTGTTTGTTTTTTATTTTTTAAGATGTTATTTTAATTCATCATCTATATTTTTTTGTTTTATATAAATGAAATTTATTTTTCAAAATAACACATTTATGTAAATTTCTCATTTTGTATGATTGAATATATATCTTGATCTATATTTATTTTTTAATTTTTTTTTTATTTCTCTTTTGTTTATTGTTAATGATTTTCTTTTCTATTTATTTACATAAATGATTATAATTTATTTAATTGCATATTAGCTTGGCCTTTTAATTTATATTTAAATTTTTTTAATATAAAAAACACATCAAAATAATTTGCATATCTAATATTTTTTTTTAAAAAAATTATAACATGCAGCAGAATACAGGCCAGATAACTACTAGTCTACTACACGATAATTTTCGTGAGCAACGAAAGAGTAAAAACAATCATAGAAGCAAAAAGAGAAGTTTCAAGAAGTGATCAGCACATTACTTGCTTTGGCGGTATCCCATTTAAGTTCATGTAGGTTTACAGAAAAATCTCACTAGTAATACCCAATACTCTTCCTACTAATAGCATGGCTTTTACTTATATACCAATCTGCCTTCAAATTATCATCCTCCCTGAATGAACAAGGCCTATCCTCATCAATCTTCCCAATCTTTCCTACCCCAACACTGTAACTCCTCCCCACACGGCCACTAGGCTCCACTGTAGTTTGTTTGATCACCTCTCCATTTCCATCCATAGTTGACTCTATTTGATGACGAAGAGTCTTCTTGGCCATCGATTCTAAGATTCCTTTGAGTACCTCATCGTTGTTCGCGTTTGGATTAGGTTTAACACTGAAACACTTCGGCAGGATCATGGCTTCAGCAGTTGGACCGCAAACAAAACTTCCATTGCCACCTCTTCCAACACAACTCCACATGCTCTTCATGTACAAGTACTTAGCCTTGCTAATAATTTTGAAAGGTGATAATAAAATTCGAACAAGCTTGTTGCTTTGCTTGTTTGCAGTGCTCCTCATGGTTGCCCCAACGAGGAAATGAAACTAGCTGGACTGTGAAAAAGAAGAATATTTCGGGATCTTGAGACTATTGAGATGAACAGAAACGTGAACATGCGCGTTTATATATATGTAATGCGATGATTTTTGGGTTTTAAAATTATGCTAGACTTGTTTCTTGGAGGTAACATCAGGCAGGGTTAATTTGAAATGTAAAAGTACTATGGCAGGTCATCATTTTCAACAACGTGAAAAGGAAAAAAACAGGACGGAAACAGTCAAGAAGGCTAGTTAATGGACATTATGAAGAGTCCTTCTGATCTGATGCTGACCTTATTGTCGTGGTCAAGGATGTTTCAACAATAGGCAGTTACCATTATTTTGTCTAGTTCTAATGTTTTTGTAAATTTAATACATGAAGAATTGCGTAAATCACCAGTGTAATATTAACCATTTTACTATGAAAACTATAAGATGCTATACCAAATATAGATTTAAGAGATTAACTATAAATAACCTCTTAATCTAATAACTTAAACTGTTATGTAATATCTCAAGTTATGATTTATATTATTCTTTAACACATCATCTCAAACCTACATTATCTTGTGCTTAATTTTTATCAAATAAATAGAGATGATGAGATTCCAACTCTGATCGCTTAGTCATTAAGGCTCTGATACCATGTTAAAGAACCATCTCAACCCAATAGCTTAAATTGTTAAATAAGATTTCAAGATATGATTTATATTATTTTCTAATATTAACATATTTAAACTTGTATTATTGAATCAAAGCTTAAGCTAACAACTATTTCCAAAATACGCATGAGCTATGGACTCTCTGCTTAAGTTTATAACATATTCTTGAATCTCCATGCTTGGCTTTGATTTCTTGTTTTAGTCTTTAAAAGTTATCTAACCAGAATTCATGTAACAAAGAAAAGAGCTGGCTTTGAAATTTATAAGTGTAAGCAGAATTGTAGAAGCACATAGGTAGAATTGAAGCTGAAACCATAATTATATGAGAGTAAAGTGCATGATCAAATCCCATTGGAAGACCTAGTGCTCTCAGATAGAGTACAACAACTTGGTTAAATTAACTTAAATTTGTTAAAGGAAACCAAGCACAGCATAGGAAATCAACCACAGAATAGGAAATCAAGTTTAGGCAAATACTGTAATTGAATCATTACTTATTTGTTTCCTTATTCATAGATAATTAGGTCCGATCGCAGGCTATAATGAAGGTTCTTTGTATTAAGCCATTAGTATAAATTGTAACCTTTGCTTACTCTGTAATACAATAAGAATATATCATTCTCTTCATGGTATCAGAGCAATTAATCTAGGTATCAAAATAAAACACAAATCCTTTAGCCAACTTCCATGGGAGACGAAAACCAGGGAAGCATGTCTTCAGGAGCAAGATGGGATCATCCCAATCACCAGCTTTACCTTCACCATTCAGATCAACCTGGCGCTGTTCTTGTGCCACAACCTTTGGTTGAAGACAACTACAACACATGGAGCCAATCCATGACTATGGCTCTGACAGTTAAAAACAAGATTGGATTTATAGATGGCTCAATGAAGGAGCCTGATGAGAAGAAACCAGATGAACATCAACAATGGAATCGGTGTAATAGTTTGGTTAAAACTTAGCTGTTGGGATCTATGTCCAAAGATATTGCAGCCAGCGTCATCAACTGCAAGGATGCCAGACAAATATGGCTTGATTTACAAAAAAGATTCTCACATGTGAATGTGGTTCAGTTATTTAATAATGAGAATGAAATTCACAACTGTGTATAAGGCAACATGTCTGTGGGATCCTACTTCACAAAACTGAAAGGTTTATGGGATGAACATGATGCACTCTGTACCTTTCCAACATGCACTTGTGGATCAGTCAAGGAAGTGGCTGCATACCTGGACACACAGAAAACCATGAAATTTCTCATGGGTCTTAGTGATTCGTATGTGGGTGTTTGTAGCAACACTCTGTTGCAGGATCCATTACCAACAATAAACAAGGCATATTCACTGGTTCTTCGTCATGAAAAACAATCAGAAGTGACAACTGGGAAAAGTCTTGCTCAACTAGAGGCTGCTGCCTTTGCTGTAAAGAATTCAAGCCATGAGACTGAAACTGAACAGAGATGCTCCAGATGCAACAGAACAAATCACAACACCAAGGATTGTCGCGCACATCTCAGATGCATTTTCTGCCGCTGGAAAGGACATACGACTGAATATTGTCGCAAGAAGAAAGAAGTAACTGAAGCTGAGTTTAATATGGCAATTTCCAAGGGAAATCAAGTTGCATCCCATAAAAATAAGAGAAAGGAGATGAAATTTCCTTTCATACCTGACGAGTGCAAACAAATACTCAACATGTTAAAAACTAAAACATCCTTTGCCAACCATGTTAGTAACTGTCCAACTCATGATGAGCTCTCAGGTAAAGCTTTTTCACTCTTCTCTAATGGCAACAGAAGCACATGGATTTTGGATAGTGGGTGCATAGATCATATGATTTATGACCAAAATCTGCTCACATACTCAAGACCGGTTAATGGTCGCACTTTTGAATTACCGAATGGATCAATAACACAAGTAACTCACATGGGTAGAGTTCATCTATCTCCTGATTTGATCCTTGATAATGTTTTATGTGTCCCATATTTCCTATTGAATTTAATTTTCATTAGCAAACTAACATTTGATTCTTCTTGCATAACCATTTTTCTAAATCAATTTTGTGTGATTCAGGACCTACGTTCGGGGAAGATGATTAGGATGGGAATTGAACGGGAGGGCCTCTACTTTCTCAACCAAGCCAAGAAAGGAACCTGCAACCATGCCAAAACTTCTAACCTGAACCTTTGGCATTAACGTCTTGGGCATCCCTCAACCAAAATCTCTCCATTATTTCCTAAAGTTAATTCTTGCTTTAATGACAAGTGTTTGATTTGTTCATTAGCAAAACAAACCAGACTTCCATTTTCTTCAAGTTCCATTACTATTACATATTCATTTGATTTAATCCATGTTGACATTTGGGGTGGTTATAAAATTCCTTCTATTTTAGGTGCCAAATATTTTCTTACTATCGTTGATGATCATACTAGATGCACATGGATTTATCTTATGAAACACAAATCCGACACTAGGGATCTTCTAGTCAATTTCATCAACATGGCTGAAAACCAATTTGATTCCAAAGTCAAAATGATTCGTAGTGATAATGGTCTTAAATTCAAACTTGAAAGCTTTTACGCTCACAAAGGTATTATTCATCAAACCAATTGCATTAATACTCCATAACAAAATGGCGTTGCCGAACGCAAACATAGGCATCTGTTAAATATGGCACGTGCTTTACTTCTTCAAGTCGGTCTTCCTTACCAATTTTAGGGTGACGTTATTCTTGCTTCCGCTTATCTCATAAAATGAACACCAACCCCCATTCTCCATGGAAAAACACCATATGAAAAACTCTTCAACATAGTTCCCAATTACTCGCACTTACGAATATTTGGTTGCTTATGTTTTGTTTCCACCCATGCCCAAAGTCACTCCAAATTTGATCCTCGAGCATCTCGGTGTATTTTTATTGGCTATCCTTATAGGAAAAAGGGGTATAGAGTTTTTGATCTAGCTACACAATGAATAATAGTCTCCAGGGATGTCGTTTTCTTTGAATCCATATTTCCCTTTCTTACATCTGCATCACATATTAATACCCCATCATTTTCGCCTCCCACTCCCACTCCATCTTTACCTTTCGACATATATTTTGAACCCCCTCCTTTGTTTCCTAGTCCTACACTTCCTAGCTCACCCAATTCCTAGACCCATCCTTCCACCAACTCATCTACTCCTCTAGCTCCCCTCATAGAGTCACCATCTCCAGCCAGTCCTACCGAAAGTCCACTACCCGATTTATCTCCCATACAGAACACTTCCTCACCTGTGCCCATTCCTACCCTTCTTCGTGGCAGTCGTTCTATCACCACTCCTTCTTACTTGCAGGATTTTCATCTTGCCATGACTCTTCCTTCAAGGCCTGACTCGACATCATCCACGAACATGGTTCACACTTCAGGTACTGCTTATCCCCTCTCTACCTATTTATCTTACACTCACCTTTCTCCCCATCACAAAGCTTATACTGCTCAACTCACTCTCCTCAAAGAACCCACTAGTTTTTCATAGGCTGTTCAACATCCTCAGTGGCATGAGGCCATGCATCATGAGATAGTTGCTTTACAAGCCACTAGGACTTAGAGTTTGGTACCTTTACCAACCCACAAACGGCCGATCGGCTGCAAATGGGTATACAAAATCAAGTTGAAGGTTGATGGGACAATGGAACGTTGTAAGGCATGATTGGTGGTTAAGGGCTACAATCAAGTTGAAGGCGTTGATTATCAGGAAACCTTTGCTCCCGTAGCCAAGATGGTCATTGTTCGTCTTTTACTTAGTGTGGCAGCTTTGCGTGGTTGGCATTTACATCAACTTGATGTCAACAATGCATTCTTGCATGGTGACTTGGATGAGGACGTCTACATGACTTTGCCTCCTAGCTTCGGGCAAAAAGGGGAGACACACGTTTACAAACTTTATAAATCCCTATATGGCTTAAAACAAGCCTTTAGACAGTGGTTTATCAAACTGTCCGGTGCACTCAAGGCTGCAGGATCCCATCAGTCCCTATCTGATTATTCCTTGTTCGTCCGAAGCCATCATGGTAACTTTCTAGCATTGCTAATATATGTTGATGATGTGATATTAGCTGGGAATAATTTGTAAGACATAGAGAACACCAAACTTTTCTTGTCCAAACAATTCAAACTTAAGGACTTGGGGTAACTTAAATACTTCCTTGGCATCGAGGTTGCCAGATCACGACATGGCATTAGTTTGTCATAGAGAAAATATAAACTCGACATTTTGGATGATGCGGGGTTTTTGGGTGTCAAGCCATCTCGGTTTCCTTTGGAGCAAAATGTGTCCCTAACAAAATCCGATGGAAAGCTTTTGGAAGATGGATCAACATACAAGAGGTTAGTTGGCAGGTTACTCTACCTTACAATAACTAGACCAGACTTGACTTACGCTGTGCACATCCTAAGTCAGTTCATGGACAAGCCCCGCCAACCACATCTGGATACAACTTATAAAGTGCTCAAATATATCAAACAAACACCTGGGCAAGGCATCCTGTTGCTATCGACAGGTGCACTTCAGTTATGAGCATTTTGTGATGCTGATTGGGCTCGTTGTAATGACATGAGAAGATCAGTTACTGGTTATTGCATTTTACTTGGAAAAGCACCAGTTTCATGGAGGGCCACGAAACAGACAACAATATCGCGTTCAAGTGCAGAGGCAGAATATTGCTCCATGGCTACTACATGCTGCGAAATTACATGGTTGAAAAACATTTTGAAGGACTTGCATATAAATCACACACAGCCGGTAACCTTGTTCTGCGATAATCAAGCAGCAATGCACATAGCATCGAATCCTGTCTTTCATGAGCGAACCAAGCACATAGAAATAGACTGTCATTTGATACGTGAGAAAATTCAAGCAGGAATGATTCAGACAGCCTACATTCGAACTACACACCAACCGGCCGACTTGTTTACTAAGCCATTAAGCTCCACACAGTTTGAGACTGTACTTGGCGAGTTAGGTGTAATTAACATACACTCCAACTTGAGGGGGAGTGTTAAAGGAAACCAAGCACAACATAGGAAATCAACCACAAGAATAGGAAATCAAGTTTAGGCAAATACTATAATTGAATCTTTACTTATTTATTTCCTTATTCATAGATAATTAGGTCTGATTCATAGGCTATAATGTAGGCTATTTGTATTAAGTCATTAGTATAAATTGTAACATTTGCTTACTCTGTAATACAATAAATATATCATTCTCTTCAAAATTCGATGCCTAAACAACTTGGTTTAGTTGCGCCTTCTGTTTGGTAGGTTCGGTTGACCATAATTTTGGTTAAAACGGAAAGCATGCAGCAGCATCCCTAGAAAAGACTTCATATAATAAAAAAATTATCAGTGACGAATTTTTTTCTTTGTTTTCTGTCCATGAATTGGACATTTACTTAGTTTATCTCACAAGTTTGTAGGCAGTGTAAAGATCAATATTATTCAGTTGTAATAACGTTTAAGGCATTTAATCTGTGCGTAGATAAAACCAAGAGATAATAATCTTAATATTCCAGACTGCAGCTCACTGGATTAATTAAGGAGCTAAGCCAATATTTTGTTTCTTTGTCACTACTGTCTATTTGTTTTAATCTAGAAGCAGTCTTTATGAAGCCTTCTTCTCTATATATATGATCAATATTATAGTTGCTATAAAAAATAATATTTTGGTATATTAATTAACCAACAAAGCGTCAAGAACTTTAGTAATATTTTTGTCTCCAATAATGGAGATTTGAGCTTGGAACAATCAGTGGGTCATGTCTAACTCCAAAAATGTCCTCTCCATCTTCCCATTAGACCCCAAACCTAAATCGTTGTGCACACCAGTTCTTCTCTGTATGCTTCCAAAAAAAGATTCAAGCTCACATCATAATCTCATTATATAATCTCTTATTCTTTTATTCTCAGCTATTGAATTAACAATTTCATTGGTTTTATGATTTTTCATCGATTAATGCCATAGAAATTTAGTTGAGAATAATAGGAGGGTTGATCTATTAGTTAGCCAACATTTTCTATTTATATGTGCAGAGCAATATCCAATAGTAAATATAGAGATTACAACACTAGAGTAATTTCTATATATATGTCCCCTCAAGCTGATGGTGGAGGATCGACCCGAAGCTTAAAGCGAAAAACAATGAAGAAAGCAATAGGAAATGACTTAGTCAAGACATCTGCAAGTTGATCATGAGAAGAAATAAAACGAATTTGAATCTCTTTCTTTGCAACCCTATCTCATACAAAATGGTAATTAACATTAACATGTTTAGTATGAGTATGAAAGATAGGATTCACAGATAAATAAATAGTACTAAGATTATCACACTAATTGGTAAGAGCAGAAGTAGAAAGGATCTACAGATCGGTCAATAAATACTTAAGCTAAATAACCTCAACAATGCCATCTACTAAGGCTTTATGCTCAGCCTTGGTAGAGGAGCGAATGATTTTGTGTTGTTTGCTCAATTTCCATGAAATCGATGTATGACCAAAGAAAATAAGGTAACCCTTCGTAGACTTGCGATCATCAATATTACTTACCCAATCTACATTCGTAAAGCCATGTAATGCAAAGGAGGAACTGTGAGTAATATGCAAGTCATATGATGCTGCATGTTTAATTTATTTAATTCTATTTAATTAAAATTAAAATTTATATTTGGATCAACATATTAGGAACTTAATAGGCCACACATATTAAGAACCATTAATAAAAAATTAAACTGTGATGATTTAATTAAGTATGTCTTGATTAAAATATATTTTAGAAATTAAGAACTATAATATAATTAATATAGAGATTATATTTCTAGACCTAGAAAAATCAAGTAAAGACTTGATTAAATTAATTTCTAAAATTGCTATGAATTAATATATGGAAGAGAAATTGATATTTTACAAATTTAAATGGTTTTTTCTTCTTCAGATTTTTGTATAAATAGTAAATTATATCTTCTATTTTTAAATAATTATTTATTAAACATAAAAATTACATAAATTACAAAATAAAAAATTAAATTAGTATTCCAAACACAGCAATCCCCGTAAATCTAGACATTGCAGGGACTCCCAACATACCTATTTTATACTTTATGTTCGCTGTTTGATGTTGCTTCTCCCAGTTTCGTTAGCTCCTTGCCTTTTCAAGTGTGAGTTGTCATATATAAGGTGGCCATCTCTCTTGGGCTGGTGTGTGTAGAAGTCAAAAGCATTTTCTTTGTAAGGTAGGATACTTTCGGTCATTTGCTTGCTTTCTTACTTTCATTCGTGTCATTCTCAGATGTTTGCTTTTCAGTGTGGTCTAAGTGCATTGTATATGGACTGTTTCACCATTACATCAAACTTATGCGAATAAATATGTAGAGTGCATTAGGGCCAAGTCTTTATAAAAATCATTTTAGCATATTCTATCATTAAAAAAAAAAATTTGTCTTTTTAGCTTGTTTATTTACAATGAAAAAAAGAAAAAAGAAAAGGGAAAAAATATTTTTAAATTTTCATAATAATTATGCATTTATCCCCTTTGAAAATAAAATATTTACTTTCGAACCTTATAATTTTAATTATAGCACCCCTAGATAAGATTTTCTAGTTTCGCCCCTTTACATGTATATTTGGACTTAATAATATATTTTTTTAAGTTCACCAATATTTGGCCAAAATCAAAAGACCCATTAATTAGGCCTAGATAAAAAAAACGTGGAAAAAAAATAAACAATAATAAAAACTTTCAATTTACAAGATTTTTGAATAAAAGGGTCAAAGCCTATTTTTACCACTCCTAGGGTCCAAAGCTCAATTTTTATTATCTACTTGGGTTCAACACCTATTATTTTAACAACCTCGTCAATTTTTATAAACGTCTCTATTTGAAAAAGAGACCAATATTTATATTTTAAAATCAAATATGAGTTACTTTCTTTTTTAGCAATTTCGATGAAAAACTCTTTTTTTAACGTCAATATCTTTGACGAGTCTCTTGTTTTTTAGGACTAATGTTATTTTCTGACATGTCTAAAGACTGATATCAAAATTTTCACAAAATAATTAGAAATTAAAAAAAATAAAATAAAAGGCTAAAAATAATTAGGATAATTGATGGCAATCACAAAGATAAATTTAAGAGAAAACACAAAGTAAAAGTAACATTTCATAAGAAAGAATGCTGTAAAGGCGACGTCGTTCTTCCCTTAAGCATAACTAACCCCTTACATGAATCTCTAGAACCAATGCTTATCTTTAGGATTTCTAGTTTCCTCTAATTACTAGGTGACGACTCCTAATTTTTCATGATATATATTTTAGCCCTCGTCGCGATATCCACCGAGGTGCGACAATGATGATATTGTGTGTGAGTAGTTGACTAAATTCTTTATGTGTCCCAAGTTCTAGTTAGATATGTGTAGGTGCATCATGATCTTTTGGTCCTTCAAAGTCAATTAGTAGAGGGAAAAATTCGGATGATTGCTACAAAGAATTGATGATACGGTGTTTTACAATCCATTCACTAATCAACATAGATTTCACTATTATGATCATAATGGCAATAAAGATGATGAGATGTTAGACCCGAATATTGATGATGATGTTGATAATGATGTTGACAATGAGATAACACCTCTTGTTCTTGAATATAGAGATGTTTTTAGGTCTTCATTTGCTATTTCTTATGATTGAGCACTTAGTCATAGATGTTTTACACGAGACTCTGATTTAGAGGTTAGACAAACATTCAACAATTAAAATAAATTTTTTAATACAGTTAAATGGTGGCACATTGCATATTTGATTGAATACCAAGTTCAATGATCGAACTCGACCTTTGTTCAATTACAATGTGTGTAAGCATCTAAATTTAAGTGGTATTTACATGGAGGATATCATAAAAGATTGGATTCATTTGAGATAATAAAGTTAAAAGGGTCACATACATGTACCTTGACCTTTATAAAAAAAGACCACCATAATGCTATATCAACCCTTGTGATGGATAATATTTTAATGATGGTTGCAAGTATGCATAATAAAATAAAATTGTATTACAAGTATAAAATATCATATGACAAAGCATGAATTGCGAAACAAAAAGCGTTTGAGGATCTATTTGATTAACATGAGTAGTCATTTAAAACATTATCAAGGTTGTTGTTGGTAATAAAATAATCAGATCTTAAAACAATTGTTGATTCCACATGAAAGAAATCTTAATGATAGTACAATGATTTTTAGGAGAGTTGTTTTTGTCATTTAGAGCTTGAATTGAAGGTTTCAAGTAATATAAACCACTAATCAGTATTAATGGCACACATTTGTATGGGAGATATAATGTGAATTATTGATTACAGTTGCTTTTGATGCAATTAATAGGATTTTGCCATTGATTTTTGTAATTTTTTATGAAGAAAATAAATCTAATTGGAAATTGTTTTTACTTTCCTTATAGGGATATGTTACCGGTTATAGAACATATATATGTATAATATTAAATAGACATGCATACATAAAAAATTATTTTTTAAAGTATATTATGATCTTTTTAAAAGCATATTAAATGCATTTAATTTCACATTAAACACAAGTACTGTTACATAGGATGCCGCACACGCGAGGTGGTAAATCTTCTTATGGTGGGTAGACACATTATGAGGTTGACATTTCTAGAGCATATGACTATTTTCATGGAAAGTTTGAGTCACAGTATATGCCTACCGGGCCCACAAACATTTATGTCTTGCGGTTATAGGATAAACATCGATTGAAGGATCTTGTTGCCAGGATTGTAAGTATATTTAACTTTATTTAATAATTTCATTACTTAATATTAAATGTATTATATATTTATGTAATTATATTTTAAATTTTTATGCAGGATAGGGTTAAGATTTATTGTCGGACACATAAGCGGATGAAACTACATAAACAAGTTCAACCATATTTGTTATTGGCTGGGTTTTTATACATCAGTTTTCTAGAGCACATCAACCTTAATGGCAACTTGATCTATGTCCTGATTGAGCGACGGAGACACAAGACACACACATTCCATCAACACTACAAGATATTGCAATTTCGCTTAAACTTCATATTGATAGACAAACAATCACATCTACTGTGGTGCATAATCGGGTTGTGTTATGAGAGCATGAATTTGGGTTGACACTCCCTCCTACTAAATTGAAGTGGGGGTAGCATATATCTTAAATATATTGATAAGATATTTACTACATCACCAAATGATGCTAACAACAAGGTATTGCAAAGGTATCCATTAAATTATGATTTGAATGTGTTAATTATTTGTTAAGTATATGTGAATTAGTATAATTATTTAAATGTATTATATAGGTATGCTAGAGCATATATATTGCATTTGTTTGACAATGTATTATTTACAAACCTCACGAGGAGATATGTGCCTTTGATTTATGTGACGTTTCTAAATGATTTTGATTTGATTCCTACATATAGCTGGGGATCTATTGTCTTGGTGTACATGTACAAACATCTATATCTTGCATGCATGAAAGAGGCCAATCAAGTTAGAGGATGTTTGTTACTTCTACAGGTATGAATGGAAGAATTTAAAATAACTATTTGCATTTTAAATTTTGTTACTAACATTAAAAAATAACTCATTTTTATTTAATGACAACTATGGTCATGAGAGCATCTTCATATGGGTTAGCCCTAAATCCCTATATTACCATTTATTGCAGTTCAAACTATGAGGGTTACACTTTAGCTCAAATAATGCAATGTTATTTTGCAATTATATGCATTTATATTGTTTGATTGTAACATTAAAAATACAATTAAGCTAACATATTTATAATGTTATGTGATGTGATAATAGAGTATTTGATAATAATCCAACACAAGTGTTTTTATTTTATCAGAGCAAGCTAGATAGGCAACAACCTATCAAGGTATTTTTTAAACCATTTGTTAAAGATAACAACTTAACTCCAATGAATTATTGCTATTTAATATTTAAGATACTTATCTTCTACAAATCATGTGGACTCCTTATGAGGATATAAATTTGGCAGTTGCTCAAGTTGTTTGCTCTAGCAAGATAGACATATGGACATTGGTGGTTCCGTTGATATTGTTTCAGATGGTTGAGCTACATTACCTAGATCGAATAATGTGATAATTCGACTATAGACAACACATTTCAGTCAATATTGATACGAGTGATGCGTTGCATACCATAAATAATAGGAAGGGTAAAAATAATAATTATAACTAGTTAAACCGCCATACAGCGTATGTATCATAGTGAGATGCACAAAGGAATGATATATTTATAAAGATACATCATGTGATTATAGAGGAGGAGTATATGATTTGGTACATGGGCATCATAATGCTGGATCCCGAGCAGGTTCCTCCACCCACATACATGCAATACAAGCAACATTCCAAGTGAATTCAAAATACCGTAAGTAATCAAATCTTTTAAGAATTAATATATGTTAAACGATGTATTTTATTTATTGATATTTTAATTTAATATTAATGTTTTATTATTATTAGGTTGGTTTGTTGTTACAGGAGGGTCAAAAGACCGTATCTATGCTTCATAATATTGACAAAGAACACAAAGGATACTCCTATGCGTCTAAGTGATTTGATTTTTGCCGCAACGCACTTGAAAACCTTGGAGAGATGTTAACTCTTGATGATGTCATGATAGAGGATGAGGCCACTCAGGCAGGAACAGGAGTAGGATGCAGTCATGTTGCTGATGAACCTAGATCATCCAGTAGGCAATGTAAACATAGATAGATAGATGATTTATATTGATATATTTTAGGATTTCAATTAGTAAAATGTTATATTATTTAAGTATTTCATATTCCTTTTGTATGTATGTATGTATGTATGTATGTATATTTATTTATTTGCATTCATCTCATGAAAATATTCTCATATAGAACTACAGTTCATAAATTTAGTGAGAGAGAATAATTGAGATTTGTGTTTTGAGAGGTAAGTCTGAGGCTACTTGTGATTATAAAATATAAAAATTTATTTTGTTTGGTTGTTGTGGTTATTTGAAGGTATTTTTAAACTGGATAAAATTTAAATTTAGTTCTAAATAGAAAAAACTCTATCGAAATTTTATTAAAATTAAAAAATTTTTTACTTTCTAAAATCATTGACTAAATTAAATATAAGATTAAAATATTAATAAACCATTGAAATTATAATTGTTATACTATTTAATGATAAATCTCGTAAGAATCTTTTTATGTAGAGGAATTTTGCTGCTGATTTTTTAAGAAACAGTGAGGGACGGCTAGTGTCATTTAATGGATGTCACGTTCTGTAACGTGACATTCTCAACTATGTTATTTTACCATTTTTTTTATACCGTGTTAATTAGCTAAATCTTTTTTACTTTCTATGGTAATTTCGCAATATATCCTGAATTTAGCAGCATCATTTTGTACACATTTTGCAAGCGAGGAATTCCAGGGACAGGCACAGGGACAGAGTACGGTGAAAGAGTCACTCTCGAGAGAGTCTTGACACTCAGCTATATTTAATTGTCACGTCTAGCTGAGAAGCTGTCTCTTGCAGGTTTTAAAATATCAATATCTTATCCGGTTTAATTAGTACTAAGCTTCAAATTTCGGATTTTCCAGGACTAACTTATTGTGCTGAGCTTAGTTTAACAACTACAATTATCAATTTACTGATTTCGAAGGAGATTTAATTGGTAATAAGTAAAAAGAAAGATATTTTTAATCAAATCAACTAATTAAGTACAGGATGACTTGAATAATTAGATCGAAAAGTTGAAAATAAAACCGAATAAATGAGCCAGCATCAAAAGAGTTTTCTTTACGCACCTTTAGCCACTATTATAAATTCCCCACTTTCCAATGAATGAAGTTCCATCTCTTTGTTTGTGAAAAGAAACTGATATTCCTCCAGCTGCGTTTCTTCAACACCAAGAATGAGCCAGTTTCCCCAGTAAGCACAAGCATTCTTCTAGCCCATTGACGTTCAGTTCTGGAAATGATTACATCCTAATTTCTAACAGCTTATGCTATCTTATGCCTGCGTGGTTTCGTTCTTGTTTGCAGATTTATCAGTGGACTCGATTTGGCAAACTTAGTGGTCAGCGCAGATTTGCTTCAGCTTTCATGCGGTGCCATAAAGGACCTACACGCAGAAACCAATCCAAATCAACAGTTGTCTGTAAGACACAAACTTGTCAGCCAATCGAATTGTACCACCATAGCTTTTGCCACTTCACCCCTCTGCACAAAAGACCATATTTTACAAGGAGGAGATTTGGTTTCATCATCAGCTCTCAAGGAGCAGGGGTTTCCTCTCTTTGAATCCTTGTGCTCCAAAGGCAATCCTTCCTTCTCCATTCATAGAGCTGCAATAACCCTTTTTAAGGCCTGTTTTCGGGAGCTCTCTCGACTCAGAACTCAGGTACTCTTCTTCCCTACAATCTCTTGAATCCTTTTCCATATGCCTTTACCTGGGTCTTTTTTTTATCCTTAGTGTAGAATCATAGCCATTAGATCTGGTGAACTGGTTCACTTTCATTCTCTGTTAATTGTTTCTACCTGTCTCCGGTCCTCCATAGTAGAAAACAGCAAACTATTATTTAGTCCCTGTAATTTTAATAAAATAATTAATCAATCCCTCTGGGTTTAAAAGCCCTATATATATTGAGTGTCATATTTTGTATCTTCATACAACTTAGTCCCTCACATGGTTGATCGTTACCATTTTCTTTCTCCTAAAGTGCCCTTCTTTATTGGTCACTTTTTATAATCTCACCAGCTACAAACTAAACCAAAATTCGATTTAGAAGGGCAGTTCGGATATTCTAGAAAAAAAATCACAATCAATTTTGGTGAAAGATGTCAAAGAACTATGATTTCCAAGACTAAAAGGAATAATTTATAAAATCATAGAAAACACAGGAGCTAAATTGTAAAATAATCTTAGTCAATTTTAACTTGCAACTTTCACATGTAAAAATGAAAAGATGCTCGATTTTGATTGGAAATATAATAGCAATTATATTTTAAATATATTTTTATTTAGAAATATATCAAATTAAATAATATTTTTTTATTTTTTAAAAATTATTTTTTACAATAACATGTCAAAATGGTATAAAAATATTTAAAAATATTAATTTAAAATAAAAATACTTTTAAAATAAAAAATAAAACAGTCCTTTGGCTTATATAATGTACTGTATAATGTCAGATCCATGATTCGAAGACTGGTGAATTACTATTGAACTCTCAGTTGATTGTTACCGGATACTCTCTAGGAGGATCAATCGCTTCTCTCTTCACCTTATGGCTGTTAGACAACATCAAACGAACATCCAACAGAAAAAAACTCCCCCTCTGCATCACTTTTGGTTCACCCCTTTTAGGGGACCAAGGCCTCCAACGAGCCATCTCTGAACATTCAAAATGGAATTCTTGCTTTCTACACGTTGCTGCAAACAAGGACCTATTCCCAAGAATTTTCACTACTTCACAGCCTAGTCCTCGGTGCAAGCCTTTTGGTACATTTTTCTTCTGTTCTGAGCTGGGATGCAACTGTGTTGATGATCCTGAAGTGGTTTCAATGTTATTGAGAAGCACAATAAGTCAAGTTTCCGCCGAAGAAATGGGGATTGATGATTATAGTGGAATTGTGAAGCGTCTGAAGTCCAGACTTATCTTGAGAGAACATTCACAGCTTGGCCAACCGGTTTTATCTTCACTTCGGCTAGGGATAATCTTACAGCTGAAAGCCATTGGAGTAGAAATAACTGCCGAGGTAACGAGTACTATTTTTTTTTTCTTCACAACATTGATTGATGACTTTCACAAACAACCTCTCTTAATATTTTGATGATGCTAAAATCCTTCGAAACTTCAGACCAAGGCTTAACTAGAGTGTTCATAAGATCAATTGGCAACTATTCTTTCCCTTTAATAACTCAAGTTCACTGTGTCTTTTGCTACTTTCTTTTAGTTTTTCGAATAGCTAATGGAAAATCCATTTAAACTCAACAGCAGCAGCAGCAGCAGCAGCAGAACAACAGCATCAATGATCTAATATTAGAATTGGAAAGCCACGAAAATCGAATGGCACAACAAATAAAGGGTATTGACGGGATAGAAAAACTAAACAGAGTAAAGATAAAAATGGCCTGCCTAGAATGGTACAAGAAAGACTGCAAGGCTAAGGGGATAGGTTACTATGACAGTTACAAGAACCTGTACTTTTGTAGCGACAATGACGTTACCAAGCACAAGAAAGTCCTCACCAATTACTGGAGAAAATTGGTGGAGGATGCTGAGCGAAAACCCCAGAAAGAAGGAGCATATATGCGGGAGACATGGCTTTATGCTGGGACAAATTATAGAAGAATGGTTGAACCACTTGACATTGCCGAATACTATAGACAGGAAGGGAAACGAGACTACCAAACTAATGGAAGATCTAAACATTATATTCTGCTGGAGCAATGGCAAAAGGAGCATACAGAAAAACTTGCAGGCGCACCAAACGATAAGAAGAAACAAAATGTGGCTGGTAGTCTTACAGAGGATTCTTGCTTTTGGATGAATGTGGAGGAGGCTCTCATTTCCTGCAAACAGTTGAAGGATGGATGTAATATAGAGAAACAATCAGCGAGAGAGCGTCTGAATATGTTTGAGCAGTATGTGATGGACCAAATCAATAACTATGCAGTATCTCCTGACATTTTCTTGGAAAAAAGCAGTTTTATGAATTGGTGGAAAGATTTTCGGGAAATCATAGAAACATCCCATGATTCTCCTCTCAGAGGCTTCATGAAGAATTGCAGATATCGCCAATATGAAAAAGGGCAGTTTTAGACGTTTAGCACTCAAGATAGAATCAATTGTTTTACTTTCTTATGAACTATATTGCACCAAAATAATGTGTAATTGCTATCAGACCAAATAAATAAGGAAAGGATTATTGAGTTGCTGCAGAACTCAAACAGAAAACACAAGGATAAGTTTTTTCTTTTTGCAAAAGTTTTCTCAATTAACTAAACATTATTATTTTATTAAGTAAAACTAAAACGCTGAAGAAAAAACAATGCGGTCGGTACACTATTGGGGTATTTTTGTTATTTTATAGGATCATTTGTCCTTATCATGGAGGTATAATTGTGTTTTTATATTTATTGTGTACAATAATATGGCTTTATTACTATTGTAATCATAATTTTTAAAGTTGGAGTAAATGAGGCTTTTTATTTTTATTTTTTATGCATAATAAAATATCTAAATTATCTTTAAAAAAATTAAAATTAAAATTTTTAAAATTGTATCCTTCGATGATGTTTTGATATTTTTATAATGGTTATTTTTATATATAATAATTAGTTAGTGGAGGGGCTTTATTGAAATTTGGAATTTTAATGTATAGTAAAATTATTTGGATACTCTCACGATCAAGAAATTTATAGCTTTCATTTAGGGTTTTTTTCATCATTTCATCTTACTTCTTTTTATTCTCACTAGGGATAAGGAGCATTTTGATCTTTTAATAAATAAAAAATATTAATAAAAAGAAGTTGTGGTGTGTGTCTTGCACATGCTATCAAGTGGATGTCATCCACACTCATCATGTAATGGTCTTTGATGGTAAAACACCGCCTTCAAATGTCATGTTGGAAGCGCACCAACATCCTTTATATTGTCGTGTGGCGCATGTGTGCAGTAAAGCTTCGGTTGAGGTTCAATTGACTTTTCTCCTTTCCTTTCTCTTTTCTCTCTCTTTTCTTTGTCAAAATATGGGTGTATCCTATCATTTTTATTTTGTATATCTAATTTAGTTTTTATTCTTTTGATCACTACATGCTTTGCTTTTTTTATATTCTTATTTTGATTGAATTTTTCTTCTTCAATTTTATCTTGTTATTCTGTTTAATTTGATTTTCATATCAAATTTGATACTGATTTTTTTAATTTTTATGCCATTTTACTAATTAAATTTTATTTTCAATTTCAACTCTATGCATTTGATTTTAATTTATTTTTATGTTGAATTTGGCTCTCATTCTTTTTCTCTATTTATTTATTTATTTTTTGTTTTGAATGCTTTTTTATTGCATTTTCTTCCTAATTTAATCCCTTGGTATTTGTTTAGTTGAGAATTCTTCTTTGTTTTCTCTTTTATAGGGTTAGTCTTGTCCTCATGGCTAGGGTAACAAGTTTCCAAGTTTGACATGGGTTGAATTTGGTGTTTTTAGGTTCTTTTATAGAATTGATTTATTTTAAATTTTTTCCTTTAAAATTTAATTTTTTAAATTGATTTCCGTGCTTTTTTCACTTTTTTTTTATGGTGGATTAGCCCAATCCTGGGTTGACTCGGATTTTTTTCATTATTTTTTAAAAATTATTACTTCTTGGTTTCATCGCTAAGATTTTTTTATTGAGAATTTTTATTCGTTGTTTTTTGTGTTTGCCTTCTATATAGTTAGTTCCGGTTTCATGACCATAATCACTTATTTTGATTGTTAGTATTAGTTGACTTTGATATTTTTCTGTTTTTTTTTTAAATTGATTTTTTTTTCTGATTTCATCCTTCAACATATTTTTTTGGGCATTGATCTTTGTGCTTTTTTTTTCACTTTCCTCTCTATGGGTCTATCCTAATCCTATGCCCATGGTTGTAGGGATAACGAGTAAATCCAAGTTGACTCCTATATTTTGTTTCATTGTTTTTTTTCCTGGTTTTGTCCTTCTATTATAGGTTGTTTGATAGTTGGGCTTGATAATTTTATTTAATTTTTTTTCATTGACAACTTTTTTTTATCTTTATTAGTATGAATAATTATTTGATTAGATAAAATACTTATTTTTAAAAATAAAATTATTAAATATAACTGAGTGCAAAACTTGTGTTACGAGTGTATAAAATTTGATTTCCAGAGAAACTAAAAATGATCGGTTCCATTACGGCAACATTATGGACCTTTTATAAATTTTACCAGATATCAAGAGTAAACCATTGATGTTCATTTACCGCGTAGAATTTTGCTAGTGCATAGCTGAACAACGTTCAATATACTGATTATTAATATTTTTTTAATTTTTTTAAAGATATTTTTAATTTTATTTTGTTTCCTCTTAAATTTTTTTCTTCTCTTATTGATTTTTTTTCCATACTATAAAGAGAAAATAAATTGAAGAGATATGTTTTATATTATATAAAAGTTGGGTGTGCTGATAATTATTTTTATTTGAGGTTAGGTTGAATTTTCTTATTAAAGCATATTTGTTTTTACTTTTAAAAATGTTTTTAAAAAAGTTTGAATTTTTTTTACTAGTCGTTCAAATAAATATTTTTTGATGTTTTATTTATTTATTTATTTTGATGTGATGAAATAAAAAATAGATTTTAAAAAATAAAAAAAATATTATCTCAATATATATATATTTTTAAAAATATTTTAAGACATTTTCAATTTTATTTTTTTATGATATTGAGTCTACCTGGAGAACCAGACCTAATGATATTGGGTGTGACTCTGAAGCCAAACCCAAGGATATTAGATCCGGCGTCGCAGCGAGACCCAAGAATAGTTCCAATTTCTTTCCCTTAAAGTTTTTTCCTTTTAAGATATTTTTAATTTTATTTTTTCTTCTTTAGAGATTTTTGTTTTCTCTTATTTAATTTTTTTTCTATACTGTAAAGAGGAAATAAATTGATGGAACATTTTTTGTATTGTATAAAACTAGGATGATGCCAATTTCTTTTCATTTGAGGTTGGGTTGAATTTCCTTATTAAAACATGTTTGTTTTTGCATCTCAAAAATGCTTTAATTTTTTTAAAAACATTTTGAATTTTTTTCTTTAATTCAAATTAATATTTTTTGATGTTGTTGTATTATTTTGATGTGATGATATAAAAAATCATTTTTAAAAAATAAAAAAATATATTATCTCATTATATTTTCTAAAAAAATATTTTAAAAAATAATCATCATGTAATAATATAATAACTACCATATTGGCCCGTACTCCGCAACGGGTCAATAACACTTTTTTTTTAATGTAAAAATGCTTGAGTTGAGTTAAAAACACAAAATGTATTTACACCAACACCATCTTCAAATAAAGTATTTTCTACAGTAGCGCCATGAATAACACATAGCAAAGCAACACCCAATACACTTACAACTAATTTCTTTTCTTTTAATTTTTTTCCTTTTAAGATATTTCCAATTTGATTTTTTTCCACTTAAAATTTTTTTATTTTTTTTATTGATTTTTTTTCTATACTATAAAGAGGAAATAAATTGATGGGATTTTTTTCATTCTTCTTTAAAATCCAATAAAACCACCAATATCAACAGCAGCAGCAGCAGCAACAACAACAACATTAACAACAAATGGATTCTTAAGTAACCAACACAAACTCACATCAAAACTCTTTAAAATCTTCAATTCAACATTAAACAAACGCAAAAGTTCACTTACTCTACACCAAACCAAAAACCTAAAAAATTCATCATGGCTTAAAAAAAAAAAGAAGAACAAAATCAGTAAAACCTGAGCTTTAGTAGAGTGGTAATGAAACATCAACCTCCCCTACAACTCCTCCACAAATGGAGTAACAGAAGGGTCTCTAGAACTCAACAGCAAAACCTCATGTGCAGTAATAAACGCCTTAATATGCTCAAAATTAATAACAATTGCTCTCTCTTGACCCAAAAGTAGACAAGTAAGAAAGTATCGGGTCAAGGATTCGAAGGTCACGAGCACGAAGGCCTGTACGACACATGATTGAGTGCTTGCCAACTTCCACCACCTGGGCTTGGTTAGTTGAGTCCAGTAAGAGCCAGGGTTGAACCCTAGTCCCTTTTTTGCAACAAGATGGGAAAGGGACGTTGAGAGAGGTTGTGGTACTGGCTGGCGCAGGCCGGGTCATTGGGTCCATGTCGTCTTTAGATTTGGATAACGGTGGTGTTTGTTGGCGAGATCTCATGGTCGGAGATGGGGGTGAGTTTTAGTGGGCTAAACAAGAAGAGGATGCATCGTTTTGGGAAAGTAGTGGAGTGTTTGCTTTATATCACTACCAGAATTAACAGTTTTATTGACGAAATTTTTTGTCAATATTTACACTAACAATCCGTCAACAAAAAGTTTATCAACAGATTTACGGATAGAAATCGTTAATCAGTAATCCGCTCATTAGTAATGTCATTTCTGTCAGTAAAAAAACACTGATGGTTTTACAAATAGAAAATGTATGCCAAAAAAATAAAATTACCCGCTTTAATACACCGTTGGAATTATTCCGTCTATGATTGGTAGTGGCATTTATTGTAAATTTATTGAAAGCCTCTATAAAATACCGATGAAATAATTTCGTTAGTGATGTTACAGTGTTGTAGTGGCATATGAAGTAAATTGTTCCCCTCGCCTCTGGAATATGCTGATAGATTGTGTTCGTTTGTATATTCATCTGTAATAATTAAAAAATATTTTTTAAAAAAATCTTTTGAACAAAAAAAGAAAATAATTAAAAAAAATAAAATTTTATAAAATTGAAATGTGTAAAAATAAACTTGAATAATATAATATCCAAATATTCATTACAAATTATATGTTCAAATAAAAATTAAATTAGAACAATGGAGGAGGAGGAGGAGGAGAAGGCTTGTTGTCCCCGGGAACATACAACCAAAAAAGGGGCACACACGTAACTCCCATTTGTGATATCATGTCTAACACCATTTGGCGGAGTTGTTCACAATCTACTGAGAGTCACTCATATTTTTCGATGAGATGGACTATATGTTTTTGTAAGGCCGCGAACTCCTGAGACTGGGCACTTGATACCGATTGCGAGCTCATAATGGTGGAGACACTACGGCCGTTGGCAAGTTCTCGGCCGTAGTGTTGGAGAGGTTAGTACACCCAATTTCTATCGAATCCACTAGATGATCTTGCTTCCATCCATGAATCCAGATCGAAATCCGGGTGGGTCCATGGATCGTCCCCGTATCTTTCCCTCAACTAGCTGTTATATGTCTCCTGGAAATAAAAACTAAATTCATCAATTTCAATTCAAGAAAATAATAACTTACAAAAGAAAATGGTTGTTGACATACCACAAAATATTGAGCGTAGTTGTCGATGAACTGTTGCATCCTCTTTTGGCGGTTTTCACTCTGCATGTGCATCTCCATAAAAAGCTCCATTGGGCTCAGCTCATGTCCTAGACTTATAGCCTACAAGAAAAAAATGTTGCAAGTTAAATATATTTATAAATAAAAACAAATTAATTAAAGATAGATGTGATTAAAATTAATCTTACAATCCACTTCACATGTGAAACGAAAGGAACGAAGTCGTTGGTGTGTGTGGTAATTGAGTCATTAATTTGCCAGTTTTGGTTCCTCGCATCGGATTTCGAGCATCATGTGAAATGCTATGATGTCACGTGCTAAATATATTTCGCTCATGTATCTTTTGGGATGTATGATGACCTGAAATCCTTCCAAACCGTCACGCCATTCCAGCCTGGCAGAGCGTTTTCTCTGACATATATTTAGCTTTTTTTTGTGCCTCACACAAAAAATCACTTAACCTATATGATACAAACGTATTATATACGAGTTAATGACAAATGAAAATTTAATATTTAGAAAAAAAATAATTATCGTATTGTTTTCGTTGTTACCTAGTTGTAGAGTGATTCTCCCAAAACCTCCTTGCAACATTGTCATTTTCTCTATCTTATTCAAATTTACCCTTGCATTAACAATTTATGAAAAATAAATAAATAATGTAAATAAAGTAAATGAATTTACATAAAAAATAGTTAAAATTTTAAGTTAACACTAACCTGAAATCTTGAAAACCATGCATCGACATGAGGTTTCCAATCAGGATGTTTGGAAACCTAACTCCATTGAAACAATGGAATCTCTATCGACAATTTAAACGTCGATGTTATTACCTGGGTGACTTTAATGTTTGTGAATCTAAAAATCGATAAAATTAATAAAATATTAGTTGTTCATAAATTGTTAAACACAAACAAACTCAAAGCAAAACAAATTTACATTGAAAGGTAATCCTTCCATTGTGCCTCATACTTGCGGGTGAATGAATCCCGCTGTGAAGGGATACCGCTTCTACATTGTGGAACAGCGTTGAAAGAGGCATTGTCGTGAGTTGACGCAGGTTCCTTTTCTTGATCGGCACCCTATGACACATTGTCATCATTGCTGCTAGAAGAACTAGCCGCGATCATGTGCTCACAACGTGTAGTTGATTTTCCCCTATGCATCTACAAAAATTTGATGAATATTTGCATAATCAATTTTGATTTTTTTTAAAAAAATTGGCAACACCTCCTCTATACTGGAGACTACCCAGAATTTTCAATCCTGCAAATACATAAAATATATGCCACAAACCAAATGACTTTAATTTATTTCTACCAATAATTTTGGATTATTAAATTTCATCTTATTTTAAATGTGAAAATGTTTTTAATCCTAAATTGACAAGAATGTTTTGAAATTAATTGAATCCTATATATTCAACTAACATTTATACTACAAATTTGACAGTAGTTAACAATTAAAATTCAACAAAACAATAAAATATTTTTGCAATGTAGACAATAAAATAGAAAAAAAATTTAATCATATATATTCAATTAACATTTATACTACAAATTTAACAAACACAATTAAAATTCAACAAACATAATAAAACATTATTGCAATGTAGACAATGAAATAGAAAAACAAATATAGGTTTTAGGAATGGAAAATGCTTACCTTAATGATGTGCTTAATTTCAGAGTTTATCTACATTTAATACAAAAAAAATGAAAATAAATTGTTAATAAACCAAAGAAAAGAAGAAAAATAAGAAAAAAAATGTGTCAAAATATTCAACATATATACCTGTTGATTGTGTTAAGAGGAAATACTTGAAGATCTTGAGACATGAGAGGATTGAGAGAGTGATATTGGAGATAATGAGAGAATTTGAGAGAGTGATAGTGAGAGATTGAGAGAATTGAGAAAAATAAACTTTTAGCGCCCTTGCTGGTTTTATACTGCATTTTTATCGAGGGAATCCTCGATGAAATATTAAATAATAATATTATTAATTAATCCATCAGTGGTTCCCTTGGTAAATGCCCCTAGAAATTTTCATTTCGCACTAAAATTTTGAAAAAACCCTCCAGATTTTTTGTTGTTCGTCTGTGATTTCGTTAGTAAAAAAGTAAATAGTACATAACATTAATTAATAATGCATTGGAATTCACATTCCATCGATAATTCCCTCGGGAACCTGACACTGAGTAATTGCCATCACCGATATGAGAAGGGGGGAACAATTCCCCTTGTCTTTGGAATACACTGACGGACACAAATCATCGATGTTTCCCTCAGTGTTGTTGATTGTAAACAGTGCTTGGAGGAGAAGAACAATTCCATTTGCCTCTGGAATGCACTGACGGACACAAACCATTGGTGTTTCCATCAACGGTTTGCATAGTGAACAGTGCCTCGTGGAGGGGAACAATTCCCCTCGCGTGTGGAATAAACTGACGGACACAAACTGTTGGTGTTTTCATCAATGGTTTGCATAGTAAACAATGCCTAGTGGAGGGAAACAGTTCCCCTTGCCTCTAGAATACACCGACGAACACAAACCGTAGGTATTTCCATCGGTGTTTTGCACAGTAAATGATAGATTATATCTACATTCCCTATCTATCCATCTTATAGATACTTAAATTGAAAGCTGCACACATAACATAATAGCATCAATTCAAATGACAATTATAAAATAAATACTTATTTGTTGATAACTTCATCAATATCTATGGCAATACCATACTATTGTGTTTTCATAGTTAGTCAGAATTATCTTCTTCTTCTTTAATTGACTCGTCATCAACTCCAATACAATCTTCTACATTGATATCATTATTGTCATCACCTTCATCGACTTGTGCTTATCCGCTAGAGCTCAAACAACATTCAACTCCTTAGCATCAATATTAACAAAAATATTATCGAAGATGTGAATATTTGAATTTTCTTCCAAGTTAATCAATGGAGCAACTCGATATAGTTCAACCAACTCACTTTCTTGAAAGACATCATTTCCGATATTTGAGTCATCGTTCTCATCCTGAACAACCTCGACATGACCCTTGGGTTTGATTTTCAATACGGATAACCAATCAACTCTTGAACAAGCCTTTCTAAAGGTAGGGGTGTATATGTAATAAGCTTGCTGACATTGCTTGGTGAAAACAAAGACATCGTTGATATTGCAAAGTCTAGCTTTTAAGTTAATTTCGACCAAACCATGGTAAGGATCTACTTTGATTCCTCGGTCAATGGTGTCATACCAATAACATTTTAATAAAAAGACTCTATTATGCTCTCTATGATATTGCAATTTAATTACATCTTCTAATTTATCATAATAGTCAATTTCAAACTCATTAGAGTCAATCCCTTAATACAAATCCCACTGTTATATGTCTTTCTACCCTACTCATATTCTTCAGTATGAAACACGTAGACATTAATAAAATACCCATTATAGCTCTTCACTTTTCTTTTAAGACCTAGACTTAGTAAAGACAATATAACACTAGCATTCCTTTCCATTTTATAAACTTGGTAGATCAAGTACAATAATGAATAATGATCGAGAATTCTATAAGGAAATTAAGTATCCCGATAAATAATGAGTTTCTGATAATATTCACATGTGTTTTGAACCACGTTGTAAATTAGTCATCTTGGAATTGAAAGATTTGAGATTCGGTCAGCTGTGAGTTATTAGATAGTAAATATTAGTGATGTTGCCTACGAGATATTCAACAATGTATAAGTTTGTAATATTACATGAGAGAAATAATCCATTAATAACAAAGTGTAAGTAGTATACTTACTAAATAAAAGGTCTCAGTTCACCACAGTTAAATAGCATATAATTATGTGCTTGTCTGAATTCTATTTCAAATAAATATCTTTCCCTAACAATATTTTTCGGTGTGGGTCATCCAGGATTGGAGAATATTGACAAGTTTTCACTTTAAGACACTTTACCGTCATCATCATGCCTTGGTATGCGTTTGATTCTTGTTCTCAAATGAGGCTTAAAATAGTAGGAGATAAATGTTGAGATCTCCTCAACAATATAGGCCTCACATATCGATGCCTCAACATACACCTTGTTTTTTACCTTTTTCTTAAGGTTGAATAAGTACTTGCATGGAATAAAATAAATGTTTTCAATTAACAAAACCAATGAAAAAATATATATTTTTAATTACATTTCATGTGTATTCTCTAACCTCTCAAATGGATACATCTATCTATACTGGACCGAGCCTCTAACTTTTGCCTTATATGATAAATGTATGGGTAGATGCTCTATAAAGTTAAAAAATAATAGAGGGAATATCATCTCAAGTTTGTATATTATCTTGACAATAATCGTTTCAAGCCTCTCAATGTGCTGTGTTTGTAAATTGCTGGAGTATATATCTCTAAAGAAATGATTGATTTCCATGAGTGCATCCCATATCCTTTTTGGCAATAAATCATGATAAGTTAAGAAATGAGTGTTTGTATAAATATGAGGTAGTCATAGCTCTTCATTCCATACAATCTGTAATCCAACAAATTAACCAACCTTGATATGTTCGAGGCATGTCCATCAGGAAAACACAGACTCTTCAGTCATTGGTACACTAGTAGTTGTGAATTCTTGTCTAAGATGAAGCTTGTTTTGAGGTTTATGACTCGTTGCCCAACATAAACCAACTCCATATTTTTACGGTGACAAAACAATGTTATATCCATTCTAGCCTTGATGTTATCCTTTGTCTTTCCCTTCACGTCCATGACAGTGTTGAAAATATTCTCAAACATGTTTTTTTTTTATGTGCATGACGTCAAGGTTATGGTGGAGGAGATTGGTCTTCCAATAAGAAAGCTCCCAGAAAATATTTTGCTTTTCCCAGTTATGAGTCAAACCAAAACCATGAAACTTTTGCTTACCGGATTGGAAACCAAACATAATGTCACCATACTTTAACACCACGTCATACAATTCTTCACCAGAAACACGCGGGGGTACAACATTCTTTTCAACTTTGCCAACAAAAAAATCCTTTCTTTTCTTTCCATACTTGTGATCCATTGGCAAGAAATGCTGGTGGCAGTAAAAAAAAGATGTTTTACCCTTGTTTATTAACGTGAATGCCTTGTTGTTTTCTATACAGTATGTACATGCTAGGTTTCCATCTCCAACTAGAAATCATTTCATAAGGCGAAAAAATCATTGATAGTCCATATTAAAGATGTCCTCATAAGAAAAGTTTGTTTCGTCGATACATCATAAATCAATACGTCGAAGGACCACAACTGCGTCAACTCATCAATCAATAGTCGAAGACAAACATCTATATTCCAGCCTTGAATATTAAGACCGGGTATGACCATAGATAAAAACATGAATTTCGGCCTCATACACATCCCCGATGGTAAGTTGTAAACAATTAGTATAACCGGCCAACAAGAATAAGGAGCAACAAATGACCCGAATGGATTGAATGCGTTTGTACATAGCCCAAGGTGAACGTTCCTTGATTCAGCTGAAAAGTGAGGATGCACACTGTTAAAGTGTTTACATGCTTCACCGTCGGAAAGGTACACCATCACTCTATTAACTGCATTATATGATTGGTGCCATGTCATGTGCTCATTAGTTTTTGGTGACATGAATAACCTCTACAGTCTAGGTGTGATTGAGAAGTATCTAAGTTTTTTTATGTTTTGCAAGAGTCTTTTCCCTGCTAGTTCTGGGTTTATAATGGGAATACCCACGTCCTGCACTTGGTTAGCTCAGCATTTTCAAGGTAGTACAGCATGTAGAAGTTTGGACACATGTCAATTTTTTGGTATCCTAGACTGAGGGGTTTCATCATGGACTTAGCAGCTTAGAAATTCTCTTTTAGCCTGTTCCCTTCAAGTAAAATGCTTCTCGCCCATTCGAAAATTATGTCATAACTAGTCTCACTCAACCTATAATCCGACTTAATGGTAAACAGCTTTGTAATAATTGATAATTTACTATGATTTGTACAGCCATCCCATAATGATTCATCAGAATCTTTTAAAAGATAAAAAAACAACCTTGTCGCGTTTGCATTAGGTTCTTCATCTACGATTCAACATTGATTGGCATAACCCTGATTTATTCTCATCACATCCATAACCATAGTCCTATAAGGATTACTGTTGTTAGTTTCAACTCCATGCATGTTGTTAGCACTAGAAGTTGACCCATCTATCCTTTCTATCATGGTCTCGTGACGAACAAATGGTTCTCCATATGTATACCAACACAGGTATTCCTCCATGAACCCTTTGCGTAGAAGATGCTTCGTTACAACATCTGGATGAAGAAACTTTTTATTTTGACACCTCCTGCATAGACATCTAATATTGCCTCCACTAATATTTCTAGGAATAGATGTTGCATAATTAATAAAACCTTGAATGTCATTACAATAATCCATCCTCCGCAATCCTTGAGGTGAATTCTTATACATCTATGAATGATCATCCATAACTTTTATTTAACATATATATATATATATATATATATATATATATATCAAATAATGATAACAACAATATGTATTAATTAATTAAGTTAAGTAAATAATCAACCTCTTTTCATACTTCTCTTAATTCATTATCAATTATCTACATGCATACAAATTTTTACATATTAATTTACAAAAATTATAACTCAACAATAAAAATGATAAAATATAAAACATGCCCATTAAACAAGCCATTATTTATATCATTACAACACACCTAAGTCGGTAATTCGACATAAGTTTCAACAATTTACAAACAAATACAATTTTACAAAATCTAAAACAAACCATAACATGTACAAAACCATTTATCCATACACGTTTGTTTGAGAAAAAAATAATAAAACAAGTAAACACTCAATCAAAATACATTTACTACAAAAAATATGCAATAAAAAATTGACTTTTCAAAATTATTTTCAAATTAAAAAAATAGTAGATTTACTTAGTTAAAATTAAAAATAAAATTGTTGCTCTTACTGGAAAAGTCGAGAAAGGATGGGGGACAGATAGGGTGGGGAGCGGTTTTGTTTAATTGCAGCGGGGAAAAAGAAGAAATAGGGAAAGGGAGGGTCGATGACTAATTCATTTATTAACTATTACTAATGGATTTACCAACAAAATGTTTTCATTTGCCAATCCATCAGCAATTCTGTCAACACTAGAGACACATCACTGTATGACATTCTCTGTTTGAGTCCAATTATAATTCCGTCGGTAAAATCATCCATAAAAAAATACACATTATCGTATTTTTTGGTTTTTTTAATTTCTTTTTATTCCTATTGTAATTCCCTCATACTATTTATGTTTATAAATGCCAATGAATTTAGTGATGGAATAAAATCATTAAGTAAATATCATCCTAAAATACCAACAAAAGTTTTCCTTCAATAATTTCGTTTCTATCCGTAGATTTTGTGGATTCCCTGCATATTCACTCGATTACTAAATAATGAGTGACCGTATCTTATTGGGCAATTCATATGATCCTCTTAAAGTAGCATTATAATAATTGTTTTTTAACTGGGAAATAATATAATCATCTTGGTGGTTAAGATTATTATTATTATTATTATTATTACATGTTTAGAGATTGTGTTTCAAGTACGACCATCCATATCTGAACATATATTAATTAAGAGGCATAAACAAAGTGTACAAAGAGGAACAATTACTATCAATTCTATCGAGAAAATAATAATAATAAAAATGGTGGGAGCTAAAAGGCTCGTTAATCCTGAGTTTTCTGATGTGCTGTAGAAGCTAGATCATATTAAAGATCCCGTCGCTGAAACACGAAACATGGATTTGGGCTTACAATATTTAATTAATTAGTTCATGAGAACGTTTTGGTATTGGTTTTTTTATAGAGGGTAGTAATCAAACCACCTATCCATCATGGCAAAGCACTGCTCTGGCCTGTATTCCGGCGCTGTGTGACCCCCTCCCTACACCACCACCACCAACACCACCACTTTCAGGCTTTCAAGATAGCATAATTGCTTATTTATATTTTTAGATTAAACAGTTAGATAAGCTAATGTCTGTTCTTACCTTCACAGTTGCGAATGTCAGGTCGTATGTTATGTAGTCTTGCGCATTGTCGGCATACAGCATTGCGTATCTAAAGATGGCCCAACAAACAAAAAAGGATTAGTTAATGTCAGCTCGTATGTTATGTATTCTTTTTTTTTTTTTTATAATCTCTACCGTTTCAAATAGACATGACACATGTTAAAAATATGTAAATTAATTAATAATATCATTATCTAAAAAATAAAATAAAAGAAACCCAAAATTCAGAGATTCTATACTAACCCTGCAACTTGACCATCAACAAACCATGGTTCCCAGTCATACTTAATCGTCAAATTCAGAGATTCTATCCATTCATGCGTGCCAATGTATGGGATAGTCATGTCATGATCGCCACTACACATGTTAAAACAATGGTTAAGATTGCACTAAATGGGAAAATTCATCAGAATTTATAGTGTGTTCATAAATTATAAACATTACCTGTAAATGAGAGCTCGATATGGTTTCTTGGTCAAGTTCCGATGGTAATCAACAGTACTTTCGACATTGTACGAATAGGCCAGGGTCTTATTGCATCTTCTCCAATCCTTTATGGTTCCCTGGTCATGATAGTTTTATTTTTTTTCCGCCATGAGCAGAGTGATTTTGAATCTGGAAGGTAATATATATACTTGATATAGGGCAAGCATACCTTGCGAATATGAAGAGCATCTCGAACAGTTTCATCATTAGCCCACATATAAATGTATACATAATTGTAACTCTACATGCCAATAAGCTGGTTAATAACCAAGGCATGCGATGATTTTTTATGTGTAAGAGAGAAAAAAGAAAAGAGAAAGTTCAATGTACCCGGCACCAAGGTCCAGGAACACGGGGCCTTGATAGCAGAATATCAGCGTCATCGGCTATGAGAAACTTTGGATCCCATTTCAATGCCACTGGTTTTGGAGATATGTCCTTGCATGCAGGTTCCAGAATTTCTCCAGTAAATACATTTCCAATGCACTATATATAAAGTCAAAAGAGAAGTCAACTTTCATGTTCATAAACTTCAAGCATGATGCAAAAAAATGTTTATCAGAGTTCTGATTTATGAATTGGTCAGTCACCTCCTTGATGGCTAATATGTCTTCCATACACGATGCGTTTCTTTGATCTGGATTTAAGTACTCACCCTTGCAATTTTTCATGAAGGACTGGAAAAAAACATGAGAATAGTTTTGCTTATATGAGACCTAGCTAGCTGGGAAGTTAAAGAGCAGAGCTAGGAGAGGGAAGTTACCTCGTAGAGTTTATCTGATATAAGCGCTTTTAGGTGAGCAAAAGGAACTATTGAATTGGTGTCAATCTCATAATCTGTAACTGGGTTTCCAAGCACATATCCCTGAGTTCCAACATGTTGTACAGCCTTGTCAACTACAACGCAAATAAATAAGTAAAACAAACAAAATAAAACAAAGGCGCGCATATGGAGGTTTTCAGAGTTGATCGAGTACTTTGAGGTTCATTGGTGGCTGATGTCCCACTTCATTTCCTGCAAGAAATAAAACAAAAACAAATTAAACACTTATGTATGCATATGGAGGTTGAATATTACAAGAAAGATAAGTTGTGTTTGGGACAGAAGTTAACTACTACCATCAGAAATCTCCTGGACTATGATAGGTGCAACGATGCCTGAATAGGAGTCCCCAGCAACATAGAGTGGATTTGTAAGAAACTTGGGGTGATCCACAAGCCACTGTGTCACAAACTCGTAATGTTAGCCCAATTGTTTTACATTACTAGCTAGTTTACTACTACAGTACCATGCATTTACCTCTGTTGACTAGCATGACTCATGGAGCTGCTAACAACCTTTTGACTTTAACAGTGGTTTTATATTTCTAGTCAATATTGACTTTATGCTTATCACTATTTCTTTGTTTAACAAACTCATTTGCTAGCAGATTTGTCAACAAATCTGATTCCATTATAAAACTATGCATATCCATATATCAGTCTCCAGTTGTATTCAATGTTAAAGCAAAAACCTCTAATTTTAATTTGAAAAAAACCCACTTCTGTGCCATTTCTTTTCCTTGACATCCAACTTCTATATCTTGCGATTCAAAAATACACTTTCCCTTACCTTTCTTAAGAACTCATAAGTTTCTGCAGCTGACAATGTATCACTAACTTGGTAGCCTTCCCATGTAGTTGAATAGGAAAATCCGGTACCAACAGGTGCATCTACAAATATTATGTTGGCAATCTGCACCATTACATGAAACATAATTTCAACAGTTAGATTTAGTTGCAAATAAATAATTCAAGGGTGCAGAAATTTGTGACCTTTGTCCATGAATACGGGTTCAATGCGAAAACAGGTTTGCCTCCTCCGCTGGATTTTGCATAATCAAATGATAACGGGCCTATTCATTCATAACCACCATTAGTAAAACTTTTAATAGCCTTAAATTTCTTGGATTTTTGCCAAACGAATTAGGAAATAGAGAAATTTCTGTTTTAAAAAGTGAACGATAAGAAGATTGTAGTTACTGAAAACATGAATTATGGGGTTAGAAAGATGAAGACACGCACACACCAATTTCATATATAATTCCAGACAGGGCAGAGCATCCAGGGCCACCAGTGAGCCAAAGCACAAGAGGGTCATCTTTTGGGCTCCTCTCAGACTCGATGAAGTAGTAGAATAGCTGCACGGCTTCCAATTCTCCCACGCCAATATACCTGGACACAGAAAATCAGTATCAAAACAGGATAAACTTCACAAAGCCATGCACCAAAAAAGAGAAAAAGGACGTACACTCACCCTGTTTCCAGTACAAATGGAAGGTTACCGTCAAAGCCAGGTAGGGACTTGATTATTGATTTTGATGCAGCGGCATCGGAGAGTAGCTGTAGAGTGAATGCAAGGAATAACATCATATTGATTAAGTGGTAATGTGTGTTTCGGAGTCGGATAACGGACATTCCGATTAAACAGGCATCCTATATAAAAAACTAAAAATTGTGAACATATAAAATTTATAAAAATATAAAAATCTAGAATTTAGATCCAAAATATAAAAATTATTTAATTTACAAATGGCTATGTTACTTTAAACAGGCACTAATTATATACACTTAAAGACAGTTTAATTTAATTTTATGGTCAAAATTGTGCTTAGATGTGTTTAAAAAGTTTATTTGCTTGAAAAAAAATTAAATTAATTTTTTTAATATTTTTAATGTGCTGATATCTAAAATGCTAAAAAAAACTGATTTTTTTATATATTTAATTTCAAGCTAAAATCACTTTTAAAAAAAATACCCTACATCACAATAGCAAATCTACTCTCTTAATAATTTCACCATACAAAGAGTAAATTTAGGCTTTAGAATTGACAAGTTTTTGAAGGCATGATTTGTTGCTTGTCAATATCTCTTCACCAAACAGTCGTGTGGAACGTTTTGAGCGGTAGAGGAAGAAAAAAGAACGTCTGACTGACTGTATTCCTCTTTTCCTAACAAATCTAAGCCAAAGGAAATTTGTGTGTTTTGTATGTATGGTAGAGGTTGCTGTGGTTATGATTTAAAAAAATATATTTTATAAAAAGTATTTTAGCAATATCTAGATATTTTCTTAATATTTTTAATATTGATTTGACTCGCCACATAACATAGGTAAATAATCTAATATTAAATGACTCGGTATTTGTTGCAAGGTTTATTAAGAGCAGTGAATGCATGTACATAAGAGGATATTCTGTAAAAGTTAGTTATTTTTATTTAGTTTAGAAAACTAAACACTATATTTATTAATTATATATTTTAAAATTTATTTAGAACTTTTATTGGATTTACCATATTTTCAGGTTTCTAGTTTGTTTAAGTTAGTTTTTGAGTTTATTTAAAGAATTGTATATATTTTAGAAAGATAGATTACTTAAACAAAAAAAATCAATAATAAAATTTTAAATTCAAATTTATATGATTCATTTTTCAACATAATTTTTTTGTGTTTGTTGTGTATAATTTGTAGCTAGCCATAATTAATTGAGGTGGTTTTACTTCAGTATGGAACTGAATAACGGGCTGCTAATAGTTTCTTTTAACGAGCTCAATTTGAGGGTTTATCGTCTAGGGATAAATTCTTTCTCCAAAATTTGCTGCCAAAATCCGAAAATGAAGCTCTTTCACTTGTATAGTTTTCCATTTAGCTACCTGAATTTCCATCAGTTGATGCAATTCTGGATTACAGAGACTTTGTTGTGTTTCATGTACATCCATTCTAAGATAAGAACACGCTGTCTTTGTTCGACGCTGCCCATACCTTCGATCTTATGACTTTATGGAGAGAGTTTCCAGTTTTATTAAGAACTTCATTTTTATAGCTAGCCGAAGAACCACCATGCATAGAGCAGCTTCTAGATATACATGGACCGATTCAAGGAGGATCGATGGATATTTCATTCAAGGGAGATGATTATTTTTTACATTAATGGTTCATATTTATAGTTTTAAGACAGAAATTGATGGTCTTAATATCATCTTTAATCACCTCTAGACCAATTGAGTTTGGCATTTAGCCAAATCTAAAAGAGATGAGTTTGGTAATTTTTCAAACTCATGTAACCTTGGGATTAGCACATGACTAATTAAATCTAAGTATGTTGAGTCTGACAACTTTCTAGATCTATGTTATCTTGGACTCAGCACATGATCAGGGATGACAATAGGTACATGTGGATCGGGTTGGTGACTATCCATACCCGAACTTGAAATCAAAATCATTATCCATACCCGACCCTGACCTAATTGGGTATAGATTTTGAAAACCCGAACCTAACCTGATCAAGTCTCGAATATCCATAACCCGAATATATTATAGTAGATAACCATAAAAATGAAGATAAGAAAACTTGCCGCTACTAGATTTGTTGCTAGATCTACTGCTATTTAAACAGACCATAATTGTGAGGTATTTGTGAGATAGTAAGTGAAGTGTTTTCTCCTAGTAATAGAGAGATTTCAGTTGTTCTCCTATTAGTAGAGAGAAGTTGTAATTCCCACATTACTTAGTAAAATCCTTCTATACTTGCCCGTGGACGTAGCCAAATTGGGTGAACCACGTAAATTCTTGTGTATTTAATTTCTCATTTTATCCTATTCTTTGCCTTTTATCTTATCGGGTTTGCATGCCAGTATCCTAACACGACCAAGTCTCGAATATCCATAACCTGAATATATTATATATTATAGTAGATAACCATAAAAATGAAGATAAGAAAACTTGCCGCACTAGATTTGTTGCTAGATCTACTGCTATTTAAACAGACCACACAGACTCCACAGACTTGCACATAAAAAAACCTCGGAACAAGACAGAAACATGAAATTGAAATTGACCTAGTTTTTCATTTTTCTAGGAATGGACTAGCATCAATTAAGAGTTTTTGAAAATGAAAAAAGTAGACAAAACAAGGTTGTCACTCTTAAAAAAAAAGAAATAATAATAATAATAATAATAATAATAATAATAATAATAATAATAATTTTAGCATAGCATGAAAATTAAGACAATAATAGATTTGCTCTATTAGAGCCACTACATCTAGCACAATAATTTGGTTTCAAAGAAATCAAGATTGTTAAAAGCAGGATCCGCCACTACTTGATTTGTTGCTGGACCTGTTGTTGCTATCTTCGGAGGGGCTGTTGTTGTCGTTGGAGAAGAGAGTGAGAGGGAGCAATATGGAAGGTAAAGAGGAGAGGTTAGAGTGTCAAAAAAAACCCTAAATTTTCTATTTTATATGCTTGGTAGAAATGTAATTTTCCCAAACTTTAAGGTTAGTTCTATATGTAGTTCAAGTCAAGTTCTGATAGGGTATGACAATATTCATACCCTACCTGAACTTGACTTTTTGATTTTAGGTTTACCCGAACCTAACCCGAACTTGAACGGACAAAAAAAATGTATATCCATTCGGGTCGATATTCGTCAGGTTCTGGTAAAATTATCATCCCTAGACATGACTGAGCCCAAGTGTATCGAGTCTGGCAACTCGATCGTCAAACTCATATTCACTTGAGCTTAGCTTGTAGCGAAACCCAAGTATGTTGGATTTGACGATTTGTTAGACCCACATTACTTTTGACTCAACACATGGTTGAATTTAAATGTATTGGATCTGATAGTTTGCCAGATCTATATTCGTTTGAGTTATCACCAAGTTATGAATTTAAATCTTTTTAGAAAGCATGAAAAATATTGAAAATATTGAGCAAAAAATACTTACTCATCACAAGTTTAGTCCAAAAAGTAGAGAAACACGGCTAGTATACTAAGAAGGTGTTTAAAAGTGTGATAACAGTTGTTTTTCAAAGTGTTTTTTACTTGAAAATGTATTAAAATAATATTTTTTTATTTTTTAAAATTATTTTTGACATCAACACATTAAAACTATATAAAACTTTGTTTCTTGATATTTTGTTGAGAAGTTCAGTATCCAACTTTATATAGGATAAATTATTTGTTGTATATCAATTTTGATTTTCAACGGTTTGACCTGCTCAGCTACTAGTGTTGTTTCTGTCTTTCAGATTATCGATCGTAAACATGGTCTTGTGTTTTTATCAAGTCTTAGTAGTATTCTGTCTACCTGGAACAGCAGAAACAAATTGTCCCTCCCATGGCTGATCATAGTCCCTCCCATGGTTGATCGTTACCATTTTCTTTCTCCTAAAGTGCCCTTCTTTATTGGTCAATTTTTATAATCTCACCAGCTACAAACTAAACCAAAATTCGATTTAGAAGGGCAGTTCGGATATTCTAGAAAAAAAATCACAATCAATTTTGGTGAAAGATGTCAAAGAACTATGATTTCCAAGACTAAAAGGAATAATTTATAAAATCATAGAAAACACAGGAGCTAAATTGTAAAATAATCTTAGTCAATTTTAACTTGCAACTTTCACATGTAAAAATGAAAAGATGCTCGATTTTGATTGGAAATATAATAGCAATTATATTTTAAATATATTTTTATTTAGAAATATATCAAATTAAATAATATTTTTTTATTTTTTAAAAATTATTTTTTACAATAACATGTCAAAATGGTATAAAAATATTTAAAAATATTAATTTAAAAGAAAAATACTTTTAAAATAAAAAATAAAACAGTCCTTTGGCTTATATAATGTACTGTATAATGTCAGATCCATGATTCGAAGACTGGTGAATTACTATTGAACTCTCAGTTGATTGTTACCGGATACTCTCTAGGAGGATCAATCGCTTCTCTCTTCACCTTATGGCTGTTAGACAACATCAAACGAACATCCAACAGAAAAAAACTCCCCCCTCTGCATCACTTTTGGTTCACCCCTTTTAGGGGACCAAGGCCTCCAACGAGCCATCTCTGAACATTCAAAATGGAATTCTTGCTTTCTACACGTTGCTGCAAACAAGGACCTATTCCCAAGAATTTTCACTACTTCACAGCCTAGTCCTCGGTGCAAGCCTTTTGGTACATTTTTCTTCTGTTCTGAGCTGGGATGCAACTGTGTTGATGATCCTGAAGTGGTTTCAATGTTATTGAGAAGCACAATAAGTCAAGTTTCCGCCGAAGAAATGGGGATTGATGATTATAGTGGAATTGTGAAGCGTCTGAAGTCCAGACTTATCTTGAGAGAACATTCACAGCTTGGCCAACCGGTTTTACCTTCACTTCGGCTAGGGATAATCTTACAGCTGAAAGCCATTGGAGTAGAAATAACTGCCGAGGTAACGAGTACTAATTTTTTTTTTTCACAACATTAATTGATGACTTTCACAAACAACCTCTCTTAATATTTTGATGATGCTAAAATCCTTCGAAACTTCAGACCAAGGCTTAACTAGAGTGTTCATAAGATCAATTGGCAACTATTCTTTCCCTTTAATAACTCAAGTTCACTGTGTCTTTTGCTACTTTCTTTTAGTTTTTCGAATAGCTAATGGAAAATCCATTTAAACTCAACAGCAGCAGCAGCAGCAGCAGAACAACAGCATCAATGATCTAATATTAGAATTGGAAAGCCACGAAAATCGAATGGCACTACAAATGAAGGGTATTGACGGGATAGAAAAACTAAACAGAGTAAAGATAAAAATGGCCTGCCTAGAATGGTACAAGAAAGACTGCAAGGCTAAGGGGATAGGTTACTATGACAGTTACAAGAACCTGTACTTTTGTAGCGACAATGACGTTACCAAGCACAAGAAAGTCCTCAGCAATTACTGGAGAAAATTGGTGGAGGATGCTGAGCGAAAACCCCAGAAAGAAGGAGCATATATGCGGGAGACATGGCTTTATGCTGGGACAAATTATAGAAGAATGGTTGAACCACTTGACATTGCCGAATACTATAGACAGGAAGGGAAACGAGACTACCAAACTAATGGAAGATCTAAACATTATATTCTGCTGGAGCAATGGCAAAAGGAGCATACAGAAAAACTTGCAGGCGCACCAAACGATAAGAAGAAACAAAATGTGGCTGGTAGTCTTACAGAGGATTCTTGCTTTTGGATGAATGTGGAGGAGGCTCTCATTTCCTGCAAACAGTTGAAGGATGGAAGTAATATAGAGAAACAATCAGCGAGAGAGCGTCTGAATATGTTTGAGCAGTATGTGATGGACCAAATCAATAACTATGCAGTATCTCCTGACATTTTCTTGGAAAAAAGCAGTTTTATGAATTGGTGGAAAGATTTTAAGGAAATCATAGAAACATCCCATGATTCTCCTCTCAGAGGCTTCATGAAGAATTGCAGATATCGCCAATATGAAAAGGGGCAGTTTTAGACGTTTAGCACTCAAGATAGAATCAATTGTTTTACTTTCTTATGAACTATATTGCACCAAAATAATGTGTAATTGCTATCAGACCAAATAAATAAGGAAAGGATTATTGAGTTGCTGCAGAACTCAAACAGCAAACACAAGGATGAGTTTTTTCTTTTTGCAAAAGTTTTCTTCTTGTCCTCGTTCTCAATTAACTAAACATTATTATTTTATTAAGTAAAACTAAAACGCTGAAGGAAAAACAATGCGGTCGGTACACTGTTTTTTTTTTTTGCCCCTTTCAAAACCAGTCAAGTACCTAGGGGTATATTTGTCATTTATAGTATCATTTGTCCTTATCAAGGAGGTATAATTGTGTTTTTATATTTATTGTGCACAGCAAAATGGCTTTATTACTATTGTAATCATAATTTTTAAAGTTGCAGTAAATGAGGCTTTTTATTTTTATTTTTCATGAATAATAAAATGATTAAATTATCTCTAAAGAAGACTTAGTTTTATTTACTGATGGTCAGGTATGTTTTGATGATGATTTGATATTTTTATAATGGTTATTTTTTATAATAATTAGTTGGTGGAGAGGCTTTATTTAAATCTGGAATTTTAATATATAGTAAAATTATTTGAATACTCTCGGGATGAAGAAATTTAAAGCTTTCATTTGGGGTTTTTTTCATCATTTCATCTTACTTTTTTCTTTTTTTTTTTATTCTCATGAGGGATAAGGATCATTTTGATTTTTTAGTAAATATAAAATATTAATAAAAAAAAGTTGTGGTATGTAGTGAATGTCACCCACACTCATCATGTGATGACATTTGACGGTAAAACACAGCCTTCAAATGTAATGTTGGAAGCCCACCAACATCCTTTATATTGTCCTGTGGTGCATGTGTGTAGCAAAACTTCGGTTGAGGTTCAATTGCCTATTCTATTTTCCTTTTTCTTTTTCTTTTCTTTTCTTCTTGTCAAAATATGGATGAATTCTATCATTTATTTTGTATATCCAATTTAGTTTTGATTCTTTGGATCACTACATGCTTTGTGTTTTTTTTAATCTTATTTTCATTGATTTTTTCTTCTTCAATTTCATCTTTTCATTCAATTTAATTTGATTTTTATGTCAAACTTGATACTCATTCTTTTGATTTTTATGTCCTTTTACTAATTAAATTTTATTTTCAATTTCAACCCTATGCATTTGATTTTAATTTATTTTTGTGTTAAATTCTCATTCTTTGTTTCTATTTATTTTTTTGTTTTGAATGTTTTTTTATTGCATTTTCTTCCTAATTCAATCCCTTGGTATTTGTTTAGTTAAGAATTCTTCTTTGTTTTCCCTTCTATAGGGTTAGTCTTGTCCTCATGGCTAGGATAACGAGTTTCGAAATTTGACACGGGTTGACTTTGGTGTTTTTAGATCTTTTTATAGAATTGATTTATTTTCAATTTTATCCTTTAAAATTTGATTTTTTTAATTGATTTCCACGCTTTTTTCACTTGTTTTTTTATGACGGGTTAGCCCGATCCGGGTTGACTTAGATCCTTTTTCATTATTTCTTTTAAATTATTACTTCTTGGTTTCATTGTTAAGCTTTTTTTTATTGAGAATTTTACTTCGTTGTTTTTTTTTTTTTACCTTCTATGTTATGTAGTTAGTTCCGATCTTATGACCACGATATGTGTTTTGATGATTAGCATGAGTTGACTTTGATTTTTTTTCTGTTTTTTTTAAATTGATTTTTTTATTTCATTCTTCAACATATATTTTTTTGGGCATTGATCTTTGTGCTTTTTTTTTTCTTCACTTTCCTCTCTATGGATCTATCTTAATCCTATGTTTATGGTTGCAGAGATAACATGTTAACCCAGGTCGACCCCTATCTTTTTTTTCTTTGTTTTTTTATTTTTTTTCTAGTTTTGTCATTTTTTATAAGATGTTTGATAATTAAACTTTCATAATTTTATTCAATTTTCTTCTTTCATTGACAACTTTTTTTTTTACCTTTATTAGCACAAATAATCATTTGATTAAATAAAATATTTATTTTAAGAAACAAAGTTATTAGACACAACTGAGTGGAAGACTTGTATTGCAACCTTAAATATCTTAATCTTAATTATTTCTTAATCAAATATAAATTTATTTAATATATATATATATATATAATTTCAATTTGAGGAGGGTTCTAGAAAAGCAAGGATTTGATTTCTAGATAAACTAAAAATGATCAGTTCCATGACGGCAACATTATGGGCATTTTATAAATTTTACCAGAAATCAAGAGTAAGCCATTGATGTTCATTTACCGCGTCAAATTTTGCTAGTGCATAGCACAACAACGTACAATAAATCGGCAATTAATAGTTTTTTTACAGATATTTCCAATTTGATTTATTTTCCTTTTAAATTTTTTTCTTCTCTTATTGAATTTTTTTTCCATAGTATAAAGAGAAAATAAATTAATGAGATTTTTTTATATTATATAAAAGTTGGGTGATGATATTTATTTTTCATTTGAGGTTGGGTTGGGTTGAATTTTTTTATTAAAACATGTTTATTTTTACTTTTAAAAAATGCTAAAAAAAAGTTTTTTTTTAATTTTTTTTGTAGTTCAAATAAATATTTTTGATGTGTTTTTTTATTTTATTTTGATGTGATGAAATAAAATATAGATTTTACCAAATTAAAAAAATATTATTTCAATATATATTTTTTAAAAAATATTTTAAGACATTTCCAATTTTATTTTTTTAAAATATTGAGTTTGCCTGAGCAACCAGACCCAATGATATTGGGTGTAGCTCTACAGCCAGACCCAAGAATATTAGGTATGGCTCCGCACCCATACCTAAGGCTATTTCCAATTTCTTTCCTTATATTTTTTTTCTTTTAAGATATTTTCAATTTTATTATTTTCCTCTTTAGATTTTTTTCTTTTTTCTATTTAATTATTTTTTCCTATATTGTGGGTAAATGAGGAAATAAATTGAAGGGACTTGTTTTGTATTGTATAAAAGTAGGGTGATGATATTTTTTTTTATATATAATTTGAGGTTGGGTTGAATTTCTTTATTAAAACATTTTTTTTTTGCAAGTCAAAAATTCTTTAATTTTTGTTTTAAAATTTTAAATTTTTTTTTCTTTAATTCAAATTAATATTTTTTTGATGTTTTTGTATTATTTTAATGTGATGATATAAAAAATAATTTTTTAAAAATATTATCTCAATATATTTTCTTAAAAAAATATTTTAAAAAATAATAATTACGTAATAATATAATAACTACCATATTAGCCCGCACTTCGCAGCGGGTCAATAACACTTTTTTTTCAAATGTAAAAATGTTTGAGTTGAGTTAAAAGTACGAAATGTATTTACACCATCACCATCTTCAAATAAATTATTTTCTATAGTAGCACCATGAATAATACATAGTAAAGCATCATTCAATACACTTATAACTAATTTCTTTCCCTTTAATTTTTTCCTTCTAATATATTTTCAATTTGATTTTTTTCCACTTAATTTTTTTCTTTTTTCTTATTGAATTTTTTTCCCATAGGAAATAATTTGATGAGATTTTTTTCCTTCTTCTTTGAAATCCAATAAAACTAGCAGCAACAACAACAATATTAACAACAAATAGATTCTTAAGAAACCAATACAAACTCACATCAAAACTCTTTAAAATCTTATATTCAACATTAAACAAGCGCAAAAGTTCACTTACTCTACACCAAACCAAAAACCCAAAAAATTAATCACATCTTAAAAAAAGAAGAAGAAAAGAATTAGTAAAATTGATTAGTACTTAAAAGTGCATTTTTATCAAGGTTTTATATTATTATTTTGCACTTGAAGTATCAATAACTCCTTAACTAAAGCATATTTTATAATAACATATCTAATAATATAAGATACCTTTAATTTATGGTAAATGTTCATCTTAAATGCATGCCTATCACATAAATGAAAGAATTGATTGATGAGTTGAAGTACTGAAATTGAAAGGACAAATTGATGGCCAAACTTAGAAAAGAGATGTTGGTGCAGTCCAAACTGAAACATTGTTTGGTAATCGGGTCATATCTAGAGCTGTAGATCTCGGATTTAGGTCTACGTTATATGGATGGAAAGGTAAGACATAGACCTACAACTTTCATGAAGAGCCCAAGATTTAACAAGGCCGTTTTCAAGTTCAAATTGTAGCAACAACAAAGAAGTCCGAATATGTCCTGCAGCCGGCATAATCGTTCGGTGTTCAACCCATATCTTGAGTTCTAGAAGTCCAAATGATCTCAAATGTTAACCTCAGAAAGATGAGACAATTTCCTAGAACTTTCATGATTGAAATCCATTCAAATTATGACGTTATCAATGATGTTTTTGGTAGACAGGAATATAAGAATTGTCACCAAGTCAAGATGTGGCCACCCATTCATCAATTAATCAACAAATCAATAGTTTTGAATTTTGGCCTATAAAAGGAGGCATTTTCCATGTATTTAGGCATCTTGATGTTCAGATCAAGATCATGCTCTCGCTTTCTCTCTTTGTATTTTTGTCTTAAGTTTTGCTTATATTAATCTCTTACTTATGCTTTTCATTTGCTTTCCTTATTTATTTATGTTTCTCTCTTTCATTATGTCTAGCTAGGTTAATTATGTCAAGGTGAAAAGGGTACACTAATGGTGTAAGAATAAGTATAATATAAACTTAACATGGACCTTAATGTTGGATACTAACATGCTTTATATTTCTTATCTTGTGCACTTTTAATACTTTGCTTGTTAAATGGTTAATCTAGATTTATATTGTATAACACTTGGTACAACAAATACTTGACACTTTCATAGCCCATACTGTATGGTATAACCGACACCTGAGCTATAAAAGGAACTTGATTTGTTGTTAACATAAGTTATAATCATGAATGCTTTGCAACATTTACAAGTATTAGAATTATTCGAATAAGATAACTAATGTAATCATGTTAACAATTTATAATCTGATTGGAACCTCCTTTGTTTGTGGTTTCCAATTGAATACTAAGAGTTTATACTATACTTGTTTGAAATACCATTAGTGGATCCTCTAACCTTGACATTTGTTTTTATCATTGTTTAATTCTCATATAAATCTTCATCTCAAAGTTCTCATCAACTTCATCATCTTCTTCTTCTTCTTCTTCTTCTTCCCCTTATTATTAGTATTATTATTATTATTACTATTATTATTGTTGTTATTGTGTTGCTGTTAACTATAACAATTAACCTTCCTGTGGTTCGACCCCAGTCTTGCCGGGTTATTTATTACTTCAACACTCTTGCACTTGGGAGAAGACATCAATCTTTTGGTCGTGTCAAGTTTTTGGCGCCATTGCCGGGGAGGTAAATTCTTGTACAAATTATAGTATTTATTTTATTCTCTTTTCACTGTTCATGTATCTAACTTTGTTTCTTTTATTTTGTTTCGTTTTCTTTTACTTTCTTTTTCCTTTTATTCTCTTCCTACACGTGCATGAGAGTGTGGTCACGTACATTAAGTAGTAGACTTTGTAGGGTATCCTCATCATTTTCAAAAAATATGGCCAAAGAAGATAACCAATCGCTTCATAATGAGAATAATGAGAATATTCGGGTTAGAACACTTAGAGACCACATGAATCCCATAAGAACAAGTGCACCCTCATGCATAGTTTTTCCACCTGATGCATCTCATTTTAATTTTAAGCCAGGCATTATTCAACTTTTACCATCTTTTCATGGCTTAGATTTAGAAAATCCATACTTGCATTTAAGGGAATTTGAGGAGGTCTGTAACACCTATAATGACTCAAATTGTAGCATGAACACCATTAGGTTAAAGCTTTTTCCTTTTTCACTAAGAGATAAAGCTAAAACATGGCTACAAAATTTGAGACTTGGATCCATTCGTGCTTGGGATGAAATGCAACAACAATTTTTAAAGAAGTTTTTTCCATCTCATAGAACAAACTCTTTTAAAAGATAAATAATCACTTTCACTCAAATACCAGGAAAAACATTTTACCAATATTGGGATAGGTATCGAGACTTGCTTAATACTTGCCCTCATCATGGTTTCAAAACATGGAGATTGGTGTCACATTTTTATGAAGGGTTAACTGCTAGAGATAGGCAAATGGTTGAATTGATGTGCAATGGAACTTTCGAGGATAAAGACCCTAATGAAGCAATGGAATACCTAGACTTGCTAGCTGAAAATGCGCAAAATTCAGACACTACAGGAACTTATGAGGCACTAAGTAAAACCCAACCTCATACATCTAGTGGAGGTATGTACAACCTTAGGGAAGATCATGACCTCCAAGCCAAGTTTGCATCTTTAGCTAAAAAAGTCGAGGCACTAGAATTAAAAAAGAGTGGTCAACTAAAATCTGTTCAAGACATTGTGTGTCAAATCTGTGAAACCAATGAACATTCAACCAATGACTATCCAACTTAGCCTTCTTTTAAGAAATGTCTCCATGAACAAGCCCATGCTCTAAAACGGTTCCAAAGGCCCAATCATAACCCATACTCACAAACATACAACCCTGGTTGGAGAAATCACCCAAATTTCAATTGGAAGAGTGATAACAATAATTCACAAACTTCACAGCCACCATTTCAAGCACACCATAATTTTCAAAATTCTCATGGATATGCACCTCCTTATGCTCCACCTCCTAGAAGAAATCTTGAGGAAACATTGCATGCATTCATGGAAAAGCAGGAGACAATCAACACTAAACTTGCTCAAAGCATGACAGATTTTAAAGATACTCTTGCAAAATTGGCATCTGCTCTCAGTTTTCAAGAGAAAGGTAAGTTTCCATCTCAACCACAACAAAATCTCAAGGGGCAATACAATGTGAATGCAAGTAGTTCTGGAAGCCAACATATGGATCAAGCCAAATCAGTCATCACTCTTCGCAGTGGTAAGGTTATTGAAAAACCTATTCTTGAACCTTGTGAAAAAGATGATGAGTCAATCTCTGAGGGTAAGGAAGGGGTTGAATCTGAACATTGTAAAGAAAAGACTGATTCTTCGCCAGCACTTCCATTTCCTCATGCCATGACCAAATAAAGAAAAGTCAATCACAACTCTGAAATCTTTGAAACTTTCAAACAGGTAAGGATCAATATACCTTTGTTGGATGCTATTAAACAAGTACCTTCTTATGCTAAATTTTTGAAAGATCTGTGTACTGTGAAAAGAAAAATGAATGTGAAAAAGAAAGCCTTTTTAGCCGAACAAGTAAGTGCCATTCTTTGTAACAATAATGCTTTGAAATATAAAGACCCTGGTTGTCCTACAATTTCATGCTTTATTGGAGAACATAAAATTGAAAGAGCTTTACTTGATCTTGGAGCCAGTGTAAATTTACTTCCATATTCAGTTTTTCAAAGTCTCAATCTAGGTGAGTTAAAACCAACTTCTGTAACTCTTTTACTTGCCGATAGATCTGTAAAAGTGCCTAGAGGAATAATTGAAGATGTGTTAGTACAAGTCGATAAATTCATTTACCCCCGTGGATTTTATTGTCTTGGATATACAACCTGTTGAAGCATGTAATTCATTTCCTGTTATTTTAGGACGTCCGTTTCTTGCAACTTCAATGCATTGATTAATTGTAGGAATGGGACTGATGAAGCTATCTTTTGGAAACATGACATTGGAGATGAATATTTTCAACATTTGCAAGCAACCGGAAATGATAATGATTTACGGGAAGTGGACTTCTTGAAAAATTAGTTCATGACCAATTTCAAACCACTTCTAGTGAAATTAAGATTGATGAATCGATGATTTGCAAATGATTTATTTTCGGGGAAGAATCAAAGGCAAATAGTTGGAGACCGAAAATTGAGGAATTGCCACCACGATCAATTGAGTCCATACCTTCAAGTGTTCAACCATCAAAACCGGATTTGAAGCGCTATTACCATTGGTCTTAAATACTTATTTTTGGGAGAAAATGAAACTTTTCCGGTAATAATCTCTTCCAAACTTAATGCACATCAAGAAAGTAAGTTATTCCAAACTCTGAAAATGCACAACAATATATTAGGATGGACAATAGCTGAAATAAAAGGAATTAGTCCTTTGATTTGCACACACAGGATCTATTTGGAGGAAAATGCTAAACCCTCTAGAGAAATGCAACGAAGGCTTAATCCTAATATGAAAGAAGTAGTGAAAAATGAAATCATTAAGCTTCTAGATAATGGAATCATTTATCCTATTTCGACAATAAATGGATAAGTCCTACCCAAGTTGTACCCAAGAAGTCTGGAGTCATTGTGATAACAAATGAGAAAAATAAGTTAATTCCAACTAGGACTATTACTGGTTGGCGCATGTGCATTGACTATAGTAAACTAAATTCAACGACTAGAAAAGATCATTTTCCTTTACCTTTCATGGATCAAATCCTAGAAAGAGTTGCAAGTCATGAATTTTATTGTTTCCTAGATGACTATTCAGGTTATAACCAAATTGAAATTGCATTGGAAGATCAAGAGAAGACTACTTTCACATGTCCATTTGGTACTTTTGCATATTGAAGGATGCCTTTTGGATTATGTAATGCACCAGCCACGTTTCAAAGATTCATGCTCAGTATATTTAGTGATATGGTTGAACGTTTTCTTGAAATTTTTATGGATGATTTTTCTATTTTTGGTGATTCATTTGATGATTGTTTGACTAACTTAGAAAAGGTTTTGAGCAGTTGTGAAGAGAAGAATCTTGTACTGAATTGGGAAAAATGTCACTTTATGGTAACAAACGGCATTGTACTTGGTCACATTGTTTCATCAAAAGGAATTGAGGTTGACAAATCTAAAATCAAGTTAATTACTAACTTGCCAACATCAAAATCTGTTAAAGATGTTAGATCATTCTTAGGATATCTTGGTTTTTGTAGAAGGTTCATCAAAGATTTTAGTGTAATATCTAAGCCCTTGAGTAACCTTCTAACAAAGGATAATATTTTTGAATGGACTAAACATTGTGAAGAAGCCTTTGTTAAACTTAAAAACCCGCTTACTTCCACTCTGTCATTGTCAAAAGTTAGGATCTATTTCAAAAGCGTCACATGATGCCCTTAAATCCTATTATTGTCATTGAGATCTTTGGTTTGTTGGGGTATAGATTTCATGGGTCCATTTTCTCCATCATTTGGTTTCTTGTACATATTAGTCGCAAGAGATTATGTTTCAAAATGGATAGAGGCAATTCCAAGTCGAAATAATAACCACAAACAGTAACAAAGTTCTTGAAAGAAAATATTTTGAGTCGATTTAGAATCCCTCGAGCCATGATAAGTGATGGTGGAACACATTTCTGCAACAAGCCATTTAAGTCTTTAATGAAGAAATATGGAATCACACATAAAGTTGCCACCCCTTATCACTCTAAAACAAGTGGACAAGGAGAACTTGTTAATATGGAGATCAAACAAATCTTGGAAGAAACAGTGAACCATAATTGAAAAGACTGGTCTTTAAGACTTAATGATTCACTTTGGGCTTATCAAACTGCTTATAAAACATCATTAGGTATGTCACCTTATAGACTAGTCTATGGAAAACCTTGTCACTTGCCTGTGGAACTTGAACATAAAGCTTATTGGGCTATTAAAGCTTTCAATTCAAACCTTGATGATGTTAGTCAGCTGCGTAAGTTATAAATAAATGAGCTTGAGGAAATAAGAAATGATGCATATGAGAATTCAAAAATTCATAAAGCAAGAATCAAAGAATTTCATGATAAGAGAATCTTGAGAAAAACATTTGATGTTGGTAAAAAAGTTTTGCTTTATAATTCTCGACTCCATTTATTTCCCGGAAAGCTAAGATCAAGATGGAACGGTCCTTTTATTGTGAAACATGTGTATCCATATGGGGCCTGTGATATCGAGAATCCAAAGAATGACAATGTTTTCAAGGTAAATGGACATCGCTTGAAAGTTTACTTTGACAATTTTTCAGTTGAAAATGACTCTATTGAATTAAGTGATCCTGTATATAAAGCTTGATTCTTTTTCTCACATTGTTTTATGTTTCGTTTTGGTGTGAATTTTGTTTTGCTAGTCTTTTTCACCCCGGTCAAATGGTGGATAACGGTACTTCGTGACTTCAATTGGTTCTTTTAGTTTCTCATAATAATTGATATCTATATATATTTGTGCAATTCTTTGCTCTTTCTCTCTTCTTTGAATCTCTTCTCCAATTCTCATTTGAAAATAGACACCACTCTTGAAAAATTAAAAACGTACTTTCCCGCTCTGCCTCAGAATGCGATTACAAAAATTTACCGTGCTAGGTGTGTAAGATTGAGATTGTTAATGAATTATGGAATTCCTAAAGATATTCGTTGGTTGATTGAAGCAAAGGTCTGATTATCGGGTGAGTCCTCCAATTCTTTCATCTCATACATGCCTGGAACAGGTAAAAGCACTTTTGTAAAGAAACATCATGCAAAACGACTGAAAGTCTGTCACACATGTGCCAGATGGACTTGTAATGCAATATGTTGTTCTTTAGGAATGGTATCTATAAACCGTGAAGATAAAATACAATTCATTAAGGATGGCCTGTGTAAGGGGTCTTTAGATAATCTTCTATTGACCCTTGAGACGCATCCTAGTGGAGATGTGCATCATGTTATTCATGATTTATGGCCACAATTCCATAAAGAACATGATCGGCTTAGTCTTGGGAATCTGACTATAAAAGACCCTGTTTGCCAGTTTTTAAGAAAACTATATGGGAAGCCTATCCCCGACCCATAGAGGGCGTTTAAGCCGTTCTTGGACGTAAAACCAAGGGAATATGTGAGCCATAATCACAACTACTGTACATACACATGCTTTTTCAAAATAAATAAATAAATAAAGAGAGAGAGAGAGAGAGAGAGAGGAGGGGTGTGTGTGTGTGTGTGAGACTCCAGCTGGCCTACATAAAGGTGGTATGATTGCATCTTTAATTTCTTATCTATAAAATCTTCTCTTCCTTCCCTTCATTTCTACTCAACCCATACATTTAACAAATATAGAAATGTGTAGAAACGACAGGTTTCTCAAGTCATCACATCAGAAATATTTGTGTTTTCAGTGGATCCAGTCCTGGGAAAGAAAAAGAGTTTTTAGAATCAGCAAATCATCTTGGTCGGGTATTAGCTGAGAGAAAGATTCATTTAGTGTATGGAGGAGGCAGCCTTGGGTTAATGGGGGGTGTCAATAGCTGTATTTTTAGGAGGAAGTCAAGTTTTGGGGGTCGTCCCCAAAGCTTTAGCAAAAAGGGACATCATTGGAAAAACAATTGGAGAGGAACTACAGGTCTCCACAATGTTTGATCGAATGAATGCAATGTTTAACCATGCTGATGCCTTCATTGCCTTACCAAGTGGTCTGGGTACATTGGAAGAGATCTTTCATATTTCCTCTTGGGCCCAACTTCACATTCACCATAAACCTATAGGTTTGCTCAATGTTAATGGTTTTTATGATAATTTGTTATCTTTTCTTGATCAAGCTGTGGAACAGGAATTTCTAACATTTTCGGCACGACAAATCATAATCTCTGCTATCTTGTTGAACAATTGATTGACCAACTACAATCTTTCATCCCTGTAATTGATCCTTCCATGAGTCGCATAAATTGGTCAACTAAGGAAAGCCGTAAAAAGCATAGATTGGATTTGAGCCTTCGTTTGTGAATCCTTGTGTCTTCTGGTTTTATTATTAACATATTATTTTGTTTTGTTGTTTCTTATATTTGTTTAAGTGTGTTTCAGGTTTGTCAGTGTTCGTTGTTTCAGGTGATGTCTTCTATACTCTATCTTTTTATCTTATGAGAATGAGGACAATATCTCGTTCTGGTTAGGGGGAGAGGGTAGTAGTTGAAAAAAAAAAACTAACTTACTAACTGTTTTTGCTATTATTAAAGCCATTTGACAAAACTGTTATTACTAGGATGGCAGAGTAAGAAGGAATTTTAGTGAATCTTGAGACGCATCTTAGTAAACATTTTCCAATGGTTATTTGCAATATTCATAACAAGGCCTATTAGAATACTTCTTGAAATATTCAGTTTTACAAACTCTCGCATTGTTATGACTTAATTCTGCTCATATACTCATTTAACAAGTGTTCTTAAACCTTCATTTTCACACACACACTTTAACATATGATTGTGGGTTGCAGATTAGATTATTACATTATTTATGTTCTTTTGTTAAAGGTAACAACTAAGGGATAGGGATAGTTTATAATTTGAAAAAATTAAAAAATAAAAAACAAAAAGAAAATGATGATAATAAAAACATAGATAAGTTTGATTTCGTAGCCTCCCTAACCTAAGCAATTAAGCCCGAATGGGTGTTTTAACACCTAATACCCTAAAGTCATCTGACTTGGGAGCTATTGGCCCAAAGCTTGTTACATGGGTTAAGGAGAAAATGTTAAGGGAATCAAACATTGCACTATCTACGTATCAGTATCTGCAACCCGAGTTACTAAGCTCATAGGGGTGTCTCAACACCTAATGCCTTAAGATCAACTGGTCTGGGAGTCATTAGCCGAAAGCTCGTTACATGGGTTAAAGATGCATTGTGTTTTAAGTTATATGTATATATATTAATAAAAAGAAAAAAAAGAAAAAGGAAGAGGGAAAAGAAAAAAAAGAGATAATAATCCCAACCTAAGGAAGTTAACCTTAAACATTAGAACAAAATATTATTTTTCTTCCAATAAAAGCCATATCATCTATGTTTTCATACATTGAGCACATAAAAAGAAAGGTTTATTAATATCTTGTTTAAGAGGTATTGAGCAGATATATAAACTTAATGAGAGTTTGTCTATCTAGATAGATTAATGGAAGTTGAATGATAAATGCCTTACTTTATGGAATTCACAAATTGTTTTTCTATTTTAACGCTTTAATTACTAGGGACTAGTAATAAGCTGGTTGGGGGGGTGTGATTAATACTTAAAAGTGCATTTTTATCAAGGTTTTATATCATCATTTTGCACTTGAAGTATCAATAACTCCTTAACTAAAGCATGTTTTATAATAACATATCTAATAATATAAGATACCTTTAATTTATGGTAAATGTTCATCTTAAATGTAGGCCTATCACATAAATGAAAGAATTGATTGATGAGTTGAAGTACTGAAATTGAAAGGACAAATTGATGGCTAAACTTAGAAAAGAGATGTTGGTGCAGTCCAAACTGGAACATTGTTTGGTAATCGGGTCATATCTGGAGCTGTAGATCTCGGATTTAGGTCTACTTTATATGGATGGAAAGGTATGACATAGGCCTACAACTTTCATGAAGAGCCCAAGATTTCAAAAGGCCGTTTTCAAGTCCAAATTGTAGCAACAACGAAGAAGTCCGAATATGTCCTGCAGCCCAGACACTGTTCTGTGTTCAGCCCATATCTCAAGTTCTAAAAGTCCAAATGATCTCAAATGTTAACCTCAGAAAGATGAGACAATTTCCTTGAACTTTCATGATTGAAGTCCATTCAAATTATGACGTTATCAATGATGTTTTTGGCAGATAGGAATATAAGAATTGTCACCAAGTCAAGATGTGGCCACCCATTCATCAATTAGTCAACAAATCAATAGTTCCGAATTTTGGCCTATAAAAGGAGGCATTTACCATGTATTTAGGCATCTTGATGTTCAGATCAAGATCATGCTCTTGCTTTCTCTCTTTGTATTTTTGTAATGCTTAAGTTTTGCTTATATTAATCTCTTACTTATGCTTTTCATTTGCTTTCCTTGTTTATTTATGTTTCTCTCTTTCATTATGTCTAGCTAGGTTAATTATGTCAAGGTGAAAAGGGTACACTAATGGTGTAAGAATAAGTATAATATAAACTTAACATGGACCTTAATGTTGGATACTAACATGCTTTATATTTGTTATCTTGTTCACTTTTAATATTTTGCTTGTTAAATGGTTAATCTAGATTTATGTTGTATAACACTTGGTACAACAAATACTTGGCACTTTCATAGCCCATACTGTATGGTATAACCGACACCTGAGCTATGAAAGGAACTTGATTTGTTGTTAACATAAGTTATAATCATGAATGCTTGGCAACATTTACAAGTATTAGCATTATTCGAATAAGATAACTAATGTAATCATATTAACAATTTATAATCTGATTGGAACCTCCTTTGTGTGTGGTTTCCAATTGAATACTAAGAGTTTATACTATACTTGTTCGAAATATCATTAGTGGATCCTCTAACCTTGACATTTGTTTTTATCATTGTTTAATTCTTATATTAATCTTCATCTCAAAGTTCTCATCAACTTCATCATCATCTTTTTCTTCTTCTCCCTTATTATTAGTATTATTACTATTATTATTGTTGTTATTGTGTTGCTGTTAACTATAACAATTAACCTCCCTGTGGTTTGACCCCGGTCTTGACGGTTATTGTTACTTCGACACTCCTGCACTTGGGAGAAGACATCAATCTTTTGGTCATGTCAAAAACCTGAGCTTTAATAGCATGGTAATGAAACATCAACCTCCCCTGCAACTCCTCCACAAATGGAGTAACATAAGGGTCTTTAGAATTCAGCAGCAAAACCTCATGTGCAGTAATAATCGCCTTAACATGCTCCAAATTAATAACAATTGCTCTCTCTCGTCCCAAAACAGTAGACAAGTAAGAAAGTAGCTGGTCAAGGATCCGAAGGTCACGAGCATGAAGGCATGTACGATGCATGATTGCGTGCTTGCCAACTTGCACCACCTGGGCTTGCCAGTTGAGTCTAGTAAGAGCCAGGGTCGAACCCTAGTTCCTTTTGTGCGAGAGGATGGAAAGGGATGTTGTGAGAGGTTATGGTACTGGCTGGCGCGGGCCGGGTCATTGGGTCCATGTCATCTTCAAATTTGGATAATATTGGTGGTGTTTGTGGGCGAGATCTCATGGTTAGAGGTGGCGGTGAGTTTTATTGGACTAAACAAGAAGAGGATGCATAGTTTTGGGAAAGTATTGGAGTGTTTGCTTCATATCACTATTAAAATTAATAGTTTTACCGATGGAATTTTCTATCGGTATTTACACTAATAATCTGTCGATAAAAAGTTTACCGATAGATTTACGGATGGAAAATTTTCATCGGTAATCCATTCGTTAGTAATGTCATTTATGTCAGTAAAAAAACACCGATGGTTTTACAAACAAAAAATGTGTGCCAAAAAAATAAATTACCCACTTTAATACATCGATGGAATTATTCTGTCGGTGATTGGTAGTGGCATTTATTGTAAATTTATTCATACCTTCTGTAAAATACTGACAAAATAATTTCATCAGTGATGTAACAGTGTTATAGTGGCATATGAAGTAAATTGTTCCCCTCACCTTTGGAATATACCGACGGATTGTGTTCGTTTGTATATTCATCTGTAATAATTAAAAAATATATATATTTTTAAAATCTTTTGAACAAAGAAAGAAAATAATAATAAAAAAATAAAATTGTATAAAATTGAAATATGTAAAAATAAACTTGAATAATATAAAATCCAAATATTCATTACAAATTTATATGTTCAAATAAAAATTAAATTAGAACAATGGCGGTGCTGGAGGAGGAGGAGGAGTAGGAGTAGAAGGCTGGTCGTTTCTGGGAACAAACGGCCAAAAAGGGGGCACATACGTACCTTCCATTTGTGATCTAATATCCATGACATTTGACAGAGTTGTTCATAATATGCCGAGAGTTGTTCATATTTTTTGATGAGATGGGCTATAAGTTGTTGTAAGGCCACAAACTCCTGAGATTGAGCGCTAACGGTTGAGACACTATGGGTTATCCGTAAGTTCTCGGCCGTAGTGTTGGAGAGTCCGTACACCTAATTTCTATCTGGTCCACTAGATGATCCTGCCTCCATCCATGAATCCGGATCGAAGTCCGGGTGGGTCGATGGATCGTCCTCGTATCTCTCCCTCAACTAGCTGTTATATATCTCCTGGAAATAAAAATTAAAACCATCAAATTCAATTCAAGAAAATAATAACTTACGAAAGAAAATGGTTGTTGACATACCACAAAGTATTGAGCGCAGTTGTCGATGAACAGTTGCACCCCCTTTTGGCTGTTTTCACTCTGCACGTGCATCTCCACAAAAAGCTCCATTGGGCTCGGCTCATGTCCTAGAGTCGTAGCCTGTAAGAAAAAAATGTTTCAAGTTAAATATATTTATAAATAACAACAAATTAATTAAAGATAGATGTGATTAAAATCAGTCTTACCATCTGCTTCACATGTGAAACCAAAGGAACGAAGCCACTAGTGTGCGTGGTAATTGAGTCATGAATTTGCAGACTCTAGTTCCTCGAACCAGACTTCGAGCGTTGTGTGAAATGCTTGGATGTCACGTGCTGAATATATTCTGCTCATGTATCCTTCGGGATGTATGGCAGTTTGAAATCCTTCCAAATCATCACGTCATTCCAGCCTGGCAGAGCATTTTCTCTGGCATATTTTTTAGTTTTTTTCCGCCTTATACCAAAAATCACTTAACCTATATAATACAAATGTATTTATATGAGTTAATGAAAAATGAAAATTTAAAATTTAAAATAAAAAATAGTAATCGTATTGTTTTCGTTGTTACCTAGTTGCAGAGTGATTCTCCCAAACCCTCTTCGCAACATTGTCATTTTCTTAATCCCATTCAAATTTACCCTTGCATTAAAAATTTATGAAAAATAAATCAATAATCTAAATAAAGTAAATGAATTTACATAAAAAATAGTTAAAAATTTAAAGTTAACAATAACCTGAAATCTTGAAAACCATGTATACCGGCATGAGGTTTCCAATCAGGATGGATGAAAACCTAACTCCATTGAAACAATGGAATCTCTATCGACAATTTAAATGTCGATGTTATTACTCTGGTGACCTTAATGTTTGTGAATCTAAAAATCGATAAAACTAATAAAATATTAGTTGTTCATAAATTGTTAAACACAAACAAACTCAAAGTAAAACAAATTTACAATGAAAGGTAATCCTTCTAAATATTCAATTAACATTTATACTATAAATTTAAGGAACACAATTAAAATTCAACAAACATAATAAAACATTATTGCAATGTAGACAATAAAATAGAAAAACAAATATAGATTTTAGGAATGGAAAATGCTTACCTTAATAGGGTGTTTAATTTCAGAGTTTATTTGCATTTAATACAGAAAATGAAAATATATTGTTAATAAACCAAAGAAAAGAAGAAAAATAAGAAAAAAAAATACGTCAAAATATTCAACATATGTACTTGTTGATTGTGTTGAGAGGAAATACTTGATGATCTTGAGACAAGAGAGGATTGAGAGAGTGAGATTGGAGACAATGAGAGGATTAAGAGAGTGAGATTGGAGATAATGAGAGAATTTGAGAGAGTGATAGTGAGAGATTGAGAGAATTGAGAAAAAAGAACTTCCAACACTCTTGCTGGTTTTATACTGCATTTTTATCAAGGGAATCCTTGACAAAATATTAAATAATATTATTTTTAATTAATCTGTTGGTGATTCCCTTAGTAAATGCACCTAAAAATTTTCATTTTGCACTAAAATTTTCCAAAAACCCTTCAGATTTTTTGTTGTTCGTCCATGATTTCATCAGTAAAAAAATTAAATAGTACACAACATTAATTAACAATGCATTGGAATTCACATTCCATCAGTAATTCCCTCAGAACCTGACACTAAGTAATTCCCATCACCAATATGAGAAGGGGGGAACAATTCCGCTCACCTTTAGAATACAACGACAGACACAAGCCGTCGATGTTTCCCTTAGTGTTGTTGTTTGTGAACAGTGCTTGGAGGAGAGGAATGACACGATCAAAGAGTTGATGTCTTATCCCAAGTGCAGGAGTGTCACAATAATAAATAACCCGACAAGACCGGGGTCGAACCACAGAGAGGTTAATTGTATAAATTATAATTAATAAAACAACAACAACAACAACAATAATAGTAACAGTAATAATAATATTAATAGTAATAGTAATAATAATAATACTCAGTACGTGGCGTTGTCAAACCTGAGAATGATCTCAAAGATCGGGTCACAGGTTTCCAGCCTATATACTGAGTTTATGAAAAGATCAAAGAGATATATTATATAATATAAACAGATTTCTGATGCGAATGAACAAGGCAAGACCAACAATGTCAGGATCCTTGATCAAACACAGAGCATACTTAAAGTACATAAAATATAACACGAATAATAATAATAATAATAATAATAATAATAATAATAATAGCAATATTAGTAGTAGTAGTAGTAGTAGTAGTACTAATAATAATAAAGAAGAAGAGGAAGAAATTAATGAGAACTTTGAGATGGAAGATTAATGTAAAGATTAAACAATGATAAAAACAAATGTCAAGGTTAGAGGGTTCACTAATAGTATTAGAGATAAGTAAAATATAAACTCTTTATAAATTATCAACATGATCATATTAATCATCTTATTTACATAATACCATACTTACAAATTTTATCAGGTATTCATGATGCTAACTTATGTTGACAACAAATCAAGTTCCTCTCATAATAACGATGTCGACCAAGACTATGAAGGATCAAGTATTTGATGTACCAAGTGTTATACAACACAAATCTAGATTAACCATTTAACAAGCAAGGTATTAAGGATTAATAAGATAAAAATGATAAGACATGTTAATAGCAAACTTGTTTAGGATTTAAGCATTGAAGTCCATGTTGAGTTCATATTATACTTATTGTAACACCATTAGTGAAACCTTGTCACCTTGACATAATTAACTTAGCTAGACATAATAAAGAAGAAGAACATAAATAAACAAGATAAGAACATAAACATGATATAAGTTAACTAAGTATAGTAAAGGAAATGAAAAGCATGAACAAGAGATTAATGAAAATAAAACTTAAGCATTACAACAATAAAGAGAGAGCAAGAACATGATCTTGATCTTAGAACCAAGCTTCTTAAATGAATGACAAATGCCTCCTTTTATAGGCTAAAATTCAGAACTATTCATTTGGTAATTGATTATTGATGTAGTGGGCAACTATTGATTTAGTGGACTTGGTGGACAGCAGCACTCAAGCACTTTGGCTGGATGAAATGACATTGATCCATTCAGAATTTGGCAAAGTGTTCCTCATGAAAGTTGTTGGAAATCATCTTATCTTTTTACCCATAAAATTGCAGAGCATTTGGATCACTAGAGCTCGAGATATGGCTAAAATACTGAGTAGTGCTGTTGGTGGACGTGGTGGATAGACCTCAAGCTCTTATCTGGACAAAATGTCATTGTTACCATCCGAATTTGAGAAACTATTCTTCATGAAAGTTGTTGGAAATGGTCTTTTCCTTCCACCCACCAAATGGCACATCATTTGGGCTGGATTACAGGACAGATTCTGACTTCTCTTTTGTGGCCAAACTTTGAATTTGAAAACGGCAGATTTGGGTCTTACACTATTCATGAACATTATAGGCCTATTTCTTAGCTTTCCATCCATATAAATTAAGCTGAAATCCAAGATCTACAGCTCCAGATATGACCTAATAACTGAACAGTGTTCCAATTTGAATTGAATCGGTATCTCCTTTCTAATCTTAGCCGTTTCTTTGTCCTTTCACTTTCAATAGTTAATCACATCAATCAATCCTTTGAATTGTGAGATATGCTTGCATTTAAAATGAACATTTACCATAAATTAAAGCTATCTTATATTATCAGATCTATTATTATAAAACATGCTCTAGTTAAGGAGTTATTAATACTTCAAGTACAAAATGATGATATAAAACCTTGATAAAAATGCACTTTTAAGTACTAATCACACCCCCCAACCAGCTTATTACTAGTCCCTAGTAATCAAAGCGTTAAAATAGAAAAACAATTTGCAAGTTCCACAAAGCAAGGCATTCATCATTTAACTTCCATTAATCTATCCAAGTAAACAAACTCTCATTAAATTTATATATCTGTTCAATACCTTTTAAACAAAATATTAATAAACCTTCCTTTTCATGTGCTCAATATATGAAAACATAGATGATGGGGCTTTTATTGGAAGAAAACAAGATTTTTGTTCTAATGTTTCAGGTTAACTTCCTTGGGTTGGGATTATTATCTTTTTTTTTTTTTATATTTATACACATATAACTTAAAACAGAATGCTGCTTTAATCCATGTAACGAGCTTTCGACTAATGACTCCCAGACCAGTTGGTCTTAGGGTATTAGGTGTTGAGACACCCCTTCGAGCTTAATAACTCGGGTTTAGAGAATCGTCACGTAGATAGTGCAATGTTTGATTCCTTTAAGCTTTTCTCCTTAACCCATGTAACAAGCTTTGGGCCAATAGCTCCCAAGTCAGTTGACTTTAGGGTATTAGGTATTAAAACATCCCTTCGGGCTTAATTGCTTAGATTAGGGAGGCTACGAAACCAAACTTATCTACGTTTTTTTTATTATATATACTTTTTTTTGTGTTTTTTTATACTATCCCTTTTCCTTAGTTGTTACCTTTAACAAAAGAACATAAATAATGTAATAATCCAATATGCAACCCACAATCATATGTTAAAGTGTGTGTGTGAAAATGAAGGTTTACGAATACTTGTTAAATGAGTACATGAGCAGAGTCAAGTGATAACAATGCGAGAGTTTGTAAACCTGAATATTTCAAGAAGTGTAATAATGGACCTTGTTATGAATGTTTACTAAGATGCGTCTCAAGAGTCAATACTCATTACTCTGCCATCTTAATAACAGTTTTGCAAATAGTTTATGAAAAAAAAAACATATTAGTTTTTTTTTTTAATATCAACTACTACCCTTTCCCCCCAACCAAAATGAAACATTGTCCTCAATGTCCTAAGGTAGAAAGATAGAGTATAGAAGACATCACCTGAAACAACGAATACTGACAAACCTGAAATACACTTAAACAAATATAAGAAATAACAAAACAAAATAATAAGATATTAATAAAACCAAAAGACACAAGGTTTCACAAATGAAGGCTCAAATCCAATCTAAGCTTTTGACGGCTTTTCTCAGTTGACCAATGTATGCGACTCATAGAGGGATCAATGATAGGGATGAAAGATTGTAGTTGGTCAATCAATTGTTCAGCAGTAGCAGCAGAGATTATGATTCGTCGTGCCGAAGATGTTAGAAATTCCTGTTCCATAGCTTGATCAAGAAAAGACAACAATTTATCATAAAAACCATTAACATTTAACAAACCTATAGGTTTATGGTGAATGTGCAGTTGGGCCCAAGAGGAAATATGAAAGATCTCTTCCAATATACCCAGACCACCTGGTAAGGCAATGAAGGCATCAACATGTTTAAACATTGTATTCAATCGTTCAAACATTGTGGAGACCTGTAGTTCCTCTCCAATTGTTTTTCACAGGAGGTCCTCTTTTGCTAAAGTTTTGGGGATGACCCCCAAAACTTGAGCCTCCTAAAAATGCAGCTATTGACACACCCCCCATTAACCCAAGGCTACCTCCGCCATACACTAAATGAATCTTTCTCTCAGCTAATACCTGACCAAGATGATTTGCTGATTCTAAAAACTCTATTTCTTTCCCAGGACTAGATCCACCGAAAACACAAATATTTTTTATTTGGTGACTCAAGGAACCTGCCATTTCTACAAACTTTGATATCTGTTGAATGTGTGGGTTGAGTAGAAATAAAGGGAAGGAAGAGAAGAATTTATAGATGAGAAATTGAAAATGCAATCATACCACCTATATATAGGCCAGCTGGAGCCTCTCTCTCTTTATTTTTTTTTGATTTTTTGATTTTTTGATTTTTTATATATTTTTATTTTAAAAATATGTATGTACAAGCAGTTGTGATTGTTGCTCACATCTTCCCTTGGTTTTACGTCCAAGAACGGCTTAAACGCCCTTTATAGGTCGGGGATATGCTTCCCATCCAGTTTTCTTAAAAACTGACAAACAGGGTCTTTTTTAGTCAGATTCCCAAGACTATGTCGAGCATGTTCTTTATGGAATTGTGGCCATAAATCATGAATTGCACGATGCACATCTCCACTAGGGTGCGTCTCAAGAGTCAATAGAAGATTATTTAAAGACTCCTTACTTAGGTCATCCTTAATGAACTGTATTTTATCTTCACGATTTACAGATACCATTCCTAAGGAACGACATTTTGCATTACAAGTCCATCCGGCACATCTGACGCGGACTTGCAATCGTTTTGCACAACGTTTCTTTGCAAAAGTGCTTTTACCTGTTCCAGGCATGTATGAAATGAAAGAATTGGAGGACTCACCTGATAATCGGACCTTTGCTTCAATTAGCCAGCGAATATCTTCAGGAATTCCATGGTTCATTAACAATCGCAATCTTTCACATCTAGCACGGTAAATTTTTGTAATCGCATTCTGAGGTAGAGCGGGGAAAATACTTTTTCAATTTTTCAAGAGTGGTGTCCATTTTTTTAGATGAGAAGTGGAAAAGAGATGCAAAGAAAGGAGAAACAGCAAAGAATTGTACAAATATATACACAGATATCAGTTATCATGGGAAACTGTAAGAACCGACTTTAAGAGTCACGGAGTACCGTTATCCACCATTTGACTGGGGTGAGAGAAACTAGCAAAACAAAAGTCACACAAGAAGAAACACAAAAACAATGTGAGAAAAAGAATCAATCTTTATATACAGGAGTACTCAATTCAATAGAGTCATTTTCAACTGAAAAATTGTCAAAGTAAACTTTCAAACGATGTCCATTTACCTTGAAAACATTACCATTCTTCGGATTCTCGATATCACAAGCCCCATATGGATACATATGTTTCACAATAAAAGGACCACTCCATCTTGATCTTAGTTTTCTAGAAAATAAATGGAGTCGAGAATTATAAAGCAAGACTTTTTGACCAACATTGAATGTTTTTCTAAGTATTTTCTTGTCATGAAACTCTTTGATTCTTGCTTTATGAATTCTTGAATTTTCATATGCATCATTTCTTATTTCCTCAAGCTCATTTATTTGTAATTTTCGCAGCTGACTAGCATCATCAAGATTTGAATTGAAAGCTTTAATAGCCCAATAAGCTTTATGTTCATGTTCCACAGGCAAGTGATAAGGTTTTTCATAGACTAGTCTATAAGGTGACATACATAATGATATTTTATAAGCAGTTCGATAAGCCCAAAGTGCATCATTAAGTCTTAAAGACCAATCTTTCCTATTAGGGTTCACTGTTTTCTCCAAGATCTGTTTGATCTCCCTATTAGCAAGTTCTACTTGTCCACTTGTCTGAGGGTGATAAGGGGTGGCAACTTTGTGTGTGATTCCATATTTCTTCATTAAAGACTCAAATGACTTGTTGCAGAAATGTGTTCCACCATCACTCATCATGGCTCGAGGAATTCCAAATTGACTCAAGATATTTTCTTTCAAAAACTTGATCACTGTTTTGTGATCATTGTTTCGACTTGGAATTGCCTCTATCCATTTTGAAACATAATCTACTGCGACCAATATGTACATAAAACCAAATGAAGGAGGAAATGGACCCATGAAATCTATACCCCAACAGTCAAATATTTCAATGACAAGGATAGGATTTAAAGGCATCATGTGACGTTTTGAAATAGACCCCAACTTTTGACAATTTTCACAAATCTTGCAGAATGCATGCGTGTCCTTGAACATGGTGGGCCAGTAAAATCCACTTTGTAAGATTTTTGTAGTTGTCTTCTTCGATGAGAAATGACCCCCACATGCCTTAGAATGACAAAACTTAATGACACTACTTACCTCATTGTCAGGAATGCATCTTCGAAATATTTGATCAGGACAATATTTGAATAAATAAGGGTCATCCCAATAAAAGTTCTTCACTTCGTTCAAGAACTTTCTTTTGTCTTGGGTGCTCCAATGAGCTGGCAAATATCCTGAAACAAGAAAATTAACAATATTAGCAAACCAAGGCATTGTAGAGACAGAAAATAAAGACTCGTCAGGAAAGTAGTCATCGATTGGTGTGATGTCGTATCTCGAATCTGTTGTTAATCTTGACAAATAATCTGCGACAACATTTTCGGTGTCTTTCTTGTCTTTGATTGTGATATCAAATTCTTGAAGTAACAAAATCCATCGTACTAATCTAGCCTTAGAATCCTTTTTTGAAAGAAGATATTTCAAAGCTGCATGATCACTAAAAACAACAACAGGTGAGCCAACAAGATAAGATCTGAACTTGTCACATGCAAATACTACTGCCAGTAATTCCTTTTCAATGGTAGTGTAATTCATTTGAGCACTATTTAAAGTTTTACTTGCATAGTAAATCACATAGGGTTTCTTATCTTTTCTTTGTCCTAAGACAGCACCTACGGCATAATCACTAGCATCACACATTATTTCAAAAGGTAATGACCAATCAGGAGGTTGAATGATAGGAGCAGAAGTAAGCAAGTTTTTAAGTTTAACAAAGGCTTTTTCACATTGTTCGATCCATTCAAAAACATTTTCCTTTGTTAGAAGGTTATACAATGGCTTAGATATGACACTAAAATCTTTGATGAACCTTCTATAAAAACCAAAGATGTCCTAAGAATGATCTAACATCTTTAACAAATTTTGGTGTTGGTAAGTTGGCAATTGACTCAATTTTAGATTTGTCAACCTCAATTCCTTTTGATGAAACAATGTGACCAAGTACAATGCCGTTTGTTACCATAAAATGACATTTTTTCCAATTGAGCACAAGATTCTTCTCTTCACACCTGCTCAAAACCTTTTCTAAGTTAGTCAGACAATCATCAAATGAATCGCCAAAAACAGAAAAATCATCCATAAAAATTTCAAGAAAACGTTCAACTATATCACTGAATATGCTAAGCATGCATCTTTGAAATGTGGCTGGTGCATTACATAAACCAAAAGGCATCCTTCGATATGCAAAAATACTAAATGGACATGTGAAAGTAGTCTTCTCTTGATCTTCCAATGCAATTTCAATTTGATTATAACCTAAATAGCCATCTAGGAAACAATAAAATTCATGACCTGCAACTCTTTTTAGGATTTGATCCATGAAAGGTAAAGGGAAATGATCTTTTCTAGTCATTGAATTAAGTTTTCTATAGTCAATGCACATCCGCCAACCAGTAATTGTTCTAGTTGGAATTAACTCATTTTTCTCATTTGTTATCACAGTGACTCCAGACTTCTTGGGTACAACTTGGGTAGGACTTACCCATTTGCTGTGTCGAAATAGGATAAATGATTCCATTATCAAGAAGCTTAATGACTTCATTTCTCACTACTTCTTTCATATTAGGATTAAGCCTTCGTTGCATTTCTCTAGAGGGTTTAGCATTTTCCTCTAAATAAATCCTGTGTGTGCAAATCAAAGGACTAATTCCTTTTATGTCAGTTATGGTCCATCCTAATGCATTTTTGTGCATTTTCAGAGTTTGTAATAACTTACCTTTTTGATGTGCATTAAGTTTGGAAGAAATTATTACCGAAAAAGTGTCATTTTCTCCCAAAAATGAGTATTTGAGATTGAATGGTAACGGCTTCAGATCAGGTTTTGGTGGTTAAACACTGGAAGGTATGTACTCAATTGATTATGATGGCAATTCCTCAATTTGTGGTCTCCAATTACTTGCCTTTGATTCTTCCTGAAAATAAATCATTTGCAAATTCTCAGATTCATTAAACTCAATTTCATTGGAAATAGTTTCAAATTGATCATGAACTAATTTTTCAATAAAGTCCATTTCATGTAAATCATTATTATCTCCAGGTTGCTTGCAAATGTTGAAAATATTCATCTCCAATGTCATGTTTCCAAATGATAACTTCATCAGTCCATTCCTACAATTAATCAATGCATTAGAAGTTGCAAGAAATGGACGTCCTAAAATAACAGGAATTGAATTACATGCTTCAACAGGTTGTGTATCCAAGACAATAAAATCCACAGGATAAATGAATTTATCAACTTGAACTAACAAATCTTCAACTATTCCTCTAGGCACTTTTACAGATCTATCGGCAAGTAAAAGAGTTACAGAAGTTGGTTTTAACTCACCTAGATTGAGACTCGAAAGACCCGAATATGGAAGTAAATTCACACTAGCTCCAAGATCAAGTAAAGCTCTTTCAATTTTATGTTCTCCAATAAAGCAAGAAATTGTAGGACAACCAGGGTCTTTATATTTCAAAGCATTATTGTTCTGAAGAATGACACTTACTTGTTCGGCTAAAAAGGCTTTCTTTTTCACATTCAGTTTTCTCTTCACAAAGGCCATGATCTTTTAAAAATTTAGCATAAGAAGGTACCGTTTAATAGCATCTAACAAAGGAATATTGATCCTTACCGTTTGAAAGTTTCAAAGATTTCGAGTTGTGATTGACTTTCCTTTGTTTGGTCATGGCATGAGGAAATGGAAGTGCTGGTGGGAAATCAGTCTTTTCTTTGCAATGTTCAGATTCAACCATTTCCTTACCCTCGGAGATTAACTCGTCTTTCTAACAAGGTTCAAGAGTGGGTTTTTCAATAACCTTACCACTGCGAAGAGTGATGACCGATTTGACTTGATCCATTTATTGGTCTTCCGGAACTACTTGCGTTTGCATTGTATTGCCCTTGGGATTTTGTTGTGGTTGAGATGGAAACTTACCTTTTTCTTGAAAACTCGGAGAAGATGTGAATTTTGCAAGAGCATCTTTTAGATCCGCCATGGTTTGAGCATTTTGAGTGTTGATTGTCTCCCTTTTCAATGAATGCATGCAATGTTTCCTCAAGATTTCTTCTAGGAGGTGGAGCATAAGGAGGTGCATATCCATGAGAATTTTAAAAATTATGGGGTGCTTGAAAGCGGTGGTCGTGAAGTTTGTGCATTATTGTTACCACTCTTCCAACTGAAATTTGGGTGATTTCTCCAACCAGGGTTGTATGTTTGCGAATATGGGTTATGACTGGGCCTTTGGAAACTGTTTAAAACATGGGCTTGTTCATGGAGGCATTCCTTGAAAGAAGGCAAAGTTGGACGATCATTGGTTGCATGTTCATTCGTTTCCATGATTTGACACACAATGTCTTGAACAGATTTTAATTGACCATTCTTTTTAAATTCAAGTGCCTCAACTTTTCTAGCTATGCAAATTTAGCTTGGAGGTCATGATCTTCCCTAAGGTTGTACATACCTCCACTAGATGTATGAGGTTGAGTTTTACCTGGTGCCTCATAAGTGCTCAGTAGTGTCCCAATTTTGAGCATTTTCGGCTAGCAAGTCTAGGTACTCCATTGCTTCATCAGGGTCTTTATTTTCAAAAGTTCTGTTACACATCAATTCCACCATTTGCCTATCTTTAGGTGTTAATCCTTCATAAAAATGTGAAACCAATCTCCATGTCTCAAAACCATGATGAGGGCAAGTATTAAGCAAATCTCGATACCTATCCCAACATTGATAAAATGTTTCTCCCGGTTTTGAGTGAAAGTGGTAATTTGTCTTTTGAAAGAGTTTGTTTTGTGAGATGGAAAAAACTTCTTTAAAAATTGTTGTTGCATTTCATCCCAAGCACGAATGGATCCTGACCTAAGATTCAGAGCCATGTTTTAGCTTTATCTTTTAATGAAAAAGGAAAAAGCTTTAATCGATGGTGTTCATGCTACAATTTAAGTCATTATAGGTATTACAGACTTCTTCAAATTCTCGCAAATACAAGTATGGATTTTCTAGATCTAAGCCATGAAAAGAAGGTAAAAGTTGAATAATGCCTGGCTTAAAATTAAAGTGAGATGCATCAGGAGGAAAAACTATACATGAGGGTGCACTTGTTCTTGTTGGATTCATGTGGTCTCTTAGTGTTCTAACTCGATTATTCTCATTATTCTCATTATGAAGTGATTGGTTATCTTCTTCGACCATATTTTCCGAAAATAATGAGGATACCCTACAAAGTCTACCACTTAATGCACGTGACCAAACTCTCATGCACGTGTAGAAAGAGAATAGAAGGAAGAAGAAAACAAGAGAAAAAGAAACAAAATAAAAGAAACAAAAGTTAGATACAAGAGAAGTAAAAAATAAAAAAATAAAATAAATATTATAATTTATACAAGAATTTACCTCCCCGGCAACGGCGCCAAAAACTTGACACGATCAAAGAGTTGATGTCTTATCCCAAGTGCAGGAGTGTCACAGTAATAAATAACCCGACAAGACCGGGGTCGAACCACAGAGAGGTTAATTGTATAAATTATAATTAATAAAACAACAACAACAACAACAACAACAATAATAACAACAATAATAGTAACAGTAATAATAATATTAATAGTAATAGTAATAATAATAATACTCAGTACGTGGCATTGTTAAACCTGAGAATGATCTCAAAGATCGGGTCACAAGTTTCCAGCCTATATACTGAGTTTATGAAAAGATCAAAGAGATATATTATATAATATAAACAGATTTCTGATGCGAATGAACAAGGCAAGACCAACAATGTCAGGATCCTTGATCAAACACAGAGCATACTTAAAGTACATAAAATATAACACGAATAATACTAATAATAATAATAATAATAATAATAATAATAATAATAATAATAATAATAATAATAATAGCAATATTAGTAGTAGTAGTAGTAGTAGTACTAATAATAATAAAGAAGAAGAGGAAGAAATTAATGAGAACTTTGAGATGGAAGATTAATGTAAAGATTAAACAATGATAAAAACAAATGTCAAGGTTAGAGGGTTCACTAATAGTATTAGAGATAAGTAAAATATAAACTCTTTATAAATTATCAACATGATCATATTAATCATCTTATTTACATAATACCATACTTACAAATTTTATCGGTATTCATGATGCTAACTTATGTTGACAACAAATCAAGTTCCTCTCATAATAACGATGTCGGCCAAGACTATGAAGGATCAAGTATTTGATGTACCAAGTGTTATACAACACAAATCTAGATTAACCATTTAACAAGCAAGGTATTAAGGATTAATAAGATAAAAATGATAAGACATGTTAATAGCAAACTTGTTTAGGATTTAAGCATTGAAGTCCATGTTGAGTTCATATTATACTTATTGTAACACCATTAGTGAAACCTTGTCACCTTGACATAATTAACTTAGCTAGACATAATAAAGAAGAAGAACATAAATAAACAAGATAAGAACATAAACATGATATAAGTTAACTAAGTATAGTAAAGGAAATGAAAAGCATGAACAAGAGATTAATGAAAATAAAACTTAAGCATTACAACAATAAAGAGAGAGCAAGAACATGATCTTGATCTTAGAACCAAGCTTCTTAAATGAATGACAAATGCCTCCTTTTATAGGCTAAAATTCAGAACTATTCATTTGGTAATTGATTATTGATGTAGTGGGCAACTATTGATTTAGTGGACTTGGTGGACAAAGCACTCAAGCACTTTGGCTGGATGAAATGACATTGATCCATTCAGAATTTGGCAAAGTGTTCCTCATGAAAGTTGTTGGAAATCATCTTATCGTTTTACCCATAAATTTTCAGAGCATTTGGATCACTAGAGCTCGAGATATGGCTAAAATACTGAGTAGTGCTGTTGGTGGACGTGGTGGATAGACCTCAAGCTCTTTTCTGGACGAAATGTCATTGTTACCATCCGAATGTGAGAAAATATTCTCATGAAAGTTGTTGGAAATGGTCTTTTCCTTCCACCCACCAAATGTCACGTCATTTGGCCTTCTAGAACTCCAGATATGGGTAAAATTCTAAGCAGTGTTTGGGTTGGATTACAGGACAGATTCTGACTTCTCTTTTGTGGCCAAACTTTGAATTTGAAAACGGCAAATTTGGGTCTTACACTATTCATGAACATTGTAGGCCTATTTATTAGCTTTCCATCCATATAAATTAAGCTAAAATCCAAGATCTACAGCTCCAGATATGACCCAATAACTGAACAGTGTTCCAATTTGAATTGAATCGGTATCTCCTTTCTAATCTTAGCCGTTTCTTTGTCCTTTCACTTTCAATAGTTAATCACATCAATCAATCCTTTGAATTGTGAGATATGCCTGCATTTAAAATAAACATTTACCATAAATTAAAGCTATCTTATATTATCAGATCTATTATTATAAAACATGCTCTAGTTAAGGAGTTATTAATACTTCAAGTGCAAAATGATGATATAAAACCTTGATAAAAATGCACTTTTAAGTACTAATCAAGGAACAATTTCTTTTGCCTCCGGAATACACCGATGGACACAAATTATTGGTGTTTCTATCAATGGTTTGCATAGTGAACAATGCCTAGTGAGGGGAACAGTTCCCCTCGCGTCTGGAATACATCGACATACACAAACTGTCGGTATTTCCATTAATGGTTTGTATAGTGAACAATGCCTGGTGGAGGGAAACAATTCCCTTAGCCTTTGAAATACATTGACGAATATAAACCGTCGGTGTTTCCATCGGTGTTTTGCACAATGAATGACAGATTATATCTACATTCCCTATCTATCCATCTTACAAATACTTAAATTGAAAGCTGCACGCACAACATAATAACACCAATTCAAATAACACTTATAAAATAAATACTTATTTGTTGAGAATTTCATCAATAACTATGGCATTACAATACTTTTATGTTTTCATAGTTAGTCAGAATTGTCTTCTTCTTCTTCAATTGACTCGTCATCAACTCCAACACAATCTTCTACATTGATATCATTGCTATCATCACCTTCATCAACTTGTGCTTGTCCGCTAGAGCTCAGAACAACATTCAACTCCTCAGCATCAATATCAATAAAAATATTATCAAAGACGTGAAAATTTAAATTTTCTTCCAAGTCAATCAATAGAGCAACTCGATATAGTTCAACCAACTCACTTACTTGAAAGACATCTCTGATATTTGAGTCATTGTTCTCATCCTGAAGAACCTCGACATGACCCCTAGGTTTGATTTTCAATACGGATAACCAATTAACTCTTAAACAATCCTTTCTAAAGTAAAGGGTGTATGTGTAATAAACTTGTTAGCATTGCTTGGTGAAAACAAAGACATCATTGACATTGCGAAGTCTAGCTTTTAAGTTAATTTCGACCAAATCATGATGAAGATCTACTCTGATTCCTTTGTCAGTAGTGTCATACCAATAATATTTGAATAAAAAGACTCTGTTATGCTCTCTATGAGATTGCAGTTAATTACCTCTTCTAATTTCTCATAATAGTCAACTTCAAACTCATTAGAAGTCAATCCTTTAACACAAACCCCACGTTATATATCTTTCTACCCTACCTATATTATTCAGTATGAAACACGTAGCCATTAATAAAATACCCGTTATAGCACTTAACTTTTCTTTCAGGACTTAGACGTAGTAAAGACAATGTAGCGCTAGCATTCCTTCCTATTTTATAAACTTGGTACATCAAGTATAACAATGAATAGTGAATGATAATTCTATAACGAAATTAAGTATCCCGATAGATAATGAGTTTGTGATAGTATTTACAAGTGTTCTGAACCACGTCATAAATTGGTTATCTTGTAATCAAAAGATTTGAGATTTGGTCAGCTGTGAGTTATTAGATAATAAATATTGATGATGTTGCCTACGAGATATTCAACAATATATGAGTTTGTAATATTATATGAGAGAAATAGTCCATTAATAACAAAGTTTAAGTAGTATACTTACTTGAATAAAAGGTCTCAGTTCACCGCAGTTAAATAGCACAAATTATGTGCTTGTCTGAATTCTATTTCAGACAAATATCTTCGCCTGACAACATTTTTTGGTGTGGGTCGTCTAGGATTGGAGAATATTGACAAGTTTTCCCTCGAAGGCACTTTACCACCATCATCATGCCTTGGTACGTGATTAATTCTTGTTCTCAAATGAGGCTTGAAATAGTATAAGATAAATATTGAGATCTCCTCAACAACATAGGTCTCACATATCGATGCCTTAATATACACCTTGTTTTTTTACCTTTTTTTTAAGGTTAAACAAGTACCTGGATGGAATAAAATGAATGTTTTCAATTAACAAAACCAATGAAAATATATGCATTTTTAATTACGTTTCTTGTGTAATCTTTAACCTCTCAAATGGATACATCCATCTATATTGGACCGAGCCTCTAACTTTTGCCTCGTACAGTAAATGTATGGGTAGATGCTCCATAAAGTCAAAAAATAATGGAGGGAATATCTCAAGTTTGTATGTTGTCTTGATGATATTCGTTTCAAGCCTCTCAATGTGCTGTGTCTGCAACTTGCTGGAGCATATATCTCTAAAGAAATGATTGATCTCCATGAATGCATCTCATATCCTCTTTGGCAATAAATCATGATAAGCTAATGGAATGATTGTTTGTATAAACATGTGGCAGTCACGGCTCTTCATTTCATACAATCTGCAATCCAACAAATTAACCAACCTTGATATGTTCGAGACATCATCAAGAAAACACAAGCTCTTCAGTCATTGGTACATTAGTAGTTGTGCATTCTTGTCTAAGGCAAAAATTGCTTTGAGCTTTGTGACTGGTGACCCAACATAAACCAACTCCATATTTTTACGGTGACAAAAAAATATTATATCCATTCTAGCCTTGATGTTATCCCTTGTCTTTCACTTTACGTCCATGATAGTGTTGAAAATGTTCTAAAACATGTTCTTTTTTATGTGCATGACGTCAAGATTATGGTGGAGGAGATTGGTCTTTCAATAAGGAAGCTCCTAGAAAATACTTCGCTTTACCTAGTTGGTCAAACCAAAACTAGGAAACTTCTGCTTACCGGATTGGAAACCAAACACAATGTCACCATATTCTGACATCATGTCATACAATTCTTCACCGGAAAGACACGGGGGTTCAATATCCTTTTCAACCTTGCCAATACAAAAATGCTTTCTTTTCTTTCTGTACATGTGATCTGTTGTCAAGAAACGCCGATGGCAGTAAAAAAAGACGTTTTACCCCCGTTTGTTAGCGTGAATGCCTTATTGCTTTCCATGTAGTATGGACATTTTAATTTTCCATGCGTGCTCCAACCAGAAATCATTTCGTAAGGCGAAAAATGATTGATAGTCCACATTAAAGTTGCCCTCTTAAGAAAATTTTGTTTCATCGATACATCATAAGTCAACATGCTAGAGGACCACAACTATGTCAACTCATCAATCAATAGTCGAAGACAGACATCTATATTCTGGCCTGGACTATTAAGACCTGGTATGATTGTGATAAAAACACGAACTTCAGCTTCATACACATCCCTAGTGGTAAGTTGTAAACAATTAGTATAACCAACCAACAAGAATAAGGAGAAACAAATGACCCGAATAGATTGAATCCGTTTGTACATAACCCAAGATGAATGTTCCTTGATTCAGTTGAAAAGTGAGGATGCACACTGTTAAAGTGTTTTCATGCTTCACTGTCGAAAGGGTACACCATCACTCTATCAACCGCATTATGTGATTAGTGCCATGTCATGTGCTCATCAGTGATTGGTGACATGAATAACCTCTACAGTCTAGGTGTGATTGAGAAGTATCTATGTTTTTTTTTTATGTTCTACAAGAGTCTTTTCCCTGCTAGTTCTGGGTTTATCATGGGAATACCCACATGCCCTGCACTTGGTTAGCTTAACATTTTCAAGGTAGTACAACATGCAGAAGTTTGGACACATGTCAATTTTTGGCATCCTAAACCGAGGGGTTTCATCATGGACTTAACAGCTTAGAAGTTCTCGCCCATTCGACAATTCTGTCATAATCGGCCTTACTCAACCTATAATATTCCGACTTGATGGTAAACACCTATGCAATGGCCGATAATTTATTGTGAGTTGTGTAGCCATCCCATAATAGTTCATCAAAATCTTTTAAACGATCAAAAAACTTGGTCGCGCTTACATTAGGTTCTTCATCTAAGATTCGACATTGACTGACATAACCCTAATTTATTTTCATCACATCCATAACCAGTCCTATAAGGATTACTGTTGTCAGTTTCAACTCCATGCACGTTGTTAGCACTAAAAGTTGATCCAACCATCCTCTCTACCATGGTCTCGTGAGGAACAAATGGTTATCCATGTGCATACCAACATAAGTATTCCTCCATGAACCCTTTGTGTAGAAGATGCATTGTTACAACATCTAGATGAAGAAACTTTTTATTTTGACACCTCCTGCATAGACACCTAATATCGCCTCCACTAATATTTCTCGGAATAGATGTTGCATAATTAATAAAACCCTGAACCCCATTATAATAATTCATCCTCCACAATCTTTGGGATGAATTCCTTAGACATTCATGAACGATCGTCCATAACTTCTATTGAACACACACACCTGCACACACACACACACACACACACACACATATATATATATATATATCAATTAATGATAACAACAATATGTATTAATTAATTACGTTAAGTAAATAATTAATTTACTTTTAATATTTCTCTTAATTCATTATCAATTATCTACGTAAATATAAATTTGTACACATTAATTTACAAAAATTACAACTCGGCAATAAAATTGACAAAATATAAAACGAACCCGTTAAACAAATCATTACTTATATCATCACAATACACCTAAGTCGGTAATTCGACATAAGTTTCAAGAATTTATAAACAAATACAATTTTATAAAATTTAAAACAAACCATAATAAGTACAAAATCATGTATCCATACAACAAGTTTGTTTGAGAAAAAAACAATAAAACAAGTAAACACACAATCAAAATACATTTACTACAAAAAATATGCAATAAAAAAATTGACATTTCAAATTTGTTTTCAAATTAAAAAATAATAGATTTACTTACTTAAAAAGAAAAATCCGCAATAAAATTGATGATGTTATTGGAAAAGTCGAGAAAGGATGGGGGGCGGGAGGGGGGGAGGGAGGGGGGGGCGGTTTTGTTTAGTTGTAGAGGGAAAGAAGAAGAAATAGGGGACAGGAGGGTCGATGACCAGTTCATATATTAATTATTATCGATGGATTTACCGACAAAATGTTTTAATTTGTCAATCCATCGGCAATTTTGTCAATACTAGTGACACGTCACTGTGTGGCATACCCTGTTTAAGTCCAACTATAGTTCCGTCGGTAAAATCATCCATAAAAAATACACACAGTCGTACTTTTTGGTTTTTTAAAATTCCTTTTATTTCAATGGTAATTCCCTCGGTATTTACTGATGGATTATTTATGTCTGTAAATACCAACGGATTTAGCGATGGAATAAAATCAGTCAATAAATATTACTCTAAAATACCGACATAAGTTTTTCTTCAATAATTTTGTTTGTATTCTTAGATTTTCTGATAATGGACTCCTGCATATTCACTCGAAAACTAAATAATGAGTGCCTGAATCTTAGTGGGCAATTCATATGATTCTCTTAAAGTAGCATTATAATACTTTTTTAAAAAAAGCTACTGTTCTTGGTGGTTAAGATTATTATTATTATTATTACATGTTTAGAGATTGTGTTTCAAGCATGACCATCAATTCTATCAAGAAAATAATAATAATAAAAATGGAAGGAGCTAAAAGGCTCGTTAATCCTGAGTTTTATGATGTGCAGTAGAAGCTAGATCATATTAAAGATCCCGTTGCTGAAACACGAAACATGGAACGTTTTGGTATTGGTTTTTTTATAGGGGGTAGTAATCAAACCACCTATCCATCATGGCAAAGCACTGCTCGGCTTCGTATTACATTGTGTGACCCCCTCCCTACACCACCACCACCAACACCATCACTTTCAGGCTTTCAAGATAGCATAATTGCTTATTTATATTTTTAGATTAAACAGTTAGATAAGCTAATGTCTGTTCTTACCTTCACAGTTGCGAATGTCAGGTCGTATGTTATGTAGTCTTGCGCATTGTCTGCATACAGCATTGCGTATCTAAAGATGGCCCAACAAACAAAAAAGGATTAGTTAATGTCAGCTCGTATGTTATGTATTCTTTTTTCTTTTTTTTATATAATCTCTACCGTTTCAAATGGACATGACACATGTTAAAAATATGTAAATTAATTAATAATATCATTATCTAAAAAAATAAAATAAAAGAAACCCAAAATTCAGAGATTCTATACTAACCCTGCAACTTGACCATCAACAAACCATGGTTCCCAGTCATACTTAATCGTCAAATTCAGAGATTCTATCCATTCATGCGTGCCAATGTATGGGATAGTCATGTCATGATCGCCACTACACATGTTAAAACAATGGTTAAGATTGCACTAAATGGGAAAATTCATCAGAATTTATAATGTGTTCATAAATTATAAACATTACCTGTAAATGAGAGCTCGATATGGTTTCTTGGTCAAGTTCCGATGGTAATCAACAGAACTTTCGACATTGTACGAATAGGCCAGGGTCTTATTGCATCTTTTCCAATCCTTTATGGTTCCCTGGTCATGATAGTTTTATTTTTTTTCCGCCATGAGCAGAGTGATTTTGAATCTGGAAGGTAATATACTTGATATAGGGCAAGCATACCTTGCGAATATGAAGAGCATCTCGAACAGTTTCATCATTAGCCCACATATAAATGTATACATAATTGTAACTCTACATGCCAATAAGCTGGTTAATAACCAAGGCATGCGATGATTTTTTATGTGTAAGAGAGAAAAAAGAAAAGAGAAAGTTCAATGTACCCGGCACCAAGGTCCAGGAACACGGGGCCTTGATAGCAGAATATCAGCGTCATCGGCTATGAGAAACTTTGGATCCCATTTCAATGCCACTGGTTTTGGAGATATGTGCTTGCATGCAGGTTCCAGAATTTCTCCAGTAAATACATTTCCAATGCACTATATATAAAGTCAAAAGAGAAGTCAACTTTCATGTTCATAAACTTCAAGCATGATGCAAAAAAATGTTTGTCAGAGTTCTGATTTATGAATTGATCAGTCACCTCCTTGATGGCTAATATGTCTTCCATACACGATGCGTTTCTTTGATCTGGATTTAAGTACTCACCCTTGCAATTTTTCATGAAGGACTGGAAAAAAACATGAGAATAGTTTTGCTTATATGAGACCTAGCTAGCTGGGAAGTTAAAGAGCAGAGCTAGGAGAGGGGAAGTTACCTCGTAGAGTTTATCTGATATAAGCGCTTTTAGGTGAGCAAAAGGAACTATTGAATTGGTGTCAATCTCATAATCTGTAACTGGGTTTCCAAGCACATATCCCTGAGTTCCAACAAGTTGTACAGCCTTGTCAACTACAACGCAAATAAATAAGAAGAACAAACAAAATAAAACAAAGGCGCGCATATGGAGGTTTTCAGAGTTGATCGAGTACTTTGAGGTTCATTGGTGGCTGACGTCCCACTTCATTTCCTGCAAGAAATAAAACAAAAATAAATTAAAACACTTATGAATAATACAAGAAAATAAGTTGTGTTTGGGACAGAAGTTAACTACCATCAGAAATCTCCTGGACTATGATAGGTGCAACGATGCCTGAAAAGGAGTCCCCAGCAACATAGAGTGGATTTGTAAGAAACTTGGGGTGATCCACAAGCCACTGTGTCACAAACTCGTAATGTTAGCCAAATTGTTTTACATTACTAGCTAGTTTACTACTATGCATTTACCTCTGTTGACTAGCATGACTCATGGAGCCGCTAACAACCTTTTGACTTTAACAGTTGTTTTACATTTCTAGTCAATATTAACTTTTATGCTTATCACTATTTCTTTGTTTAACAAACTCATTTGCTAGCAGATTTGTCAACAAATCTGATTCCATTATAAAACTATGCATATCCATATATCAGTCTCCAGTTGTATCCAATGTTAAAGCAAAAACCCAAAACCTCTAATTTTAATTTGAAAAAAACCCACTTCTGTGCCATTCCTTTTCCTTGACATCCAACTTCTATATCTTGCGATTCAAAAATACACTTTCCCTTACCTTTCTTAAGAACTCATAAGTTTCTGCAGCTGACAATCTATCACTAACTTGGTAGCCTTCCCATGTAGTTGAATAGGAAAATCCGGTACCAACAGGTGCATCTACAAATATTATGTTGGCAATCTGCACCATTACATGAAACATAATTTCAACAGTTACATTTAGTTGCAAATAAATAATTCAAGGGTGCAGAAATTTGCGACCTTTGTCCATGAATACGGGTTCAATGCGAAAACAGGTTTGCCTCCTCCGCTGGATTTTGCATAATCAAATGATAACGGGCCTATTCATTCATAACCACCATTAGTAAAACTTTTAATAGCCTTAAATTTCTTGGATTTTTGCCAAACGAATTAGGAAATAGAGAAATTTCTGTTTTAAAAAGTGAACGATAAGAAGATTGTAGTTACTGAGAACATGAATTATGGGGTTAGAAAGATGAAGACACGCACACACCAATTTCATATATAATTCCAGACAGGGCAGAGCATCCAGGGCCCCCAGTGAGCCAAAGCACAAGAGGGTCATCTTTTGGGCTCCTCTCAGACTCGATGAAGTAGTAGAATAGCTGCACGGCTTCCAATTCTCCCACGCCAATATACCTGGACACAGAAAATCACTATCAAAACAGGATAAACTTCACAAAGCCATGCACCAAAAAGAGAAAAAGGACGTACACTCACCCTGTTTCCAGCACAAATGGAAGGTTACCGTCAAAGCCAGGTAGGGACTTGATTATTGATTTTGATGCAGCGGCATCGGAGAGTAGCAGTAGAGTGAATACAAGGAATAACATCATATTGATTATGTGGCAATGTGTGTTTCGGAGTCGGATAACGGACATTCCGGTGGTGGCAGGATATATACAGCCCTTTCTTCATCTACGAAAAGAAGTTGAATTGCTGGTAGGTGTCTTTCCACTGTACGAGAACTGAAAAGGGTACCACAGTACCACTGACATGATGTGTCTCAAAATTGAAGATGTAGTAAAGAATTTAAAGCTACTATAATTGTGGCGCTATCTAATTTACAATTTTTTTTTCCTCTCTTTTTGACAAAGAAATCTTATTTAAGTACTGAAAAAGAGAAAGGTTTCTATATCTAAGATCTAAAGTTAAATAAACTATACAAATGAAATTACTTGCCAATATTACTAAAAAATTACCAAAAAACATACAATGAAAATTTATAAAGAAACTAAAAATCTAGAATTTAGATCCAAAATATAAAAAATATTTAATTTACAAATGGCCGCCAGCTAGTAACTTAGCATCCTATATTTGTATAATTCACCATTAGCTATGTTTACTTTAAACAGGCACTAATTATAAACACTTAAAGACAGTTTAATTTAATTTTATGGTTAGATGTGTTTTAAAAGTTTATTTGCATGAAAAAATATTAAATTAATATTTTTTAATGTTTTTGATGTGTTGATATCTAAAATAATAAAAAAACTGATTTTTTTATGTATTTAATAATTTCAGGCTAAAATCACTTTTAAAAAGCAAACCTACACTCTTAATAGTTCCAAAAGTATCGTTATCAGTCAATTTAATTTAATCAAGTATAGATTAATTTCACCATAAAAGATTAAATATAGTCTTTAGAATTGACAAGTTTTTGAAGGCATGATTTGTTGATTGCCAAGATCTCTTCACCAAACAATCGTGTGGAACGTTTTGAACGGTAGAGGAAGAAAAAAGAACGTGCGACTGACTGTATTCCTCTTTTCCTAACAAATCTAAGCCAAAGGAAATTAGCTTGTGTTTTGGCTTCAATCCTGAGTTAAATTAAATTTAACCTTCAAGAGTTCTAGTCCTTTACTTTTCATGGTTGGCATGATGGTTAACGTAACGTTCCTTTAATTTCTTAATTTTAATTTTAAATTTGATATACAAAATAATTTGCAATATAACAAAGTTAGAGATGTATGCAATTGAAATTGCTGCCTTCGAAACAAATCAGTGTGTTGCAAATGGACCCTCACACTGGTCATTTGCACAGAGTGCATATATAGCTTAAGCGACGAGTTATGAATTAATTGCAATTAATCTATGCTTTTCCACCATGCAAATTATGTCATATATATTAAATGTTTTTCGAGTTGCAGAACTTCTGTTGGCTTTTTAAACATGTCATAACTTGATTTAGTATTTATTAAAATAATAATTTTTTTTTAAAAAAAATTTAGTATTTTTTTCAATTTCATTCTTTAATATTAAAATTATTAGGGATTGAATTTTATAATTTATTTTTATAAAATTATCTCAGTCTCATTATCCGGATCGTGGGTTTTGCTAGTTAACCCAGTTGGCTCGAGTCTTTTTATCCTATTTTGTAATTGATCTTTTTTTATCATTCAATATTTAGGTTGATCGGAAAATAAACTTCATAATTTATTTTGATTTACTTTCTATTAGTTTTTCACAATCTCATAACCTAATTCAATAGTATGACAGGTTAACTCGGGTTTTTTTAATCTTTTTGTAATATATTTATTTTTTAATTTTATTTTTCAATATTAGATTGATTGAGAATTGAGATTTACAATTTATTTTGATTTTGTTTATATTTGATTATCATAGTCTCATGATCCAGGTTTGACAGGTTAACCCGAGTTAACTTTGGTTTTTTTATTTTTTTTTTAATTGATTTTTTCAACTTCATTATTCTACATTGGGTTGATTGCAAATTATGCTTCAATAAGTTTTTTTAATTTTGCTTTCTATGAGGTTTCACGATATCATAACCCAGGTCATGAATTTTACATATTAACTCGGGTTAACCTAAGTCAATTTAATAAGTTATTGTCTCAATATTTGTTTTTTTTTAAAAAAAACTTTTTCTTGAATTTTTTTTAGTAATTTTTTTTTTCCAGTTATATAGGTTGTATTTGAACTTGCCAAACTGAATGGGACACATAATTAATTTTTTTCCTTCTTAAAAATATTTTAGCAATATCTAGATATTTTCTTAATATTTTTAATATTGATTTGACTCGCCACATTACATAGGTAAATAATCTAGTACTAAATGACTCGGTATTTGTTGCAAGGTTTATTAAGAGCAGTGGATGCATGTACATAAGAGGATATTCCGTAAAAGTTAGTTATTTTTATTTAGTTTAGAAAACTAAATACTATGTTTATTAATTATATATTTTAAAATTTATTTAGAACTTTTATTGGATTTACCATATTTTCAGGTTTCTAGTTTGTTTAAGTTAGTTTTTGAGTTTATTTAAAGAATTGTATATATTTTAGAAAGATAGATTACTTAAACAAAAAAAATCAATAATAAAATTTTAAATTCAAATTTATATGATTCATTTTTCAACATAATTTTTTTGTGTTTGTTGTGTATAATTTGTAGCTAGCCATAATTAATTGAGGTGGTTTTACTTCAGTATGGAACTGAATAACGGGCTGCTAATAGTTTCTTTTAACGAGCTCAATTTGAGGGTTTATCGTCTAGGGATAAATTCTTTCTCCAAAATTTGCTGCCAAAATCCGAAAATGAAGCTCTTTCACTTGTATAGTTTTCCATTTAGCTACCTGAATTTCCATCAGTTGATGCAATTCTGGATTACAGAGACTTTGTTGTGTTTCATGTACATCCATTCTAAGATAAGAACATGCTGTCTTTGTTCGATGCTGCCCATACCTTCGATCTTATGACTTTATGGAGAGAGTTTCCAGTTTTATTAAGAACTTCATTTTTATAGCTAGCCGAAGAACCACCATGCATAGAGCAGCTTCTAGATATACATGGACCGATTCAAGGAGGATATGGATATTTCATTCAAGGGAGATGATTATTTTTTACATTAATGGTTCATATTTATAGTTTTAAGACAGAAATTGATGGTCTTAATATCATCTTTAATCACCTCTAGACCAATTGAGTTTGGCATTTAGCCAAATCTAAAAGAGATGAGTTTGGTAATTTTTCAAACTCATATAACCTTGGGATTAGCACATGACTAATTAAATCTAAGTATGTTGAGTCTGACAACTTTCTAGATCTATGTTATCTTGGACTCAGCACATGATCAGGGATGACAATAGGTACATGTGGATCGGGTTGGTGACTATCTATACCCGAACTTGAAATCAAAATCATTATCCATACCCGACCCTGACTTAATTGGGTATAGATTTTGAAAACCCGAACCTAACCTGATCAAGTCTCGAATATCCATAACCCGAATATATTATAGTAGATAACCATAAAAATGAAGATAAGAAAACTTGCCGCTACTAGATTTGTTGCTAGATCTACTGCTATTTAAACAGACCATAATTGTGAGGTATTTGTGAGATAATAAGTGAGGTGTTTTCTCCTAGTAATAGAGAGATTTCAGTTGTTCTCCTATTAGTAGAGAGAAGTTGTAATTCCCACATTACTTAGTAAAATCCTTCTATACTTGCCCGTGGACGTAGCCAAATTGGGTGAACCACGTAAATTCTTATGTATTTAATTTCTCATTTTATCCTATTCTTTGCCTTTTATCTTATCGGGTTTGCATGCCAGTATCCTAACACGACCAAGTCTCGAATATCCATAACCTGAATATATTATATATTATAGTAGATAACCATAAAAATGAAGATAAGAAAACTTGCCGCACTAGATTTGTTGCTAGATCTACTGCTATTTAAACAGACCACACAGACTCCACAGACTTGCACTAAAAAAACCTCGGAACAAGACAGAAACATGAAATTGAAATTGACCTAGTTTTTCATTTTTCTAGGAATGGACTAGCATCAATTAAGAGTTTTTGAAAATGAAAAAAGTAGACAAAACAAGGTTGTCACTCTTAAAAAAAGAAATAATAATAATAATAATAATAATAATAATAATAATAATAATAATTTTAGCATAGCATGAAAATTAAGACAATAATAGATTTGCTCTATTAGAGCCACTACATCTAGCACAATAATTTGGTTTCAAAGAAATCAAGATTGTTAAAAGCAGGATCCGCCACTACTTGATTTGTTGCTGGACCTGATGTTGCTATCTTCGGAGGGGCTGTTGTTGTCGTTGGAGAAGAGAGTGAGAGGGAGCAATATGGAAGGTAAAGAGGAGAGGTTAGAGTGTCAAAAAAAACCCTAAATTTTCTATTTTATATGCTTGGTAGAAATGTAATTTTCCCAAACTTTAAGGTTAGTTCTATATGTAGTTCAAGTCAAGTTCTGATAGGGTATGACAATATTCATACCCTACCTGAACTTGACTTTTTGATTTTAGGTTTACCCGAACCTAACCCGAACTTGAACGGACAAAAAAAATGTATATCCATTCGGGTCGATATTCGTCAGGTTCTGGTAAAATTATCATCCCTAGACATGACTGAGCCCAAGTGTATCGAGTCTGGCAACTCGATCGTCAAACTCATATTCACTTGAGCTTAGCTTGTAGCGAAACCCAAGTATGTTGGATTTGATGATTTGTTAGACCCACATTACTTTTGACTCAACACATGGTTGAATTTAAATGTATTGGATCTGATAGTTTGCCAGATCTATATTCGTTTGAGTTATCACCAAGTTATAGAGAAAAAAGCTGAACAAGGGAATGCAGTAGATGAAGAATATGAGTTTACTGCTACTGTCAAGAATACAAACGTGAGCACTAAAAACTAATTTGTACAGGATACTCTTTATATATAGAGTAGTAATTAACTTCATCACTTATTTCTTTCTATGAATACAATATTCCTTATTTATATATATTGATTTGTTTCTTAAGTGAGGTAGCTGTAGTTTCCTTCTATGAAAGATCTGCCATGACTGTAGCTGTAGTTTCCTTCTATGAAAGATCTGCCATGACTGTAGTTTCCTTCTTTGAGAAGTAGCCGTTGGTTGAGGTAGTGTTGATTTCGTGATTTCCATGTATGGTTAATTACCATTCGAATAGTAGCCGTTGGAGGTGTTAATTCGAATGGTTGCCGATTAGAGTAGGGATCCCGTGGTGGCTGCTGCTTGTCTCCCTCTTCTGCCGCAGAGGTGTCTTATTCTGCTGTTAATACCCGCCCTCAAACGTTGCCGAGGTTGGAGGCAAAGTTTGGTGCCGAAAAACGAAGAAGAGTAGCTTTGGACACGGCTTAGTAAACGGATCGACAATCGATGTGTAGTGGGAATATGATGTGTAATAAGTTTCCCAAGAGCAACGCGTTCGCAGTATAAAATGATAATCAAGTTCAATATGCTTGCTGCGAGCATGGAAAACAGGATTGACCGTCATATGGAGCGCACTGAGATTATCACAATAGAGCACTGGTGGAGATAGCAAGGGAATGTGTAAATCATGAAGGATGTAGGTCAACCAGGTAAGTTCTGCAGCCGTGTTGGCCATAGCACGATATTAACCGGTGCTAGAGCGTGAAATAGTATGTTGTTTCTTGGCACACCGGGAGATGAGATTACATCCAAGGAAGACCAGAAGAGCCAGTGGTAGAACGTCGTGTAGTAAGACAGCCAGCCCAATCAGCATCTGAAAAAGCAGAGAAATTAAGATTAGTATTGGAAGTGAAGTGCAGACCATTATTAATAGTACCTTTGACATATCGTAAGATACGGCGGACCATTTTTAAGTGAACAGTTGTAGGAGCATGCATGAATTGAGAGACATAATTAACACTAAAAGAGAGATCTGGTCGAGTAAGGGTGAGATACTGGAGGGAGCCAACAAGCCCCCGGAAGAAACTGACATCCGCTAAAGGAGGAGCATTGGAGGAGGCTTTAGTTCGTGCTTCAAGTGGTGTAGTCATGGGTTTACAGTCAACCATTTCAGCACGTTCTAGAATTGTAAAGGCATAATGTGATTGTGATAAATGAAGTCCATTTGGCGTGGGCGATATTTCGATGCCAAGAAAATGATGAGCAGGGCCTAAGTCCTTCATGGCAAATTCTTGACTGAGTAGAGTAATGAAGTCTGCAACAAGTGTATCTATAGTTCCTGTAAGAAGTATATCATCAACATAAAGTAGGAGAATAAGAGAACCATGATCAGAATGAAAAGTAAATAGAGAAGGATCTGCCAAGCTGCAAAGGAAACCGTATTTGAGGAGAAAGGAACTAAAACGATCAAACCAAGCACGAGGTGCTTGTTTAAGGCCATAGAGGGCACGTTGGAGCTTGCAGACATGTTGTGGACGTTGAGGATCTGACAGTCCTGGTGGCTGTTCCATGTAGAGATTTTCAGAAATCAAACCATGCAGAAACGCATTTTTCACATCAAGCTGCCGTAGGGGCCAATGATGAACAAGAGCTATAGTGATAATTAGCCGAATAGTGCCAGGCTTTACAACGGGAGAGAATGTTTCAGTGTAGTCTAGGCCATCAATCTGGTGGTATCCTTTGGCAACAACACGGGCTTTGAGACGCTCCAAGCTGCCATCAGATTTGAGTTTGGTTTTAAACACCCATTTGGAACCTATAATATGCATATCGGTGGTACGAGGTACCAATTTCCATGTCTGATTTTGGTGTAAGGATGTAAGTTCATCCTCCATTGCTGCTTTCCATCCTGGATGAGCTAGTGCGGCTCGCACAGATCGCGGTTCATGCGGTATTCCAGCAGAGATGACAGATGTTAATGCATACTTGGGATTTGGTTTTATGATGCCATGCTGGGACCGAGTGGTCATGGTGCGAAGAGCTGAAGTAGAGGAATTGGGAACAAACTCGTCAGCGGAGGCATCACTACAAGGAGGTTGTGCAGCTTGGTGCAGCGCACGTTGTGAACGAGTAACCATAGAGTGTGGAGCTGAATTTGGATGGTCCTGCTGCTGCAGAGTAGTTAAGTTCTCAGAGAGCGGTTGCTGAGAAATATCAGGGCAGAGATTGTGGGCAATCTCCTGCTGAGTGGGAGCTGCCACCTGCTGAATATCATTCTCCGTACTATGGTGTTGTAGTGAGGAAGAGGGTTCTATAGATGGATCAGTGGGAGAACCGTAATTAGAGATCATGAAGGGATTGAGCAGTACCGCAGAGTTAGTGATATCGGGTGAAGAAGTGTGCACCTTTGCCTGGCCGGAATGTCTCCATTGAGTAATTGGAGTGTCGATCGCTGCCGAAAGCTGTTGGCGGGAGTATCTTGTCACCATGGAGTTGCAGAGCAACATCAGTTTGGAGAAATATCCGTAAAGCACGCTGGTGTATCCGAGGTCATAGTAGGAAGCGGGGGGTATGGGCGGTGAGTCACTGCATGGTGGCGGTGCTGGTGTTTCAGAGATATCTGCAGGAGAACGTGAAGCAGGGATAGTTAGCCAAGAATCAAATATGCTAAGGACATGATTAGAGTGATCAATATTTGTGGTGATATTATTTTGTTTATACGGAAGGATAGATTCACTAAAAACCACATGTCGTGAGACAAAAAAATTTTTGCTTGTTGGATGAAAGCATTTATATCCCTTATGTTGATCACTATATCCTACAAAAATACATGGAACACTTTTTGGATCAAATTTATTTCGTCTTGTGCCCCAAGTGTAAGGGAAACATCGGGAGCCAAAAATACGAAGAGATGAATAAATAGGGTGGTTACCATGTAAGCGGAAGTATGGAGTGTCAGAGTTAAGAGCAGAAGAGGGCAATTTATTAATGAGATAAACAACAGTTGTGAAGGCTTCAACCCATAAAAATAAAGGAGTACCACTATGGAATAACATTGTCATACCTAGTTCTCTTATAATTCTGCGGTCGCCTTTCAACCATACCTGTTTGTTCAGGAGTGTAAGGACAAGATACCTGGTGAACAATTCCTGTGGAGCGAAAATGACTTGATAATTTTGAGTTAATAAATTCTCCTCCTCCATCTGAGTGAAAGACTTTGATCTGTTTATTGAATTGCCTACTAACATACTTTTCAAATGCTATAAACACTGTTAGAAAATCAGATTTGTTATGAAGAGGAATTATCCATGTATATTTAGAGAAATCATCTACTAGGCAAGCATAATATTTGAATTTTCCAATAGATAAAAGCAGGAGTCCCCATAAATCACAATGTATTTTTTCAAAAACATCGATTACTTGAATGTTCAGAATGCGAAAAAGGTAATTTGCTAAGTTTTCCTAATTGACAACTATCACAAAGGTGCTCAGTCTTCATAGCTCCTGTGACGTCAATCAATCCTTTATTTTTTATACATTTGCCGCTGCGAAGCTTGAGGATGTCCTAGGCGTTGATGCCAAACGCTGCCGATCCGGTTTTAAAAGCGATAAGAAAAATGTAATTCTGGCGAGTTATGCAAGACATAAAGATCACCCTTACGTCTACCTGTGATCAGAGGTTGTCCTGTTTTCCGTTCCTTAACACAAAAATCAACGTCAGAAAACTCCAGTTCCACGGGAAATTGTTTGGTAAGTCGACTTCATCGAAAGTAAATTTTTTGTTAATTCAGGAACAAGAAGAACATCATTAATAGGTAATTTAATATTGTTTTGTTTAATAAATGAATCGCCAATACCAAAAATCGGTAGAGACGATCCATTTCCAATAACCACAGAATCAGTTCCAAAATACTTACGAACATCAGTTAACATACCTGGCTTACTTGTCATGTGATTCGATGCACCGGTGTCTGATGTCCATTCCGTGTCAACCACGGTGTTGTCTAGCGTAAGGGCTGCTAGTGCTTGTGGGATTTCAGTGTCCTGAGTAGTATTTTGTTTAGGTATCCACCAACATATTTTAGCAATGTAACCGGTTGTGCCACAATATTGGCATTTGTCTTCACGATACAAATCTCGTTCTGTTTGAGTCATGCGGCGTTCTCCTGGTGGTGGAGGTCGGCGTTGTTGAATGGGTTGTTGAGTGGGATTAAAATACCTTCGTTTTGATCTCTCGGATTCTTTGGGCTTGAAATCCTCCGCCACTAGATGTGAACCGATATGTCTTTGCGTCTTTGAGGAAGGTCGCCGTGTTCTCTGCTGATGGCGTTGCTGTTGTTGTCCATAAAAAGCAAGTTGTTGTGGAAACTGTGTGTTTGTTATATCTGTATGAGAGGAGAACCAAGTTCGGCGTTGATCAAAATTTTGAAGCTGTGAAACCAGCTCTGAATAGGATGGTCTTGGAGGCTTCAACATGGTTGTTGTGAAGTTTTCATATTGTGGACCAAGGCTGGTGAGAAGACAAAAAACCTTTTCATTGTCTCGGCTGGTTTTCCAATTGCTGCAAGGCTATCACACAAGCTTTTAAAGGTGCGGATATGCTCTTCCATGGATTGATTTTCATGTTTACGGAAGTAGGTAACCTGCTGACGAAGTGTAAATTCACGTTCTTGTGAATCCTTAGCATACGCATTCTTCAGTGCTTCCCAAACAGCAGATGCTGTTTCTAGTCCAACAACAAGACTAAGTGCTTCTTCAGACAAGGTTCCAATAATCCAACCTCGAAGGAGTCGGTCAGATTTTCTCCAAGTGATGAAGGCTTCTGTTAGGACTGGTGCTGTATTTTCTGTGTGCAGGTTGTTGATTGAATCTTGTGTGTTGTATTTTGCTGGTGCAGGATCTTCATTGGTGAGATGCTCAACTAGCTCCTGACTTTCTGCAAGAGCCAGAGCTTGTTCTCTCCATAATGGGTAGTTTGTTTGGTTAAGTTTGAGGGTAATAAAGTTGCCAACATTGAGAGACAACGAAGTCATTGTGAAATATGTAATTGTGTTTGATATGTGTGTGCTCACTCACGCTCTGATACCAGGAGAAAAAAGTTGAACAAGGGAATGCAGTAGATGAAGAATATGAGTTTTGCTCAAGCATCCAAGAATACAAACGTGAGCACTAAAAACTAATTTGTACAGGATACTCTTTATATATAGAGTAGTAATTAACTTCATCACTTATTTCTTTCTATGAATACAATATTCCTTATTTATATATATTGATTTGTTTCTTAAGTGAGGTAGCTGTAGTTTCCTTCTATGAAAGATCTGCCATGACTGTAGTTTCCTGCCATGACTGTAGTTTCCTTTTTTGAGAAGTAGCCGTTGGTTGAGGTAGCTGTTGATTTCTGTGATTTCCATGTATGGTTAATTACCATTCTGAATAGTAGCCGTTGGAGGTGTTAATTCAGAATGGTTCTTGGCTGAGTAGGGATCCCGTGGTCTTCTGCTGCCTGTCTCCCGCTACTCTTGCAGAGGTGTCTTATTCTTGTTAATAGTTATGAATTTAAATCTTTTTAGAAAGCATGAAAAATATTGAAAATATTGAGCAAAAAATACTTACTCATCACAAGTTTAGTCCAAAAAGTAGAGAAACACGGCTAGTATACTAAGAAGGTGTTTAAAAGTGTGATAACAGTTGTTTTTCAAAGTGTTTTTTACTTGAAAATGTATTAAAATAATATTTTTTTATTTTTTAAAATTATTTTTGACATCAACACATTAAAACTATATAAAACTTTGTTTCTTGATATTTTGTTGAGAAGTTCAGTATCCAACTTTATATAGGATAAATTATTTGTTGTATATCAATTTTGATTTTCAACGGTTTGACCTGCTCAGCTACTAGTGTTGTTTCTGTCTTTCAGATTATCGATCGTAAACATGGTCTTGTGTTTTTATCAAGTCTTAGTAGTATTCTGTCTACCTGGAACAGCAGAAACAAATTGTCCCTCCCATGGCTGATCATAGTCCCTCCCATGGTTGATCGTTACCATTTTCTTTCTCCTAAAGTGCCCTTCTTTATTGGTCAATTTTTATAATCTCACCAGCTACAAACTAAACCAAAATTCGATTTAGAAGGGCAGTTCGGATATTCTAGAAAAAAAATCACAATCAATTTTGGTGAAAGATGTCAAAGAACTATGATTTCCAAGACTAAAAGGAATAATTTATAAAATCATAGAAAACACAGGAGCTAAATTGTAAAATAATCTTAGTCAATTTTAACTTGCAACTTTCACATGTAAAAATGAAAAGATGCTCGATTTTGATTGGAAATATAATAGCAATTATATTTTAAATATATTTTTATTTAGAAATATATCAAATTAAATAATATTTTTTTATTTTTTAAAAATTATTTTTTACAATAACATGTCAAAATGGTATAAAAATATTTAAAAATATTAATTTAAAATAAAAATACTTTTAAAATAAAAAAATAAAACAGTCCTTTGGCTTATATAATGTACTGTATAATGTCAGATCCATGATTCGAAGACTGGTGAATTACTATTGAACTCTCAGTTGATTGTTACCGGATACTCTCTAGGAGGATCAATCGCTTCTCTCTTCACCTTATGGCTGTTAGACAACATCAAACGAACATCCAACAGAAAAAACTCCCCCTCTGCATCACTTTTGGTTCACCCCTTTTAGGGGACCAAGGCCTCCAACGAGCCATCTCTGAACATTCAAAATGGAATTCTTGCTTTCTACACGTTGCTGCAAACAAGGACCTATTCCCAAGAATTTTCACTACTTCACAGCCTAGTCCTCGGTGCAAGCCTTTTGGTACATTTTTCTTCTGTTCTGAGCTGGGATGCAACTGTGTTGATGATCCTGAAGTGGTTTCAATGTTATTGAGAAGCACAATAAGTCAAGTTTCCGCCGAAGAAATGGGGATTGATGATTATAGTGGAATTGTGAAGCGTCTGAAGTCCAGACTTATCTTGAGAGAACATTCACAGCTTGGCCAACCGGTTTTACCTTCACTTCGGCTAGGGATAATCTTACAGCTGAAAGCCATTGGAGTAGAAATAACTGCCGAGGTAACGAGTACTAATTTTTTTTTTTTCACAACATTAATTGATGACTTTCACAAACAACCTCTCTTAATATTTTGATGATGCTAAAATCCTTCGAAACTTCAGACCAAGGCTTAACTAGAGTGTTCATAAGATCAATTGGCAACTATTCTTTCCCTTTAATAACTCAAGTTCACTGTGTCTTTTGCTACTTTCTTTTAGTTTTTCGAATAGCTAATGGAAAATCCATTTAAACTCAACAGCAGCAGCAGCAGAACAACAGCATCAATGATCTAATATTAGAATTGGAAAGCCACGAAAATCGAATGGCACTACAAATGAAGGGTATTGACGGGATAGAAAAACTAAACAGAGTAAAGATAAAAATGGCCTGCCTAGAATGGTACAAGAAAGACTGCAAGGCTAAGGGGATAGGTTACTATGACAGTTACAAGAACCTGTACTTTTGTAGCGACAATGACGTTACCAAGCACAAGAAAGTCCTCAGCAATTACTGGAGAAAATTGGTGGAGGATGCTGAGCGAAAACCCCAGAAAGAAGGAGCATATATGCGGGAGACATGGCTTTATGCTGGGACAAATTATAGAAGAATGGTTGAACCACTTGACATTGCCGAATACTATAGACAGGAAGGGAAACGAGACTACCAAACTAATGGAAGATCTAAACATTATATTCTGCTGGAGCAATGGCAAAAGGAGCATACAGAAAAACTTGCAGGCGCACCAAACGATAAGAAGAAACAAAATGTGGCTGGTAGTCTTACAGAGGATTCTTGCTTTTGGATGAATGTGGAGGAGGCTCTCATTTCCTGCAAACAGTTGAAGGATGGAAGTAATATAGAGAAACAATCAGCGAGAGAGCGTCTGAATATGTTTGAGCAGTATGTGATGGACCAAATCAATAACTATGCAGTATCTCCTGACATTTTCTTGGAAAAAAGCAGTTTTATGGATTGGTGGAAAGATTTTAAGGAAATCATAGAAACATCCCATGATTCTCCTCTCAGAGGCTTCATGAAGAATTGCAGATATCGCCAATATGAAAAGGGGCAGTTTTAGACGTTTAGCACTCAAGATAGAATCAATTGTTTTACTTTCTTATGAACTATATTGCACCAAAATAATGTGTAATTGCTATCAGACCAAATAAATAAGGAAAGGATTATTGAGTTGCTGCAGAACTCAAACAGCAAACACAAGGATGAGTTTTTTCTTTTTGCAAAAGTTTTCTTCTTGTCCTCGTTCTCAATTAACTAAACATTATTATTTTATTAAGTAAAACTAAAACGCTGAAGGAAAAACAATGCGGTCGGTACACTGTTTTTTCTTTTTTGCCCCTTTCAAAACCAGTCAAGTACCTAGGGGTATATTTGTCATTTATAGTATCATTTGTCCTTATCAAGGAGGTATAATTGTGTTTTTATATTTATTGTGCACAGCAAAATGGCTTTATTACTATTGTAATCATAATTTTTAAAGTTGCAGTAAATGAGGCTTTTTATTTTTATTTTTCATGAATAATAAAATGATTAAATTATCTCTAAAGAAGACTTAGTTTTATTTACTGATGGTCAGGTATGTTTTGATGATGATTTGATATTTTTATAATGGTTATTTTTTATAATAATTAGTTGGTGGAGAGGCTTTATTTAAATCTGGAATTTTAATATATAGTAAAATTATTTGAATACTCTCGTGAGGAAGAAATTTAAAGCTTTCATTTTGGTTTTGTTTCATCATTTCATCTTACTTTTTTCTTTTTTTTTTTTATTCTCATGAGGGATAAGGATCATTTTGATTTTTTAGTAAATATAAAATATTAATAAAAAAAAGTTGTGGTATGTAGTGAATGTCACCCACACTCATCATGTGATGACATTTGACGGTAAAACACAGCCTTCAAATGTAATGTTGGAAGCCCACCAACATCCTTTATATTGTCCTGTGGTGCATGTGTGTAGCAAAACTTCGGTTGAGGTTCAATTGCCTATTCTATTTTCCTTTTTCTTTTTCTTTTCTTTTCTTCTTGTCAAAATATGGATGAATTCTATCATTTATTTTGTATATCCAATTTAGTTTTGATTCTTTGGATCACTACATGCTTTGTGTTTTTTTTAATCTTATTTTCATTGATTTTTTCTTCTTCAATTTCATCTTTTCATTCAATTTAATTTGATTTTTATGTCAAACTTGATACTCATTCTTTTGATTTTTATGTCCTTTTACTAATTAAATTTTATTTTCAATTTCAACCCTATGCATTTGATTTTAATTTATTTTTGTGTTAAATTCTCATTCTTTGTTTCTATTTATTTTTTTGTTTTGAATGTTTTTTTATTGCATTTTCTTCCTAATTCAATCCCTTGGTATTTGTTTAGTTAAGAATTCTTCTTTGTTTTCCCTTCTATAGGGTTAGTCTTGTCCTCATGGCTAGGATAACGAAGTTTCAAATTTGACACGGGTTGACTTTGGTGTTTTTAGATCTTTTTATAGAATTGATTTATTTTCAATTTTATCCTTTAAAATTTGATTTTTTTAATTGATTTCCACGCTTTTTTCACTTGTTTTTTATGACGGGTTAGCCCGATCCTGGGTTGACTTAGATCCTTTTTCATTATTTCTTTTAAATTATTACTTCTTGGTTTCATTGTTAAGCTTTTTTTTATTGAGAATTTTACTTCGTTGTTTTTTTTTTTTTACCTTCTTTGTTATGTAGTTAGTTCGATCTTATGACCACGATATGTGTTTTGATGATTAGCATGAGTTGACTTTGATTTTTTTTCTGTTTTTTTTAAATTGATTTTTTTATTTCATTCTTCAACATATATTTTTTTGGGCATTGATCTTTGTGCTTTTTTTTTTCTTCACTTTCCTCTCTATGGATCTATCTTAATCCTATGTTTATGGTTGCAGAGATAACCGATTAACCGTGTCGACCCTATCTTTTTTTTCTTTGTTTTTTTATTTTTTTTCTAGTTTTGTCATTTTTTATAAGATGTTTGATAATTAAACTTTCATAATTTTATTCAATTTTCTTCTTTCATTGACAACTTTTTTTTTTACCTTTATTAGCACAAATAATCATTTGATTAAATAAAATATTTATTTTAAGAAACAAAGTTATTAGACACAACCGAGTGGAAGACTTGTATTGCAACCTTAAATATCTTAATCTTAATTATTTCTTAATCAAATATAAATTTATTTAATATATATATATATATATATATATATAATTTCAATTTGAGGAGGGTTCTAGAAAAGCAAGGATTTGATTTCTAGATAAACTAAAAATGATCAGTTCCATGACGGCAACATTATGGGCATTTTATAAATTTTACCAGAAATCAAGAGTAAGCCATTGATGTTCATTTACCGCGTCAAATTTTGCTAGTGCATAGCACAACAACGTACAATAAATCGGCAATTAATAGTTTTTTTACAGATATTTCCAATTTGATTTATTTTCCTTTTTAAATTTTTTTTTCTTTATTTTTTTCCATAGTATAAAGAGAAAATAAATTAATGAGATTTTTTTATATTATATAAAAGTTGGTTGATGATATTTATTTTTCATTTGAGGTTGGGTTGGGTTGAATTTTTTTATTAAAACATGTTTATTTTTACTTTTAAAAAATGCTAAAAAAAAGTTTTTTTTTAATTTTTTTTGTAGTTCAAATAAATATTTTTGATGTGTTTTTTTATTTTATTTTGATGTGATGAAATAAAATATAGATTTTACCAAATTAAAAAAATATTATTTCAATATATATTTTTTAAAAAATATTTTAAGACATTTCCAATTTTATTTTTTTAAAATATTGAGTTTGTCCGAGCAACCTGGACCCAATGATATTGGGTGTAGCTCTACCAGGACTAAGAATATTAGGTATGGCTCGCACTCCATACCTAAGGCTATTTCCAATTTCTTTCCCTTATATTTTTTTCTTTTAAGATATTTTCAATTTTATTATTTTCCTCTTTAGATTTTTTTTTTTTTTCTATTTAATTATTTTTTTCTATATTGTAAGATGGAAATAAATTGAAGGGACTTGTTTTGTATTGTATAAAAGTAGGGTGATGATAATTTTTTTTTATATAATTTGAGGTTGGGTTGAATTTCTTTATTAAAACATTTTTTTTTGCAAGTCAAAAATTCTTTAATTTTTGTTTTAAAATTTTAAAATTTTTTTTCTTTAATTCAAATTAATATTTTTTTGATGTTTTTGTATTATTTTAATGTGATGATATAAAAAATAATTTTTTAAAAAATATTATCTCAATATATTTTCTTAAAAAAATATTTTAAAAAATAATAATTACGTAATAATATAATAACTACCATATTAGCCCGCACTTGCAAGGGTCAATAACTTCTTTTTTTCAAATGTAAAAATGTTTGAGTTGAGTTAAAAGTACGAAATGTATTTACACCATCACCATCTTCAAATAAATTATTTTCTATAGTAGCACCATGAATAATACATAGTAAAGCATCATTCAATACACTTATAACTAATTTCTTTCCCTTTAATTTTTTCCTTCTAATATATTTTCAATTTGATTTTTTTCCACTTAATTTTTTTCTTTTTCTTATTGAATTTTTTCCCATAGGAAATAATTTGATGAGATTTTTTTCCTTCTTCTTTGAAATCCAATAAAACTAGCAGCAACAACAACAATATTAACAACAAATAGATTCTTAAGAAACCAATACAAACTCACATCAAAACTCTTTAAAATCTTATATTCAACATTAAACAAGCGCAAAAGTTCACTTACTCTACACCAAACCAAAAACCCAAAAAATTAATCACATCTTAAAAAAAGAAGAAGAAAAGAATTAGTAAAACTGATTAGTACTTAAAAGTGCATTTTTATCAAGGTTTTATATTATTATTTTGCACTTGAAGTATCAATAACTCCTTAACTAAAGCATATTTTATAATAACATATCTAATAATATAAGATACCTTTAATTTATGGTAAATGTTCATCTTAAATGCATGCTTATCACATAAATGAAAGAATTGATTGATGAGTTGAAGTACTGAAATTGAAAGGACAAATTGATGGCCAAACTTAGAAAAGAGATGTTGGTGCAGTCCAAAACTGAAACATTGTTTGGTAATTGGGTCATATCTAGAGCTGTAGATCTCGGATTTAGGTCTACGTTATATGGATGGAAAGGTAAGACATAGACCTACAACTTTCATGAAGAGCCCAAGATTTAACAAGGCCGTTTTCAAGTCCAAATTGTAGCAACAACAAAGAAGTCCGAATATGTCCTCCGGCCCGGACAACCGTTCGGGTGTTCAACCCATATCTTGAGTTCTAGAAGTCCAAATGATCTCAAATGTTAACCTCAGAAAGATGAGACAATTTCCTAGAACTTTCATGATTGAAATCCATTCAAATTATGACGTTATCAATGATGTTTTTGGTAGACAGGAATATAAGAATTGTCACCAAGTCAAGATGTGGCCACCCATTCATCAATTAATCAACAAATCAATAGTTTCGAATTTTGGCCTATAAAAGGAGGCATTTTCCATGTATTTAGGCATCTTGATGTTCAGATCAAGATCATGCTCTCGCTTTCTCTCTTTGTATTTTTGTCTTAAGTTTTGCTTATATTAATCTCTTACTTATGCTTTTCATTTGCTTTCCTTATTTATTTATGTTTCTCTCTTTCATTATGTCTAGCTAGGTTAATTATGTCAAGGTGAAAAGGGTACACTAATGGTGTAAGAATAAGTATAATATAAACTTAACATGGACCTTAATGTTGGATACTAACATGCTTTATATTTCTTATCTTGTGCACTTTTAATACTTTGCTTGTTAAATGGTTAATCTAGATTTATATTGTATAACACTTGGTACAACAAATACTTGACACTTTCATAGCCCATCCGTATGGTATAACCGACACGAGCTATAAAAGGAACTTGATTTGTTGTTAACATAAGTTATAATCATGAATGCTTTGCAACATTTACAAGTATTAGAATTATTCGAATAAGATAACTAATGTAATCATGTTAACAATTTATAATCTGATTGGAACCTCCTTTGTTTGTGGTTTCCAATTGAATACTAAGAGTTTATACTATACTTGTTTGAAATACCATTAGTGGATCCTCTAACCTTGACATTTGTTTTTATCATTGTTTAATTCTCATATAAATCTTCATCTCAAAGTTCTCATCAACTTCATCATCTTCTTCTTCTTCTTCTTCTTCTTCCCCTTATTATTAGTATTATTATTATTATTACTATTATTATTGTTGTTATTGTGTTCTTTGTTAACTATAACAATTAACCTTCCTGTGGTTCGACCCCAGTCTTGCCGGGTTATTTATTACTTCAACACTCTTGCACTTGGGAGAAGACATCAATCTTTTGGTCGTGTCAAGTTTTTGGCGCCATTGCCGGGGAGGTAAATTCTTGTACAAATTATAGTATTTATTTTATTCTCTTTTCACTGTTCATGTATCTAACTTTGTTTCTTTTATTTTGTTTCGTTTTCTTTTACTTTCTTTTTCCTTTTATTCTCTTCCTACACGTGCATGAGAGTGTGGTCACGTACATTAAGTAGTAGACTTTGTAGGGTATCCTCATCATTTTCAAAAAATATGGCCAAAGAAGATAACCAATCGCTTCATAATGAGAATAATGAGAATATTCGGGTTAGAACACTTAGAGACCACATGAATCCCATAAGAACAAGTGCACCCTCATGCATAGTTTTTCCACCTGATGCATCTCATTTTAATTTTAAGCCAGGCATTATTCAACTTTTACCATCTTTTCATGGCTTAGATTTAGAAAATCCATACTTGCATTTAAGGGAATTTGAGGAGGTCTGTAACACCTATAATGACTCAAATTGTAGCATGAACACCATTAGGTTAAAGCTTTTTCCTTTTTCACTAAAAGATAAAGCTAAAACATGGCTACAAAATTTGAGACTTGGATCCATTCGTGCTTGGGATGAAATGCAACAACAATTTTTAAAGAAGTTTTTTCCATCTCATAGAACAAACTCTTTTAAAAGATAAATAATCACTTTCACTCAAATACCAGGAAAAACATTTTACCAATATTGGGATAGGTATCGAGATTTGCTTAATACTTGCCCTCATCATGGTTTCAAAACATGGAGATTGGTGTCACATTTTTATGAAGGGTTAACTGTTAGAGATAGGCAAATGGTTGAATTGATGTGCAATGGAACTTTCGAGGATAAAGACCCTAATGAAGCAATGGAATACCTAGACTTGCTAGCTGAAAATGCGCAAAATTGAGACACTACAGGAACTGATGAGGCACTAAGTAAAACCCAACCTCATACATCTAGTGGAGGTATGTACAACCTTAGGGAAGATCATGACCTCCAAGCCAAGTTTGCATCTTTAGCTAAAAAAGTCGAGGCACTAGAATTAAAAAAGAGTGGTCAACTAAAATCTGTTCAAGACATTGTGTGTCAAATCTGTGAAACCAATGAACATTCAACCAATGACTATCCAACTTAGCCTTCTTTTAAGAAATGTCTCCATGAACAAGCCCATGCTCTAAACAGTTTCCAAAGGCCCAATCATAACCCATACTCACAAACATACAACCCTGGTTGGAGAAATCACCCAAATTTCAATTGGAAGAGTGATAACAATAATTCACAAACTTCACAGCCACCATTTCAAGCACACCATAATTTTCAAAATTCTCATGGATATGCACCTCCTTATGCTCCACCTCCTAGAAGAAATCTTGAGGAAACATTGCATGCATTCATGGAAAAGCAGGAGACAATCAACACTAAACTTGCTCAAAGCATGACAGATTTTAAAGATACTCTTGCAAAATTGGCATCTGCTCTCAGTTTTCAAGAGAAAGGTAAGTTTCTATCTCAACCACAACAAAATCTCAAGGGGCAATACAATGTGAATGCAAGTAGTTCTGGAAGCCAACATATGGATCAAGCCAAATCAGTCATCACTCTTCGCAGTGGTAAGGTTATTGAAAAACCTATTCTTGAACCTTATGAAAAAGACGATGAGTCAATCTCTGAGGGTAAGGAAGGGGTTGAATCTGAACATTGTAAAGAAAAGACTGATTCTTCGCCAGCACTTCCATTTCCTCATGCCATGACCAAATAAAGAAAAGTCAATCACAACTCTGAAATCTTTGAAACTTTCAAACAGGTAAGGATCAATATACCTTTGTTGGATGCTATTAAACAAGTACCTTCTTATGCTAAATTTTTGAAAGATCTGTGTACTGTGAAAAGAAAACTGAATGTGAAAAAGAAAGCCTTTTTAGCCGAACAAGTAAGTGCCATTCTTCAGAACAATAATGCTTTGAAATATAAAGACCCTGGTTGTCCTACAATTTCATGCTTTATTGGAGAACATAAAATTGAAAGAGCTTTACTTGATCTTGGAGCCAGTGTAAATTTACTTCCATATTCAGTTTTTCAAAGTCTCAATCTAGGTGAGTTAAAACCAACTTCTGTAACTCTTTTACTTGCCGATAGATCTGTAAAAGTGCCTAGAGGAATAATTGAAGATGTGTTAGTACAAGTCGATAAATTCATTTACCCTGTGGATTTTATTGTCTTGGATATACAACCTGTTGAAGCATGTAATTCATTTCCTGTTATTTTAGGACGTCCGTTTCTTGCAACTTCAATGCATTGATTAATTGTAGGAATGGACTGATGAAGCTATCTTTTGGAAACATGACATTGGAGATGAATATTTTCAACATTTGCAAGCAACCTGGAAATGATAATGATTTACAGGAAGTGGACTTTACTGAAAAATTAGTTCATGACCAATTTCAAACCACTTCTAGTGAAATTAAGATTGATGAATCTGATGATTTGCAAATGGTTTATTTTCAGGAAGAATCAAAGGCAAATAGTTGGAGACCGAAAATTGAGGAATTGCCACCACGATCAATTGAGTCCATACCTTCAAGTGTTCAACCACCAAAACCGGATTTGAAGCCGTTACCATTCAGTCTTAAATACTTATTTTTGGGAGAAAATGAAACTTTTCCGGTAATAATCTCTTCCAAACTTAATGCACATCAAGAAAGTAAGTTATTACAAACTCTGAAAATGCACAAAAATATATTAGGATGGACCATAGCTGACATAAAAGGAATTAGTCCTTTGATTTGCACACACAGGATCTATTTGGAGGAAAATGCTAAACCCTCTAGAGAAATGCAACGAAGGCTTAATCCTAATATGAAAGAAGTAGTGAAAAATGAAATCATTAAGCTTCTAGATAATGGAATCATTTATCCTATTTCTGACAATAAATGGATAAGTCCTACCCAAGTTGTACCCAAGAAGTCTGGAGTCATTGTGATAACAAATGAGAAAAATAAGTTAATTCCAACTAGGACTATTACTGGTTGGCGCATGTGCATTGACTATAGGAAACTAAATTCAATGACTAGAAAAGATCATTTTCCTTTACCTTTCATGGATCAAATCCTAGAAAGAGTTGCAAGTTATGAATTTTATTGTTTCCTAGATGACTATTCAGGTTATAACCAAATTGAAATTGCATTGGAAGATCAAGAGAAGACTACTTTCACATGTCCATTTGGTACTTTTGCATATTGAAGGATGCCTTTTGGATTATGTAATGCACCAGCCACATTTCAAAGATTCATGCTCAGTATATTTAGTGATATGGTTGAACGTTTTCTTGAAATTTTTATGGATGATTTTTCTATTTTTGGTGATTCATTTGATGATTGTTTGACTAACTTAGAAAAGGTTTTGAGCAGTTGTGAAGAGAAGAATCTTGTACTGAATTGGGAAAAATGTCACTTTATGGTAACAAACGGCATTGTACTTGGTCACATTGTTTCATCAAAAGGAATTGAGGTTGACAAATCTAAAATCGAGTTAATTACTAACTTGCCAACATCAAAATCTGTTAAAGATGTTAGATCATTCTTAGGATATGCTGGTTTTTGTAGAAGGTTCATCAAAGATTTTAGTGTGATATCTAAGCCCTTGAGTAACCTTCTAACAAAGGATAATATTTTTGAATGGACTAAACATTGTGAAGAAGCCTTTGTTAAACTTAAAAACCTGCTTACTTCCACTCCTGTCATTGTCAAAAGTTAGGATCTATTTCAAAACGTCACATGATGCCCTTAAATCCTATTCTTGTCATTGAGATCTTTGACTGTTGGGGTATAGATTTCATGGGTCCATTTTCTCCATCATTTGGTTTCTTGTACATATTAGTCGCAGTAGATTATGTTTCAAAATGGATAGAGGCAATTCCAAGTCGAAATAATAACCACAAACAGTAACAAAGTTCTTGAAAGAAAATATTTTGAGTCGATTTAGAATCCCTCGAGCCATGATAAGTGATGGTGGAACACATTTCTGCAACAAGCCATTTAAGTCTTTAATGAAGAAATATGGAATCACACACAAAGTTGCCACCCCTTATCACTCTAAAACAAGTGGACAAGTGGAGCTTGCTAATAGGGAGATCAAACAAATCTTGGAAAAAACAGTGAACCCTAATAGAAAAGACTGGTCTTTAAGACTTAATGATGCACTTTGGGCTTATCAAACTGCTTATAAAACATCATTAGGTATGTCACCTTATAGACTAGTCTATGGAAAACCTTGTCACTTGCCTGTGGAACTTGAACATAAAGCTTATTGGGCTATTAAAGCTTTCAATTCAAACCTTGATGATGTTAGTCAGCTGCGTAAGTTATAAATAAATGAGCTTGAGGAAATAAGAAATGATGCATATGAGAATTCAAAAATTCATAAAGCAAGAATCAAAGAATTTCATGATAAGAGAATCTTGAGAAAAACATTTGATGTTGGTAAAAAAGTTTTGCTTTATAATTCTCGACTCCATTTATTTCCTGGAAAGCTAAGATCAAGATGGAACGGTCCTTTTATTGTGAAACATGTGTATCCATATGGGGCCTGTGATATCGAGAATCCAAAGAATGACAATGTTTTCAAGGTAAATGGACATCGCTTGAAAGTTTACTTTGACAATTTTTCAGTTGAAAATGACTCTATTGAATTAAGTGATCCTGTATATAAAGCTTGATTCTTTTTCTCACATTGTTTTATGTTTCGTTTTGGTGTGAATTTTGTTTTGCTAGTCTTTTTCACCCCGGTCAAATGGTGGATAACGGTACTTCGTGACTTCAATCGGTTCTTTTAGTTTCTCATAATAATTGATATCTATATATATTTGTGCAATTCTTTGCTCTTTCTCTCTTCTTTGAATCTCTTCTCCAATTCTCATTTGAAAATAGACACCACTCTTGAAAAATTAAAAACGTACTTTCCCGCTCTGCCTCAGAATGCGATTACAAAAATTTACCGTGCTAGGTGTGTAAGATTGAGATTGTTAATGAATTATGGAATTCCTAAAGATATTCGTTGGTTGATTGAAGCAAAGGTCTGATTATCGGGTGAGTCCTCCAATTCTTTCATCTCATACATGCCTGGAACAGGTAAAAGCACTTTTGTAAAGAAACATCATGCAAAACGACTGAAAGTCTGTCACACATGTGCCAGATGGACTTGTAATGCAATATGTTGTTCTTTAGGAATGGTATCTATAAACCGTGAAGATAAAATACAATTCATTAAGGATGGCCTGTGTAAGGGGTCTTTAGATAATCTTCTATTGACCCTTGAGACGCATCCTAGTGGAGATGTGCATCATGCTATTCATGATTTATGGCCACAATTCCATAAAGAACATGATCGGCTTAGTCTTGGGAATCTGACTATAAAAGACCCTGTTTGCCAGTTTTTAAGAAAACTATATGGGAAGCCTATCCCCGACCCATAGAGGGCGTTTAAGCCGTTCTTGGACGTAAAACCAAGGGAATATGTGAGCCATAATCACAACTACCTGTACATACACATGCTTTTTCAAAATAAATAAATAAATAAAGAGAGAGAGAGAGAGAGAGAGAGAGAGTGTGTGTGTGTGTGTGAGACTCCAGCTGGCCTACATAAAGGTGGTATGATTGCATCTTTAATTTCTTATCTATAAAATCTTCTCTTCCTTCCCTTCATTTCTACTCAACCCATACATTTAACAAATATAGAAATGTGTAGAAACGACAGGTTTCTCAAGTCATCACATCAGAAATATTTGTGTTTTCAGTGGATCCAGTCCTGGGAAAGAAAAAGAGTTTTTAGAATCAGCAAATCATCTTGGTCGGGTATTAGCTGAGAGAAAGATTCATTTAGTGTATGGAGGAGGCAGCCTTGGGTTAATGGGGGGTGTCAATAGCTGTATTTTTAGGAGGAAGTCAAGTTTTGGGTGTCGTCCCCAAAGCTTTAGCAAAAAGGGACATCATTGGAAAAACAATTGGAGAGGAACTACAGGTCTCCACAATGTTTGATCGAATGAATGCAATGTTTAACCATGCTGATGCCTTCATTGCCTTACCAAGTGGTCTGGGTACATTGGAAGAGATCTTTCATATTTCCTCTTGGGCCCAACTTCACATTCACCATAAACCTATAGGTTTGCTCAATGTTAATGGTTTTTATGATAATTTGTTATCTTTTCTTGATCAAGCTGTGGAACAGGAATTTCTAACATTTTCGGCACGACAAATCATAATCTCTGCTGCTACTGTTGAACAATTGATTGACCAACTACAATCTTTCATCCCTGTAATTGATCCTTCCATGAGTCGCATAAATTGGTCAACTAAGGAAAGCCGTAAAAAGCATAGATTGGATTTGAGCCTTCGTTTGTGAATCCTTGTGTCTTCTGGTTTTATTATTAACATATTATTTTGTTTTGTTGTTTCTTATATTTGTTTAAGTGTGTTTCAGGTTTGTCAGTGTTCGTTGTTTCAGGTGATGTCTTCTATACTCTATCTTTCTATCTTATGAGAATGAGGACAATATCTCGTTCTGGTTAGGGGGAGAGGGTAGTAGTTGAAAAAAAAAAACTAACTTACTAACTGTTTTTGCTATTATTAAAGCCATTTGACAAAACTGTTATTACTAGGATGGCAGAGTAAGAAGGAATTTTAGTGAATCTTGAGACGCATCTTAGTAAACATTTTCCAATGGTTATTTGCAATATTCATAACAAGGCCTATTAGAATACTTCTTGAAATATTCAGTTTTACAAACTCTCGCATTGTTATGACTTAATTCTGCTCATATACTCATTTAACAAGTGTTCTTAAACCTTCATTTTCACACACACACTTTAACATATGATTGTGGGTTGCAGATTAGATTATTACATTATTTATGTTCTTTTGTTAAAGGTAACAACTAAGGGATAGGGATAGTTTATAATTTGAAAAAATTAAAAAATAAAAAACAAAAAGAAAATGATGATAATAAAAACATAGATAAGTTTGATTTCGTAGCCTCCCTAACCTAAGCAATTAAGCCCGAATGGGTGTTTTAACACCTAATACCCTAAAGTCATCTGACTTGGGAGCTATTGGCCCAAAGCTTGTTACATGGGTTAAGGAGAAAATGTTAAGGGAATCAAACATTGCACTATCTACGTACCAGTATCTGCAACCCGAAGTTACTAAGCTCATAGGGGTGTCTCAACACCTAATGCCTTAAGATCAACTGGTGCGGGAGTCATTAGCCCAAAGCTCGTTACATGGGTTAAAGATGCATTGTGTTTTAAGTTATATGTATATATATTAATAAAAAGAAAAAAAAAGAAAAAGGAAAGAAAAAAAGAAAAAAAAGAGATAATAATCCCAACCTAAGGAAGTTAACCTTAAACATTAGAACAAAATATTATTTTTCTTCCAATAAAAGCCCTATCATCTATGTTTTCATACATTGAGCACATAAAAAGAAAGGTTTATTAATATCTTGTTTAAGAGGTATTGTGCAGATATATAAACTTAATGAGAGTTTGTCTATCTAGATAGATTAATGGAAGTTGAATGATAAATGCCTTACTTTATGGAATTCACAAATTGTTTTTCTATTTTAACGCTTTAATTACTAGGGACTAGTAATAAGCTGGTTGGGGGGGTGTGATTAATACTTAAAAGTGCATTTTTATCAAGGTTTTATATCATCATTTTGCACTTGAAGTATCAATAACTCCTTAACTAAAGCATGTTTTATAATAACATATCTAATAATATAAGATACCTTTAATTTATGGTAAATGTTCATCTTAAATGTAGGCCTATCACATAAATGAAAGAATTGATTGATGAGTTGAAGTACTGAAATTGAAAGGACAAATTGATGGCTAAACTTAGAAAAGAGATGTTGGTGCAGTCCAAACTGGAACATTGTTCGTAATCGGGTCATATCTGGAGCTGTAGATCTCGGATTTAGGTCTACTTTATATGGATGGAAAGGTATGACATAGGCCTACAACTTTCATGAGAGCCCAAGATTTCAAAAGGCCGTTTTCAAGTCCAAATTGTAGCAACAACGAAGAAGTCCGAATATGTCCTGCAGCCGCCTGCATATCGCTGTGTTCAGCCCATATCTCAAGTTCTAAAAGTCCAAATGATCTCAAATGTTAACCTCGGGAAAGATGAGACAATTTCCTTGAACTTTCATGATTGAAGTCCATTCAAATTATGACGTTATCAATGATGTTTTTGGCAGATAGGAATATAAGAATTGTCACCAAGTCAAGATGTGGCCACCCATTCATCAATTAGTCAACAAATCAATAGTTCTGAATTTTGGCCTATAAAAGGAGGCATTTACCATGTATTTAGGCATCTTGATGTTCAGATCAAGATCATGCTCTTGCTTTCTCTCTTTGTATTTTTGTAATGCTTAAGTTTTGCTTATATTAATCTCTTACTTATGCTTTTCATTTGCTTTCCTTGTTTATTTATGTTTCTCTCTTTCATTATGTCTAGCTAGGTTAATTATGTCAAGGTGAAAAGGGTACACTAATGGTGTAAGAATAAGTATAATATAAACTTAACATGGACCTTAATGTTGGATACTAACATGCTTTATATTTGTTATCTTGTTCACTTTTAATATTTTGCTTGTTAAATGGTTAATCTAGATTTATGTTGTATAACACTTGGTACAACAAATACTTGGCACTTTCATAGCCCATACTGTATGGTATAACCGACACCTGAGCTATGAAAGGAACTTGATTTGTTGTTAACATAAGTTATAATCATGAATGCTTGGCAACATTTACAAGTATTAGCATTATTCGAATAAGATAACTAATGTAATCATATTAACAATTTATAATCTGATTGGAACCTCCTTTGTGTGTGGTTTCCAATTGAATACTAAGAGTTTATACTATACTTGTTCGAAATATCATTAGTGGATCCTCTAACCTTGACATTTGTTTTTATCATTGTTTAATTCTTATATTAATCTTCATCTCAAAGTTCTCATCAACTTCATCATCATCTTTTTCTTCTTCTCCCTTATTATTAGTATTATTACTATTATTATTGTTGTTATTGTGTTGCTGTTAACTATAACAATTAACCTCCCTGTGGTTTGACCCCGGTCTTGACGGTTATTGTTACTTCGACACTCCTGCACTTGGGAGAAGACATCAATCTTTTGGTCATGTCAAAAACCTGAGCTTTAATAGCATGGTAATGAAACATCAACCTCCCCTGCAACTTACGAAAGAAAATGGTTGTTGACATACCACAAAGTATTGAGCGCAGTTGTCGATGAACAGTTGCACCCCCTTTTGGCTGTTTTCACTCTGCACGTGCATCTCCACAAAAAGCTCCATTGGGCTCGGCTCATGTCCTAGAGTCGTAGCCTGTAAGAAAAAAATGTTTCAAGTTAAATATATTTATAAATAACAACAAATTAATTAAAGATAGATGTGATTAAAATCAGTCTTACCATCTGCTTCACATGTGAAACCAAAGGAAGGCCACTAGTGTGCGTGGTAATTGAGTCATGAATTTGCAGACTCTAGTTCCTCGAACCAGACTTCGAGCGTTGTGTGAAATGCTTGGATGTCACGTGCTGAATATATTCTGCTCATGTATCCTTCGGGATGTATGGCAGTTTGAAATCCTTCCAAATCATCACGTCATTCCAGCCTGGCAGAGCATTTTCTCTGGCATATTTTTTAGTTTTTTCCCCTTTATACCAAAAATCACTTAACCTATATAATACAAATGTATTTATATGAGTTAATGAAAAATGAAAATTTAAAATTTAAAATAAAAAATAGTAATCGTATTGTTTTCGTTGTTACCTAGTTGCAGAGTGATTCTCCCAAACCCTCTTCGCAACATTGTCATTTTCTTAATCCCATTCAAATTTACCCTTGCATTAAAAATTTATGAAAAATAAATCAATAATCTAAATAAAGTAAATGAATTTACATAAAAAATAGTTAAAAATTTAAAGTTAACAATAACCTGAAATCTTGAAAACCATGTACCGACATGAGGTTTCCAATCAGGATGGATGAAAACCTAACTCCATTGAAACAATGGAATCTCTATCGACAATTTAAATGTCGATGTTATTACTCTGTGACCTTAATGTTTGTGAATCTAAAAATCGATAAAACTAATAAAATATTAGTTGTTCATAAATTGTTAAACACAAACAAACTCAAAGTAAAACAAATTTACAATGAAAGGTAATCCTTCTAAATATTCAATTAACATTTATACTATAAATTTAAGGAACACAATTAAAATTCAACAAACATAATAAAACATTATTGCAATGTAGACAATAAAATAGAAAAACAAATATAGATTTTAGGAATGGAAAATGCTTACCTTAATAGGGTGTTTAATTTCAGAGTTTATTTGCATTTAATACAGAAAATGAAAATATATTGTTAATAAACCAAAGAAAAGAAGAAAAATAAGAAAAAAAAAATACGTCAAAATATTCAACATATGTACTTGTTGATTGTGTTGAGAGGAAATACTTGATGATCTTGAGACAAGAGAGGATTGAGAGAGTGAGATTGGAGACAATGAGAGGATTAAGAGAGTGAGATTGGAGATAATGAGAGAATTTGAGAGAGTGATAGTGAGAGATTGAGAGAATTGAGAAAAAAGAACTTCCAACACTCTTGCTGGTTTTATACTGCATTTTTATCAAGGGAATCCTTGACAAAATATTAAATAATATTATTTTTAATTAATCTGTTGGTGATTCCCTTAGTAAATGCACCTAAAAATTTTCATTTTGCACTAAAATTTTCCAAAAACCCTCCAGATTTTTTGTTGTTCGTCCATGATTTCATCAGTAAAAAAATTAAATAGTACACAACATTAATTAACAATGCATTGGAATTCACATTCCATCAGTAATTCCCTCAGAACCTGACACTAAGTAATTCCCATCACCAATATGAGAAGGGGGGAACAATTCCGCTCACCTTTAGAATACAACGACAGACACAAGCCGTCGATGTTTCCCTTAGTGTTGTTGTTTGTGAACAGTGCTTGGAGGAGAGGAATGACACGATCAAAGAGTTGATGTCTTATCCCAAGTGCAGGAGTGTCACAATAATAAATAACCCGACAAGACCGGGGTCGAACCACAGAGAGGTTAATTGTATAAATTATAATTAATAAAACAACAACAACAACAACAACAATAATAACAACAATAATAGTAACAGTAATAATAATATTAATAGTAATAGTAATAATAATAATACTCAGTACGTGGCGTTGTCAAACCTGAGAATGATCTCAAAGATCGGGTCACAGGTTTCCAGCCTATATACCGAGTTTATGAAAAGATCAAAGAGATATATTATATAATATAAACAGATTTCTGATGCGAATGAACAAGGCAAGACCAACAATGTCAGGATCCTTGATCAAACACAGAGCATACTTAAAGTACATAAAATATAACACGAATAATAATAATAATAATAATAATAATAATAATAATAATAATAATAATAATAATAATAATAATAATAATAGCAATATTAGTAGTAGTAGTAGTAGTAGTACTAATAATAATAAAGAAGAAGAGGAAGAAATTAATGAGAACTTTGAGATGGAAGATTAATGTAAAGATTAAACAATGATAAAAACAAATGTCAAGGTTAGAGGGTTCACTAATAGTATTAGAGATAAGTAAAATATAAACTCTTTATAAATTATCAACATGATCATATTAATCATCTTATTTACATAATACCATACTTACAAATTTTATCAGGTATTCATGATGCTAACTTATGTTGACAACAAATCAAGTTCCTCTCATAATAACGATGTCAGCCGAAGACTATGAAGGATCAAGTATTTGATGTACCAAGTGTTATACAACACAAATCTAGATTAACCATTTAACAAGCAAGGTATTAAGGATTAATAAGATAAAAATGATAAGACATGTTAATAGCAAACTTGTTTAGGATTTAAGCATTGAAGTCCATGTTGAGTTCATATTATACTTATTGTAACACCATTAGTGAAACCTTGTCACCTTGACATAATTAACTTAGCTAGACATAATAAAGAAGAAGAACATAAATAAACAAGATAAGAACATAAACATGATATAAGTTAACTAAGTATAGTAAAGGAAATGAAAAGCATGAACAAGAGATTAATGAAAATAAAACTTAAGCATTACAACAATAAAGAGAGAGCAAGAACATGATCTTGATCTTAGAACCAAGCTTCTTAAATGAATGACAAATGCCTCCTTTTATAGGCTAAAATTCAGAACTATTCATTTGGTAATTGATTATTGATGTAGTGGCCAACTATTGATTTAGTGGACTTGGTGGACAGCAGCACTCAAGCACTTTGGCTGGATGAAATGACATTGATCCATTCAGAATTTGGCAAAGTGTTCCTCATGAAAGTTGTTGGAAATCATCTTATCTTTTTACCCATAAAATTGCAGAGCATTTGGATCACTAGAGCTCGAGATATGGCTAAAATACTGAGTAGTGCTGTTGGTGGACGTGGTGGATAGACCTCAAGCTCTTTTCTGGACAAAATGTCATTGTTACCATCCGAATTTGAGAAACTATTCTTCATGAAAGTTGTTGGAAATGGTCTTTTCCTTCCACCCACCAAATGGCACATCATTTGGCCTTCTAGAACTCCAGATATGGGTAAAATTCTAAGCAGTGTTGGGCTGGATTACAGGACAGATTCTGACTTCTCTTTTGTGGCCAAACTTTGAATTTGAAAACGGCAGATTTGGGTCTTACACTATTCATGAACATTATAGGCCTATTTCTTAGCTTTCCATCCATATAAATTAAGCTGAAATCCAAGATCTACAGCTCCAGATATGACCTAATAACTGAACAGTGTTCCAATTTGAATTGAATCGGTATCTCCTTTCTAATCTTAGCCGTTTCTTTGTCCTTTCACTTTCAATAGTTAATCACATCAATCAATCCTTTGAATTGTGAGATATGCTTGCATTTAAAATGAACATTTACCATAAATTAAAGCTATCTTATATTATCAGATCTATTATTATAAAACATGCTCTAGTTAAGGAGTTATTAATACTTCAAGTACAAAATGATGATATAAAACCTTGATAAAAATGCACTTTTAAGTACTAATCACACCCCCCAACCAGCTTATTACTAGTCCCTAGTAATCAAAGCGTTAAAATAGAAAAACAATTTGCAAGTTCCACAAAGCAAGGCATTCATCATTTAACTTCCATTAATCTATCCAAGTAAACAAACTCTCATTAAATTTATATATCTGTTCAATACCTTTTAAACAAAATATTAATAAACCTTCCTTTTCATGTGCTCAATATATGAAAACATAGATGATGGGGCTTTTATTGGAAGAAAACAAGATTTTTGTTCTAATGTTTCAGGTTAACTTCCTTGGGTTGGGATTATTATCTTCTTTTTTTTTTATATTTATACAAATATAACTTAAAACAGAATGCTGCTTTAATCCATGTAACGAGCTTTCGACTAATGACTCCCAGACCAGTTGGTCTTAGGGTATTAGGTGTTGAGACACCCCTTCGAGCTTAATAACTCGGGTTGCAGAATCGACACGTAGATAGTGCAATGTTTGATTCCCTTAAGCTTTTCTCCTTAACCCATGTAACAAGCTTTGGGCCAATAGCTCCCAAGTCAGTTGACTTTAGGGTATTAGGTATTAAAACATCCCTTCGGGCTTAATTGCTTAGATTAGGGAGGCTACGAAACCAAACTTATCTACGTTTTTTTATTATATATACTTTTTTTTTTGTTTTTTTTTTATACTATCCCTTTTCCTTAGTTGTTACCTTTAACAAAAGAACATAAATAATGTAATAATCCAATATGCAACCCACAATCATATGTTAAAGTGTGTGTGTGAAAATGAAGGTTTACGAATACTTGTTAAATGAGTACATGAGCAGAGTCAAGTGATAACAATGCGAGAGTTTGTAAACCTGAATATTTCAAGAAGTGTAATAATGGACCTTGTTATGAATGTTTACTAAGATGCGTCTCAAGAGTCAATACTCATTACTCTGCCATCTTAATAACAGTTTTGCAAATAGTTTATGAAAAAGAAAACACATTAGGTTTTTTTTTTTTAATATCAACTACTACCCTTTCCCCCCAACCAAAATGAAACATTGTCCTCAATGTCCTAAGGTAGAAAGATAGAGTATAGAAGACATCACCTGAAACAACGAATACTGACAAACCTGAAATACACTTAAACAAATATAAGAAATAACAAAACAAAATAATAAGATATTAATAAAACCAAAAGACACAAGGTTTCACAAATGAAGGCTCAAATCCAATCTAAGCTTTTGACGGCTTTTCTCAGTTGACCAATGTATGCGACTCATAGAGGGATCAATGATAGGGATGAAAGATTGTAGTTGGTCAATCAATTGTTCAAAGAAGAGTGGCAGAGATTATGATTCGTCGTGCCGAAGATGTTAGAAATTCCTGTTCCATAGCTTGATCAAGAAAAGACAACAATTTATCGTAAAAACCATTAACATTTAACAAACCTATAGGTTTATGGTGAATGTGCAGTTGGGCCCAAGAGGAAATATGAAAGATCTCTTCCAATGTACCCAGACCACCTGGTAAGGCAATGAAGGCATCAACATGTTTAAACATTGTATTCAATCATTCAGACATTGTGGAGACCTGTAGTTCCTCTCCAATTGTTTTTCACAGGAGGTCCTCTTTTGCTAAAGTTTTGGGGATGACCCCCAAAACTTGACTGCCTCCTAAAAATGCAGCTATTGACACACCCCCCATTAACCCAAGGCTACCTCCGCCATACACTAAATGAATCTTTCTCTCAGCTAATACCTGACCAAGATGATTTGCTGATTCTAAAAACTCTATTTCTTTCCCAGGACTAGATCCACCGAAAACACAAATATTTTTTATTTGGTGACTCAAGGAACCTGCCATTTCTACAAACTTTGATATCTGTTGAATGTGTGGGTTGAGTAGAAATAAAGGGAAGGAAGAGAAGAATTTATAGATGAGAAATTGAAAATGCAATCATACCACCTATATATAGGCCAGCTGGAGCCTCTCTCTCTTTATTTTTTTTTGATTTTTTGATTTTTTGATTTTTTATATATTTTTATTTTAAAAATATGTATGTACAAGCAGTTGTGATTGTGGCTCACATCTTCCCTTGGTTTTACGTCCAAGAACGGCTTAAACGCCCTTTATAGGTCGGGGATATGCTTCCCATCCAGTTTTCTTAAAAACTGACAAACAGGGTCTTTTTTAGTCAGATTCCCAAGACTATGTCGAGCATGTTCTTTATGGAATTGTGGCCATAAATCATGAATTGCACGATGCACATCTCCACTAGGGTGCGTCTCAAGAGTCAATAGAAGATTATTTAAAGACTCCTTACTTAGGTCATCCTTAATGAACTGTATTTTATCTTCATGATTTACAGATACCATTCCTAAGGAACGACATTTTGCATTACAAGTCCATCTGGCACATCTGTGACAGACTTGCAATCGTTTTGCACAACGTTTCTTTGCAAAAGTGCTTTTACCTGTTCCAGGCATGTATGAAATGAAAGAATTGGAGGACTCACCGATAATCGGACCTTTGCTTCAATTAGCCGTGAATATCTTGGGAATTCCATGGTTCATTAACAATCGCAATCTTTCACATCTAGCACGGTAAATTTTTGTAATCGCATTCTGAGGTAGAGCAGGAAAATACTTTTTTAATTTTTCAAGAGTGGTGTCCATTTTTTTAGATGAGAAGTGGAAAAGAGATGCAAAGAAAGGAGAAACAAAGAAAGAATTGTACAAATATATACCACGGATATCGGTTATCATGGGAAAGCTGAAGAACCGACTTTAAGAGTCACGGAGTACCGTTATCCACCATTTGACTGGGGTGAGAGAAACTAGCAAAACAAAAGTCACACAAAAAGAAACACAAAAACAATGTGAGAAAAAGAATCAATCTTTATATACAGGAGTACTCAATTCAATAGAGTCATTTTCAACTGAAAAATTGTCAAAGTAAACTTTCAAACGATGTCCATTTACCTTGAAAACATTACCATTCTTCGATTCTCGATATCACAAGCCCCATATGGATACATATGTTTCACAATAAAAGGACCACTCCATCTTGATCTTAGTTTTCTAGAAAATAAATGGAGTCGAGAATTATAAAGCAAGACTTTTTGACCAACATTGAATGTTTTTCTAAGTATTTTCTTGTCATGAAACTCTTTGATTCTTGCTTTATGAATTCTTGAATTTTCATATGCATCATTTCTTATTTCCTCAAGCTCATTTATTTGTAATTTTTTGATTGACTAGCATCATCAAGATTTGAATTGAAAGCTTTAATAGCCCAATAAGCTTTATGTTCATGTTCCACAGGCAAGTGATAAGGTTTTCCATAGACTAGTCTATAAGGTGACATACATAATGATATTTTATAAGCAGTTCGATAAGCCCAAAGTGCATCATTAAGTCTTAAAGACCAATCTTTCCTATTAGGGTTCACTGTTTTCTCCAAGATCTGTTTGATCTCCCTATTAGCAAGTTCTACTTGTCCACTTGTCTGAGGGTGATAAGGGGTGGCAACTTTGTGTGTGATTCCATATTTCTTCATTAAAGACTCAAATGACTTGTTGCAGAAATGTGTTCCACCATCACTCATCATGGCTCGAGGAATTCCAAATTGACTCAAGATATTTTCTTTCAAAAACTTGATCACTGTTTTGTGATCATTGTTTCGACTTGGAATTGCCTCTATCCATTTTGAAACATAATCTACTGCGACCAATATGTACATAAAACCAAATGAAGGAGGAAATGGACCCATGAAATCTATACCCCAACAGTCAAATATTTCAATGACAAGGATAGGATTTAAAGGCATCATGTGACGTTTTGAAATAGACCCCAACTTTTGACAATTTTCACAAATCTTGCAGAATGCATGCGTGTCCTTGAACATGGTGGGCCAGTAAAATCCACTTTGTAAGATTTTTGTAGTTGTCTTCTTCGATGAGAAATGACCCCCACATGCCTCAGAATGACAAAACTTAATGACACTACTTACCTCATTGTCAGGAATGCATCTTCGAAATATTTGATCAGGACAATATTTGAATAAATAAGGGTCATCCCAATAAAAGTTCTTCACTTGCGTTCAAGAACTTTCCTTTTGTCTTGGGTGCTCCAATGAGCTGGCAAATATCCTGAAACAAGAAAATTAACAATATTAGCAAACCAAGGCATTGTAGAGACAGAAAATAAAGATTCGTCAGGAAAGTAGTCATCAATTGGTGTGATGTCGTATCTCGAATCTGTTGTTAATCTTGACAAATAATCTGCGACAACATTTTCGGTGTCTTTCTTGTCTTTGATTGTGATATCAAATTCTTGAAGTAACAAAATCCATCGTACTAATCTAGCCTTAGAATCCTTTTTTGAAAGACGATATTTCAAAGCTGCATGATCACTAAAAACAACAACAGGTGAGCCAACAAGATAAGATCTGAACTTGTCACATGCAAATACTACTGCCAGTAATTCCTTTTCAATGGTAGTGTAATTCATTTGAGCACTATTTAAAGTTTTACTTGCATAGTAAATCACATAGGGTTTCTTATCTTTTCTTTGTCCTAAGACAGCACCTACGGCATAATCACTAGCATCACACATTATTTCAAAAGGTAATGACCAATCAGGAGGTTGAATGATAGGAGCAGAAGTAAGCAAGTTTTTAAGTTTAACAAAGGCTTTTTCACATTGTTCAGTCCATTCAAAAACATTTTCCTTTGTTAGAAGGTTATACAATGGCTTAGATATGACACTAAAATCTTTGATGAACCTTCTATAAAAACCAGCATGTCCTAAGAATGATCTAACATCTTTAACAGATTTTGGTGTTGGTAAGTTGGCAATTGACTCAATTTTAGATTTGTCAACCTCAATTCCTTTTGATGAAACAATGTGACCAAGTACAATGCCGTTTGTTACCATAAAATGACATTTTTTCCAATTGAGCACAAGATTCTTCTCTTCACACCTGCTCAAAACCTTTTCTAAGTTAGTCAGACAATCATCAAATGAATCGCCAAAAACAGAAAAATCATCCATAAAAATTTCAAGAAAACGTTCAACCATATCACTGAATATGCTAAGCATGCATCTTTGAAATGTGGCTGGTGCATTACATAAACCAAAAGGCATCCTTCGATATGCAAAAATACTAAATGGACATGTGAAAGTAGTCTTCTCTTGATCTTCCAATGCAATTTCAATTTGATTATAACCTAAATAGCCATCTAGGAAACAATAAAATTCATGACCTGCAACTCTTTCTAGGATTTGATCCATGAAAGGTAAAGGGAAATGATCTTTTCTAGTCATTGAATTAAGTTTTCTATAGTCAATGCACATCCGCCAACCAGTAATTGTTCTAGTTGGAATTAACTCATTTTTCTCATTTGTTATCACAGTGACTCCAGACTTCTTGGGTACAACTTGGGTAGGACTTACCCATTTCTTTGTCGAAATAGGATAAATGATTCCATTATCAAGAAGCTTAATGACTTCATTTCTCACTACTTCTTTCATATTAGGATTAAGCCTTCGTTGCATTTCTCTAGAGGGTTTAGCATTTTCCTCTAAATAAATCCTGTGTGTGCAAATCAAAGGACTAATTCCTTTTATGTCAGTTATGGTCCATCCTAATGCATTTTTGTGCATTTTCAGAGTTTGTAATAACTTACCTTTTTGATGTGCATTAAGTTTGGAAGAAATTATTACCGAAAAGTGTCATTTTCTCCCAAAAATGAGTATTTGAGATTGAATGGTAACGGCTTGGATCAGGGTTTGGTGGTTAAACACTGGAAGGTATGTACTCAATTGATTATGATGGCAATTCCTCAATTTGTGGTCTCCAATTACTTGCCTTTGATTCTTCCTGAAAATAAATCATTTGCAAATTCTCAGATTCATTAAACTCAATTTCATTGGAAATAGTTTCAAATTGATCATGAACTAATTTTTCAATAAAGTCCACTTCATGTAAATCATTATTATCTCCAGGTTGCTTGCAAATGTTGAAAATATTCATCTCCAATGTCATGTTTCCAAATGATAACTTCATCAGTCCATTCCTACAATTAATCAATGCATTAGAAGTTGCAAGAAATGGACGTCCTAAAATAACAGGAATTGAATTACATGCTTCAACAGGTTGTGTATCCAAGACAATAAAATCCACAGGATAAATGAATTTATCAACTTGAACTAACAAATCTTCAACTATTCCTCTAGGCACTTTTACAGATCTATCGGCAAGTAAAAGAGTTACGAGGTTGGTTTTAACTCACCTAGATTGAGACTACGAAAGACTGAATATGGAAGTAAATTCACACTAGCTCCAAGATCAAGTAAAGCTCTTTCAATTTTATGTTCTCCAATAAAGCAAGAAATTGTAGGACAACCAGGGTCTTTATATTTCAAAGCATTATTGTTCTGAAGAATGACACTTACTTGTTCGGCTAAAAAAGGCTTTCTTTTTCACATTGGTTTTCTCTTCACAAAGGCAATGATCTTTTTAAAAATTTAGCATAAGAAGGTACTGTTTAATAGCATCTAACAAAGGAATATTGATCCTTACCTGTTTGAAAGTTTCAAAGATTTCAGAGTTGTGATTGACTTTCCTTTGTTTGGTCATGGCATGAGGAAATGGAAGTGCTGGTGGGAAATCAGTCTTTTCTTTGCAATGTTCAGATTCAACCCTTTCCTTACCCTCGGAGATTAACTCGTCTTTCTCACAAGGTTCAAGAGTGGGTTTTTCAATAACCTTACCACTGCGAAGAGTGATGACTGATTTGACTTGATCCATTTATTGGCTTCCAGAACTACTTGCGTTTGCATTGTATTGCCCCTTGGGATTTTGTTGTGGTTGAGATGGAAACTTACCTTTTTCTTGAAAACTCAGAGAAGATGTGAATTTTGCAAGAGCATCTTTTAGATCTGCCATGGTTTGAGCATTTTGAGTGTTGATTGTCTCCTGCTTTTCAATGAATGCATGCAATGTTTCCTCAAGATTTCTTCTAGGAGGTGGAGCATAAGGAGGTGCATATCCATGAGAATTTTGAAAATTATGGGGTGCTTGAAACGGTGGCTGTGAAGTTTGTGCATTATTGTTACCACTCTTCCAACTGAAATTTGGGTGATTTCTCCAACCAGGGTTGTATGTTTGCGAATATGGGTTATGACTGGGCCTTTGGAAACGCTGTTTAAAACATGGGCTTGTTCATGGAGGCATTCCTTGAAAGAAGGCAAAGTTGGACGGTCATTGGTTGCATGTTCATTCGTTTCACAGATTTGACACACAATGTCTTGAACAGATTTTAATTGACCATTCTTTTTAAATTCAAGTGCCTCAACTTTTCTAGCTATGCAAATTTAGCTTGGAGGTCATGATCTTCCCTAAGGTTGTACATACCTCCACTAGATGTATGAGGTTGAGTTTTACCTGGTGCCTCATAAGTGCCTGTAGTGTCCCAATTTTGAGCATTTTCGGCTAGCAAGTCTAGGTACTCCATTGCTTCATCAGGGTCTTTATTTTCAAAAGTTCTGTTACACATCAATTCCACCATTTGCCTATCTTTAGGTGTTAATCCTTCATAAAAATGTGAAACCAATCTCCATGTCTCAAAACCATGATGAGGGCAAGTATTAAGCAAATCTCGATACCTATCCCAACATTGATAAAATGTTTCTCCTGGTTTTTGAGTGAAAGTGGTAATTTGTCTTTTGAAAGAGTTTGTTTTGTGAGATGGAAAAAACTTCTTTAAAAATTGTTGTTGCATTTCATCCCAAGCACGAATGGATCCTGACCTAAGATTCTGTAGCCATGTTTTAGCTTTATCTTTTAATGAAAAAGGAAAAAGCTTTAATCTGATGGTGTTCATGCTACAATTTAAGTCATTATAGGTATTACAGACTTCTTCAAATTCTCGCAAATACAAGTATGGATTTTCTAGATCTAAGCCATGAAAAGAAGGTAAAAGTTGAATAATGCCTGGCTTAAAATTAAAGTGAGATGCATCAGGAGGAAAAACTATACATGAGGGTGCACTTGTTCTTGTTGGATTCATGTGGTCTCTTAGTGTTCTAACTCGATTATTCTCATTATTCTCATTATGAAGTGATTGGTTATCTTCTTGACCATATTTTCTGAAAATAATGAGGATACCCTACAAAGTCTACCACTTAATGTACGTGACCAAACTCTCATGCACGTGTAGAAAGAGAATAGAAGGAAGAAGAAAACAAGAGAAAAAGAAACAAAATAAAAGAAACAAAAGTTAGATACAAGAGAAGTAAAAAATAAAAAAATAAAATAAATATTATAATTTATACAAGAATTTACCTCCCAAGAACGGCTCAAAAAAACTTGACACGATCAAAGAGTTGATGTCTTATCCCAAGTGCAGGAGTGTCACAGTAATAAATAACCCGGCAAGACTGGGGTCGAACCACAGAGAGGTTAATTGTATAAATTATAATTAATAAAAAACAACAACAACAACAACAACAACAATAATAACAACAATACTAGTAAATTAATAATAATATTAATAGTAATAGTAATAATAATAATACTCAGTACGTGGCATTGTTAAACCTGAGAATGATCTCAAAGATCGGGTCACAGGTTTCCAGCCTATATACTGAGTTTATGAAAAGATCAAAGAGATATATTATATAATATAAACAGATTTCTGATGCGAATGAACAAGGCAAGACCAACAATGTCAGGATCCTTGATCAAACACGAGCATACTTAAAGTACATAAAATATAACACGAATAATACTAATAATAATAATAATAATAATAATAATAATAATAGCAATATTAGTAGTAGTAGTAGTAGTAGTACTAATAATAATAAAGAAGAAGAGGAAGAAATTAATGAGAACTTTGAGATGGAAGATTAATGTAAAGATTAAACAATGATAAAAACAAATGTCAAGGTTAGAGGGTTCACTAATAGTATTAGAGATAAGTAAAATATAAACTCTTTATAAATTATCAACATGATCATATTAATCATCTTATTTACATAATACCATACTTACAAATTTTATCAGGTATTCATGATGCTAACTTATGTTGACAACAAATCAAGTTCCTCTCATAATAACGATGTCGGCCAAGACTATGAAGGATCAAGTATTTGATGTACCAAGTGTTATACAACACAAATCTAGATTAACCATTTAACAAGCAAGGTATTAAGGATTAATAAGATAAAAATGATAAGACATGTTAATAGCAAACTTGTTTAGGATTTAAGCATTGAAGTCCATGTTGAGTTCATATTATACTTATTGTAACACCATTAGTGAAACCTTGTCACCTTGACATAATTAACTTAGCTAGACATAATAAAGAAGAAGAACATAAATAAACAAGATAAAAACATAAACATGATATAAGTTAACTAAGTATAGTAAAGGAAATGAAAAGCATGAACAAGAGATTAATGAAAATAAAACTTAAGCATTACAACAATAAAGAGAGAGCAAGAACATGATCTTGATCTTAGAACCAAGCTTCTTAAATGAATGACAAATGCCTCCTTTTATAGGCTAAAATTCAGAACTATTCATTTGGTAATTGATTATTGATGTAGTGGCCAACTATTGATTTAGTGGACTTGGTGGACAGCAAAGCACTCAAGCACTTTGGCTGGATGAAATGACATTGATCCATTCAGAATTTGGCAAAGTGTTCCTCATGAAAGTTGTTGGAAATCATCTTATCTTTTTACCCATAAAATTGCAGAGCATTTGGATCACTAGAGCTCGAGATATGGCTAAAATACTGAGTAGTGCTGTTGGTGGACGTGGTGGATAGACCTCAAGCTCTTTTCTGGACAAAATGTCATTGTTACCATCCGAATTTGAGAAACTATTCTTCATGAAAGTTGTTGGAAATGGTCTTTTCCTTCCACCCACCAAATGGCACATCATTTGGCCTTCTAGAACTCCAGATATGGGTAAAATTCTAAGCAGTGTTGGGCTGGATTACGGGACGGATTCTGACTTCTCTTTTGTGGCCAAACTTTGAATTTGAAAACGGCAGATTTGGGTCTTACACTATTCATGAACATTATAGGCCTATTTCTTAGCTTTCCATCCATATAAATTAAGCTGAAATCCAAGATCTACAGCTCCAGATATGACCCAATAACTGAACAGTGTTCCAATTTGAATTGAATCGGTATCTCCTTTCTAATCTTAGCCGTTTCTTTGTCCTTTCACTTTCAATAGTTAATCACATCAATCAATCCTTTGAATTGTGAGATATGCCTGCATTTAAAATAAACATTTACCATAAATTAAAGCTATCTTATATTATCAGATCTATTATTATAAAACATGCTCTAGTTAAGGAGTTATTAATACTTCAAGTGCAAAATGATGATATAAAACCTTGATAAAAATGCACTTTTAAGTACTAATCAAGGAACAATTTCTTTTGCCTCCGGAATACACCGATGGACACAAATTATTGGTGTTTCTATCAATGGTTTGCATAGTGAACAATGCCTAGTGGAGGGGCAGTTCCTCGGCTCGGAATACATCGACATACACAAACGTCCGGTATTTCCATTAATGGTTTGTATAGTGAACAATGCCTGGTGGAGGGAAACAATTCCCTTAGCCTTTGAAATACATTGACGAATATAAACCGTCGGTGTTTCCATCGGTGTTTTGCACAATGAATGACAGATTATATCTACATTCCCTATCTATCCATCTTACAAATACTTAAATTGAAAGCTGCACGCACAACATAATAACACCAATTCAAATAACACTTATAAAATAAATACTTATTTGTTGAGAATTTCATCAATAACTATGGCATTACAATACTTTCATGTTTTCATAGTTAGTCAGAATTGTCTTCTTCTTCTTCAATTGACTCGTCATCAACTCCAACACAATCTTCTACATTGATATCATTGCTATCATCACCTTCATCAACTTGTGCTTGTCCGCTAGAGCTCAGAACAACATTCAACTCCTCAGCATCAATATCAATAAAAATATTATCAAAGACGTGAAAATTTAAATTTTCTTCCAAGTCAATCAATAGAGCAACTCGATATAGTTCAACCAACTCACTTACTTGAAAGACATCTCTGATATTTGAGTCATTGTTCTCATCCTGAAGAACCTCGACATGACCCCTAGGTTTGATTTTCAATACGGATAACCAATTAACTCTTAAACAATCCTTTCTAAAGTAAAGGGTGTATGTGTAATAAACTTGTTAGCATTGCTTGGTGAAAACAAAGACATCATTGACATTGCGAAGTCTAGCTTTTAAGTTAATTTCGACCAAATCATGATGAAGATCTACTCTGATTCCTTTGTCAGTAGTGTCATACCAATAATATTTGAATAAAAAGACTCTGTTATGCTCTCTATGAGATTGCAGTTAATTACCTCTTCTAATTTCTCATAATAGTCAACTTCAAACTCATTAGAAGTCAATCCTTTAACACAAACCCCACTGTTATATATCTTTCTACCCTACCTATATTATTCAGTATGAAACACGTAGCCATTAATAAAATACCCGTTATAGCACTTAACTTTTCTTTCAGGACTTAGACGTAGTAAAGACAATGTAGCGCTAGCATTCCTTCCTATTTTATAAACTTGGTACATCAAGTATAACAATGAATAGTGAATGATAATTCTATAACGAAATTAAGTATCCCGATAGATAATGAGTTTGTGATAGTATTTACAAGTGTTCTGAACCACGTCATAAATTGGTTATCTTGTAATCAAAAGATTTGAGATTTGGTCAGCTGTGAGTTATTAGATAATAAATATTGATGATGTTGCCTACGAGATATTCAACAATATATGAGTTTGTAATATTATATGAGAGAAATAGTCCATTAATAACAAAGTTTAAGTAGTATACTTACTGAATAAAAGGTCTCAGTTCACCGCAGTTAAATAGCACAAATTATGTGCTTGTCTGAATTCTATTTCAGACAAATATCTTCGCCTGACAACATTTTTTGGTGTGGGTCGTCTAGGATTGGAGAATATTGACAAGTTTTCCCTCGAAGGCACTTTACCACCATCATCATGCCTTGGTACGTGATTAATTCTTGTTCTCAAATGAGGCTTGAAATAGTATAAGATAAATATTGAGATCTCCTCAACAACATAGGTCTCACATATCGATGCCTTAATATACACCTTGTTTTTTTACCTTTTTTTTAAGGTTAAACAAGTACCTGGATGGAATAAAATGAATGTTTTCAATTAACAAAACCAATGAAAATATATGCATTTTTAATTACATTTCTTGTGTAATCTTTAACCTCTCAAATGGATACATCCATCTATATTGGATCGAGCCTCTAACTTTTGCCTCGTACAGTAAATGTATGGGTAGATGCTCCATAAAGTCAAAAAATAATGGAGGGAATATCTCAAGTTTGTATATTGTCTTGATGATATTCGTTTCAAGCCTCTCAATGTGCTGTGTCTGCAACTTGCTGGAGCATATATCTCTAAAGAAATGATTGATCTCCATGAGTGCATCTCATATCCTCTTTGGCAATAAATCATGATAAGCTAATGGAATGAGTGTTTGTATAAACATGTGGCAGTCACGGCTCTTCATTTCATACAATCTGCAATCCAACAAATTAACCAACCTTGATATGTTCGAGACATCATCAAGAAAACACAAGCTCTTCAGTCATTGGTACATTAGTAGTTGTGCATTCTTGTCTAAGGCAAAAATTGCTTTGAGCTTTGTGACTGGTGACCCAACATAAACCAACTCCATATTTTTACGGTGACAAAAAAATATTATATCCATTCTAGCCTTGATGTTATCCCTTGTCTTTCACTTTACGTCCATGATAGTGTTGAAAATGTTCTAAAACATGTTCTTTTTTTATGTGCATGACGTCAAGATTATGGTGGAGGAGATTGGTCTTTCAATAAGGAAGCTCCTAGAAAATACTTCGCTTTACCTAGTTGGTCAAACCAAAACTAGGAAACTTACACTTCGGGATTGGAAACCAAACACAATGTCACCATATTCGACATCATGTCATACAATTCTTCACCGGAAAGACACGGGGTTCAATATCCTTTTCAACCTTTCCAATACAAAAATGCTTTCTTTTCTTTCTNTACATGTTATCTGGTGTCAAGAAACGCCGATGGCGGTAAAAAAGACGTTTTACCCCCGTTTGTTAGCGTGAATGCCTTATTGCTTTCCATGTAGTATGGACATTTTAATTTTCCATGCGTGCTCCAACCAGAAATCATTTCGTAAGGCGAAAAATGATTGATAGTCCACATTAAAGTTGCCCTCTTAAGAAAATTTTGTTTCATCGATACATCATAAGTCAACATGCTAGAGGACCACAACTATGTCAACTCATCAATCAATAGTCGAAGACAGACATCTATATTCTGGCCTGGACTATTAAGACCTGGTATGATTGTGATAAAAACACGAACTTCAGCTTCATACACATCTCTAGTGGTAAGTTGTAAACAATTAGTATAACCAACCAAAAAGAATAAGGAGAAACAAATGACCCGAATAGATTGAATCCGTTTGTACATAACCCAAGATGAATGTTCCTTGATTCAGTTGAAAAGTGAGGATGCACACTGTTAAAGTGTTTCCATGCTTCACTGTCGAAAGGGTACACCATCACTCTATCAACCGCATTATGTGATTAGTGCCATGTCATGTGCTCATCAGTGATTGGTGACATGAATAACCTCTACAGTCTAGGTGTGATTGAGAAGTATCTATGTTTTTTTTTTATGTTCTACAAGAGTCTTTTCCCTGCTAGTTCTGGGTTTATCATGGGAATACCCACATGCCCTGCACTTGGTTAGCTTAACATTTTCAAGGTAGTACAACATGCAGAAGTTTGGACACATGTCAATTTTTGGCATCCTAAACCGAGGGGTTTCATCATGGACTTAACAGCTTAGAAGTTCTCGCCCATTCGACAATTCTGTCATAATCGGCCTTACTCAACCTATAATATTCCGACTTGATGGTAAACACCTATGCAATGGCCGATAATTTATTGTGAGTTGTGTAGCCATCCCATAATAGTTCATCAAAATCTTTTAAACGATCAAAAAACTTGGTCGTGCTTACATTAGGTTCTTCATCTAAGATTCGACATTGACTGACATAACCCTAATTTATTTTCATCACATCCATAACCAGTCCTATAAGGATTACTGTTGTCAGTTTCAACTCCATGCACGTTGTTAGCACTAAAAGTTGATCCAACCATCCTCTCTACCATGGTCTCGTGAGGAACAAATGATTCTCCATGTGCATACTAACATATGTATTCCTCCATGAACCCTTTGTGTAGAAGATGCATCGTTAAAACATTTGGATGAATAAATGTTTTATTTTGACACCTCCTGCATGGACACCTAATATCGCTTGCATTAATATTTTTCAGAATTGATGTTGCGTATTTAATAAAACCCTGAACCCCATTATAATAATTCATCCTCCACAATCTTTGGGATGAATTCCTTAGACATTCATGAACGATCATCCATAACTTCTATTGAACACATACACACACAACACACACACACACACACACACACACACATATATATATATATATATATATATACCAAGTAATGATAACAACAATATGTATTAATTAATGACGTTAAGTAAATAATTAATTTACTTTAATATTTCTCTTAATTCATTATCAATTATCTATGTACATACAAATTTGTACACATTAATTTACAAAAAAATATAACTCGACAATAAAATTGATAAAATATAAAATGGACCCGTTAAACAAGTCATTATTTATATCATCACAACACACCTAAGTCGGTAATTCGACATAAGTTTCAACAATTTACAAACGAATATAATTTTATAAAATTTAAAACAAACCATAACATGTACAAAACCATGTATCCATACAACAAGTTTGTTTGAGAAAAAAATAATAAAACAAGTAAACACTCAATCAAAATACATTTACTACAAAAAATATGCAATAAAAAATTGACTTTTCAAAATTGTTTTCAAATTAAAAAATAATAGATTTACTTACTTAAAATGGAAAATCCATAATAAAATTGTTGCTATTACTGGAAAAGTCGAGAAAGGATGGGGGGCGGGAGGGGTGGGGGGCGGTTTTGTTTAGTTGTAGAGGGAAAGAAGAAGAAATAGGGGACGGGAGGGTCGATGACCAGTTCATATATTAATTATTACTGATGGATTTACCAACAAAATGTTTTAATTTGTCAATCCATCGGCAATTTTGTCAATACTAGTGACACGTCACTGTGTGGCATACCCTGTTTAAGTCCAACTGTAGTTCCGTCGGTAAAATCATCCATAAAAAATACACACAGTCGTACTTTTTGGTTTTTTAAAATTCCTTTTATTTCAATGGTAATTCCCTCGGTATTTACTGATGGATTATTTATGTCTGTAAATACCAACGAATTTAGCGATGGAATAAAATCAGTCAATAAATATTACTCTAAAATACCGACATAAGTTTTTCTTCAATAATTTTGTTTGTATTCATAGATTTTCTGATAATGGACTCCTGCATATTCACTCGAAAACTAAATAATGAGTGCCTGCATCTTAGTGGGCAATTCATATGATTCTCTTAAAGTAGCATTATAATACTTTTTTAAAAAAAGCTACTGTTCTTGGTGGTTAAGATTATTATTATTATTATTACATGTTTAGAGATTGTGTTTCAAGCACGACCATCAATTCTATCAAGAAAATAATAATAATAAAAATGGAAGGAGCTAAAAGGCTCGTTAATTCTGAGTTTTATGATGTGCAGTAGAAGCTAGATCATATTAAAGATCCCGTTGCTGAAACACGAAACATGGAACGTTTTGGTATTGGTTTTTTTATAGGGGGTAGTAATCAAACCACCTATCCATCATGGCAAAGCACTGCTCTGGCCTGTATTCCGGCGCTGTGTGACCCCCTCCCTACACCACCACCACCAACACCATCACTTTCAGGCTTTCAAGATAGCATAATTGCTTATTTATATTTTTAGATTAAACAGTTAGATAAGCTAATGTCTGTTCTTACCTTCACGATTCATGGAATGTCAGTCGTATGTTATGTAGTCTTCGCATTGTGTCTGACATACAAGATTGCGTATCTAAAGATGGCCCAACAAACAAAAAAAGGATTAGTTAATGTCATTTCGTATGTTATGTATTCTTTTTTTTTTTTTTATATAATCTCTACCGTTTCAAATGGACATGACACATGTTAAAAATATGTAAATTAATTAATAATATCATTATCTAAAAAATAAAATAAAAGAAACCCAAAATTCAGATATTCTATACTAACCCTGCAACTTGACCATCAACAAACCATGGTTCCCAGTCATACTTAATCGTCAAATTCAGAGATTCTATCCATTCATGCGTGCCAATGTATGGGATAGTCATGTCATGATCGCCACTACACATGTTAAAACAATGGTTAAGATTGCACTAAATGGGAAAATTCATCAGAATTTATAATGTGTTCATAAATTATAAACATTACCTGTAAATGAGAGCTCGATATGGTTTCTTGGTCAAGTTCCGATGGTAATCAACAGAACTTTCGACATTGTACGAATAGGCCAGGGTCTTATTGCATCTTTTCCAATCCTTTATGGTTCCCTGGTCATGATAGTTTTATTTTTTTTCCGCCATGAGCAGAGTGATTTTGAATCTGGAAGGTAATATACTTGATATAGGGCAAGCATACCTTGCGAATATGAAGAGCATCTCGAACAGTTTCATCATTAGCCCACATATAAATGTATACATAATTGTAACTCTACATGCCAATAAGCTGGTTAATAACCAAGGCATGCGATGATTTTTTATGTGTAAGAGAGAAAAAAGAAAAGAGAAAGTTCAATGTACCCGGCACCAAGGTCCAGGAACACGGGGCCTTGATAGCAGAATATCAGCGTCATCGGCTATGAGAAACTTTGGATCCCATTTCAATGCCACTGGTTTTGGAGATATGTCCTTGCATGCAGGTTCCAGAATTTCTCCAGTAAATACATTTCCAATGCACTATATATAAAGTCAAAAGAGAAGTCAACTTTCATGTTCATAAACTTCAAGCATGATGCAAAAAATGTTTGTCAGAGTTCTGATTTATGAATTGATCAGTCACCTCCTTGATGGCTAATATGTCTTCCATACACGATGCGTTTCTTTTGATCTGGATTTAAGTACTCACCCTTGCAATTTTTCATGAAGGACTGGAAAAAAACATGAGAATAGTTTTGCTTATATGAGACCTAGCTAGCTGGGAAGTTAAAGAGCAGAGCTAGGAGAGGGAAGTTACCTCGTAGAGTTTATCTGATATAAGCGCTTTTAGGTGAGCAAAAGGAACTATTGAATTGGTGTCAATCTCATAATCTGTAACTGGGTTTCCAAGCACATATCCCTGAGTTCCAACAAGTTGTACAGCCTTGTCAACTACAACGCAAATAAATAAGAAGAACAAACAAAATAAAACAAAGGCGCGCATATGGAGGTTTTCAGAGTTGATCGAGTACTTTGAGGTTCATTGGTGGCTGACGTCCCACTTCATTTCCTGCAAGAAATAAAACAAAAATAAATTAAAACACTTATGAATAATACAAGAAAATAAGTTGTGTTTGGGACAGAAGTTAACTACCATCAGAAATCTCCTGGACTATGATAGGTGCAACGATGCCTGAAAAGGAGTCCCCAGCAACATAGAGTGGATTTGTAAGAAACTTGGGGTGATCCACAAGCCACTGTGTCACAAACTCGTAATGTTAGCCAAATTGTTTTACATTACTAGCTAGTTTACTACTATGCATTTACCTCTGTTGACTAGCATGACTCATGGAGCCGCTAACAACCTTTTGACTTTAACAGTTGTTTTACATTTCTAGTCAATATTAACTTTTATGCTTATCACTATTTCTTTGTTTAACAAACTCATTTGCTAGCAGATTTGTCAACAAATCTGATTCCATTATAAAACTATGCATATCCATATATCAGTCTCCAGTTGTATCCAATGTTAAAGCAAAAACCCAAAAACCTCTAATTTTAATTTGAAAAAAACCCACTTCTGTGCCATTCCTTTTCCTTGACATCCAACTTCTATATCTTGCGATTCAAAAATACACTTTCCCTTACCTTTCTTAAGAACTCATAAGTTTCTGCAGCTGACAATCTATCACTAACTTGGTAGCCTTCCCATGTAGTTGAATAGGAAAATCCGGTACCAACAGGTGCATCTACAAATATTATGTTGGCAATCTGCACCATTACATGAAACATAATTTCAACAGTTACATTTAGTTGCAAATAAATAATTCAAGGGTGCAGAAATTTGCGACCTTTGTCCATGAATACGGGTTCAATGCGAAAACAGGTTTGCCTCCTCCGCTGGATTTTGCATAATCAAATGATAACGGGCCTATTCATTCATAACCACCATTAGTAAAACTTTTAATAGCCTTAAATTTCTTGGATTTTTGCCAAACGAATTAGGAAATAGAGAAATTTCTGTTTTAAAAAGTGAACGATAAGAAGATTGTAGTTACTGAGAACATGAATTATGGGGTTAGAAAGATGAAGACACGCACACACCAATTTCATATATAATTCCAGACAGGGCAGAGCATCCAGGGCCACCAGTGAGCCAAAGCACAAGAGGGTCATCTTTTGGGCTCCTCTCAGACTCGATGAAGTAGTAGAATAGCTGCACGGCTTCCAATTCTCCCACGCCAATATACCTGGACACAGAAAATCACTATCAAAACAGGATAAACTTCACAAAGCCATGCACCAAAAAGAGAAAAAGGACGTACACTCACCCTGTTTCCAGCACAAATGGAAGGTTACCGTCAAAGCCAGGTAGGGACTTGATTATTGATTTTGATGCAGCGGCATCGGAGAGTAGCAGTAGAGTGAAAACAAGGAATAACATCATATTGATTATGTGGCAATGTGTGTTTCGGAGTCGGATAACGGACATTCCGGTGGTGGCAGGATATATACAGCCCTTTCTTCATCTACGAAAAGAAGTTGAATTGCTGGTAGGTATCTTTCCACTGTACGAGAACTGAAAAGGGTACCCTGACATGATGTGTCTCAAAATTGAAGATGTAGTAAAGAATTTAAAGCTACTATAATTGTGGCGCTATCTAATTTACTAATTTTTTTTTCTCTCTTTTTGACAAAGAAATCTTATTTAAGTACTGAAAAAGAGAAAGGTTTCTATATCTAAGATCTAAAGTTATATAAACTATACAAATGAAATTACTTGCCAATATTACTAAAAAATTACCAAAAAAACATATAATGAAAATTTATAAAGAAACTAAAAATCTAGGATTTAGATCCGAAATATAAAGACTATTTTACAAATGGTCGCCAGCTAGTAACTTAGCATCCTATATTTATATAATTCACCGATATCTATTCACTATCAGAAAACCAGAAAAAACCAACAGAATTATTAACAGAATTTTTCCATTGGTAATAATTACCGATGGAAATATTTTGTCGGTATATACCGACCGTTTCGCCGACAGGGTATACAGTTTGTCTGGAAATATGCAACAGCGTGGTGATGTCAGACGATTTTACTGACGGAATGACCAAGGGATTCAAACTGAGATAACCATACAGTGACGTGGCACTATCACCGATGGAATCACCGATGGAATGATTCCGTCGATGATTCCATCGGTAAAAGCCATTATATACCCACCCATCTACCGACACTCTCTTCCTCTGTTTCTCCTTCTTCTTTCCCATCTCATCTCTCCCCTCCCAAACTGCAGCCACCCACCCATCCCAACTCTCCACTATTCTCAACACGAGCACTCGTTTAATGAGTTTATCATTTTTTTATATCTTGTACATGGTCACAATATCCGTTTCTTGTAGATTTTATCATTTTTTTGTAAGTAAATCTATCCTTTTTAATTTTAATATTTAATTTTGAATTTTATTGTTGTAGTATATGTATTTTGTTAACGTTTGTACTTGTTTAATTGTTATTTGTTAAAGAAACCTGTAGTATGAATATATAATTTTGTAGTTGTTATAATTTGTTTTAGATTTTATCAAATTATATTTGTTTGTAAATTGTTGAAATTTTGTTTGAATTACACCAAATTAAATGTGTCATTGTGATGAAATAAATAATTAATAGCTTGTTTAATGAGTTTTGTTTAATTGTTATCAATTCTATTTTGAAGTTGTGATTTCTGTAAATTTATATATGTATAAATTTGTATGTATGAACGTTGATAGTTGATAATTGATAATGAATATTTAACATAAATGTTGTTTTAGTTTGTTGGATAATGTCGGGGAAAACCAATATTTTTATTATGTTTTATAGAGGTTCAATAGAAGTCATGGATGATCGTTCATGGATGTATCGGGACTCACCCCAAGGATTGTGGAGGATGGATTATTGTAACGGTGTCCAGGGTTTTATTAATTTCGCAACATCTATTCCGAGGAATTTTACTAATGACAGTATTAAGTGTCCATGCAGGAAGTGTAAAAATTTAAAGTTTCTGCATCAAGATGTTGTACTGATGCATCTTCTAACCAAAGGGTTCATGGAAGATTACCTGTGTTGGTATGCTCACAGAGAACTATTTATTCCTAATGAAAGCATGGAAGAACAGGTGGTTGGGTCAACTTCTAGTGCTAGCAACATGCATGAAGTTGGAAATGAGAACAGTAATCCTTACAGGAATATGGTTATGGATGCAAAAAGAATGAGTGAAGGTAATGTCAAGGAATGTCCAATCGTAGAAGAAGAACCTAATGCAGATACAACAAGGTTTTTTGATCTGTTGAGAGATTCTGACGAACCATTATGGAATGGCTGCACGAACCACAGTAAATTATCAGCCATAACACAGGTGTTCACCATCAAGTTAGATCATGGATTGAGTGAGGCCGGTTATGACAAGATTATTGAATGGGTGAGAAGCATTTTACCTAAAGGGAACAGGCTAAAAGAGAACTTCTATGCTGCCAAGTCCATGATGAAACCAATCGATTTAGGATACCAGAAAATTGATATATGCCCTAACTTCTGCATGTTATACTACCTTGAAAATGCTGAGATGACCGCATGCATGACATGCGGGCGTTCCCGTTACAAACCCAGAACTAGTAGAGGGAAGACTCTCGTGGCATATAAAAAACTTAGATACTTCCCAATCACACATAGACTGCAGAGGTTATTCATGTCACCAAGGACTGCTGAGCACATGACATGGCACCAATCACACCATGCGGTTGATGGAGTGATGGTTCATCCTTCTAGCGGTGAAGCCTGGAAACACTTTAACAGTATGCATCCTCACTTTTTAGCTGAATCAAGGAACATGTATCTTGGGTTGTGTACAGACGAATTCAACCCATTCGGATCATTTGCTGCTCCTTATTCTTGTTGGCCAGTCATACTGGCGGTTTATAACTTGCCACCGGGGATGTGTATGAGGCCGAAGTTCATGTTTTTATCTATGGTCATACTAGGTCCGGGGTGGAATATAGATGTTTGTCTTCATCCGTTGATTAATGAGTTGATGCAGTTGTGGTCCTCTAGAGCTTTGACTTATGACATCTCGAGGAAACAAAATTTTGTTATGAAAGCGGCTTTGATGTGGACTATCAATGATTTCCCAGCTTATGGAATGGTTTCTGGTTGGAGCACGCATGGAAAGCTAACATGTCCATACTGTATGGAGAACAACAAGGCATTCACGCTAACAAACGGGGGTAAAGCTTCTTTTTTTTACTGTCACCGTCGTTTCTTGCCACATAACCCCAGGTACAGAAAGGATTTCTTTGTTGGCAGAGTTGAAAATGTTGTTGCACCCCCGCGTCTTTCCGGTGAAGAATTGTTTGATGTTGTGTCAGAGTACGGTGAAATTGTATTTGATCTCCAATCAGGTAAGCAGAAGTTTTCTAGTTTTGGCTTGACCCACAATTGGGTGAAGCCAAGTATGTTTTGGGAGCTTCCTTATTGGAAGACCAATCTTCTCTGCCATAACCTTGACATCATGCACATTGAAAAGAACGTGTTTGAGAACATTTTCAACACCGTCATGGATGTGAAGGGGAAGACAAAGCAAAACCATCAAGGCTAGATTGGATGTAGCGCTGTTCTGTAATTGTAAAAATATAGAGTTGGTTTGTGATGGGTCACGGGTCGCAAAACCAAGAGCAAGCTTCGTGCTAGAGAAAAACGCATAACTACTAGTCTACAAATAGCTTAAAAGTTTGTGTTTCCCTGATAGACATGCCTTGAACATATCAAGGCTGGTTAATATGGAGGAATGCAGATTATATGGAATGAAGAGTCATGACTGCCATGAGTTTAAGCAAACACTCATCCCATTAGCTTTTCGTGATTTGTTGCCAAAGGGGATATGGGATGCACTAACGAAGATCAGTCATTTCTTCAAAGATATATGCTCCACCAAGTTGAATGTTGATCACATTGAAAGGCTTGAAAAGAATATCGTCGAGACAGTATGCAAACTTGAGATGATATTGCCTCCATCATTTTTTGACTCAATGGAGCATCTACCCGTACAATTACTGTTTGAGGTAAAATTTGGAAGACTGGTCTAGTACAGATGGATGTATCCATTCGAGAGGTTAGATATTACATGAGCTATGTAATTTATAATTAAATGTTTTTATTTTTATTTTAATGTTTTTAATTCATAAGTTTTTATTAATATATATATATATATATATATGCAGGTACTTGTTCAATTTTAAAAAAAGGGTTAAGAACAAGGCACATGTTAAGGCGTCAATATGTGAGGCGTATATTGTTGAAGAGATCTTAACGTTTATCTCATACTATTTCGAACCTCATTTGAGAACGAGGATAAACCGTGTTCCACGGCATGATGATGGTGGTGAAGTGCCTTCAAATGGAAACTTGTCAATATTCTCCAATCCTGAACGACCCACACCTAAAAATGCCGTGAGGGGAAGATATTTGTCTGAAATAGAGTTCAGACAAGCACACAATTATGTCATATTTAACTGTGATGAACTGAGACCTTTTATTAAGTAAGTAGATGTTTGACTTAAACTTTGTCAAGAGTGTACTATTTATGTTTTGTGATACCATACACTCATATAATTTGGAACAACCTTGCAGGCAACATCAGCGATACTTACTGTCCAATAACTCACAGCTGACCGAATCCTAAATCTTTCAATTACAAGATGAACAATTTGCCACATGGTTTAGAACACATATAAGTCCTATCACAAACTCATTATCTCTTGCAATGTAATTAATTGTAGTCAATGTTACATAGTATTCATTTATTGATTATTTTTGTATTTAATTTACAAGCTAGGTTTATCAAATGGGAGGTAGTGCTTCTATTTCACTATCTTTACTATGTCTAGGCCCTGAAAGAAAAGTCAAGTGCTATAACGGGTATTTTGTCAATGGATATGTCTTTCATACTGAAGAATACGGGCATGGAAGAAAGACATACAACAGTGGTGTTTGTATTAAGGGATCGATTTCTAATGAGTTTGAAGTTGACTACTACGGTAGATTGGAAGAGGTCATCGAACTGCAATATCATAACGAGCAAAATAGAGTGATTTTATTCAAATGCTATTGGTATGACACAACTAATAGAGGAATCAGAGTAGATTCTCACTATGGTCTCGTTGAAATCAACTCAAAAGCTAGACACCGCAACGTAAACGACGTCTTTGTTTTTGCAAAGCAATGCCAACAAGTTTATTACACATACACCCCTTCCTTTAGAAAGGACCGATCAAGAGTTAATTGGTTATCCGTTTTAAAAACAAAACCCAAGGGTCGTGTCGAGGTTGTTCAGGATGAGAACGAAGACACAAGTGTGATAGATGAAGTCTTTCAAGCTAGTGAGTTGGTTGAACCATACCGAGTTACTCCGTCAATTAACTTAGAAGAAAATTTGAATTTTCGTGTTTTCAACGATTGTCTTGTTGATGTTGACGCAGAGGAGTTGAATGTTATTCTGAGCTCTACTAGTGGAAAAAAGAATGTTGTTGAAGAAGATGATAACGAAATTGAAGAGTGCGATGAAGCTGATGATAACAATTCAATAGAGGACAAAGATGAAAATTCCGACTAACTAAACATGTTATAAAACCTTATTTTCTAATGTAATAATTTGAAAGATGAAATGTTTATTCTTCTTTAATGGTCAGCACTTGTTATTGTGTTGTGACAGGGTTACATAAAAAAATAAGAAAAATTTATAGTTTCACCGACGGGTATACCGAAGGAATATAACCCGTCGGTATTTCACTAAGAGTTGAAAAAAATTACGGGATTGTGCCACTTTCACCGACGGCTTTACCGACGGAAAATAACCCGTCGGTATTTCACAGAGCGTTGCAAAAAAATTACAGGATTGTACCACCATCACCGACGGGTACACCGACAGCTTGACCGACGTCAGATATCGACAGAATCACCGATTGATTTACGCACATCCTGAAGCGCACGCATGTCTGACACGTGTCCGTCTACACAAATACAGACGGATTTTCTGATGAATCGAAAAGTCTGGCGAAATTTTTGAACTTTTTTTGGTGCGCATTTCAATTAATTACCGACGGAATTTAATGCCACCGACAACAATTAATTTCCGTCGATAATACCGTCAGAAAAATTGCCATATAAAACACCCCCTTCCCCCTATTTGATTTATTTTTTTCTCTCGGCTTAGTTTCTCTTCTTCTCCATTTCTCTTCTCCTCTTCGGTTGCATTTGGCTTTTTGAAGAGATTTACCCCTATTTAGTGGTAGTTTTAAAAGGTATGTATTCTTTTTTCTTTATCTTTGTATTTTTTTATTTTAATTATGATTATTTTTTTTTATGTTCTTTGTTTTGTGTATTGTTTGTAGATAAAATCTTAAATTCAACACACTATTAAGGTAAGCATTTTTTATTCCCAAATTTATTTTGAATTGATATAGTGTTTTTTAGTTTTTTGGTTTTATAATTGTTTGTTTAGTTTTTTGTTTTTTTTTTGTATTATTGTTTGTTTGCTATAATTGTTATTGTTGAATTTATGTTAAAAATGTTAATTTATATATATAGAATTACATTTAATTAGTTTATCTTAATTTAGGATATTATTGTTTGTATTGCTATAATTGTTATTGTTGAATTTATGTTTTAAATGTTAATTTATATATAGAATTACATTTAATTAGTTTATCTTAATTTAGGATATTATTGTTTGTATTGCTATAATTATTATTGTTGAATTTATGTTTTAAATGTTAATTTATATATAGGATTAAATTTAATTAGTTTATCTTAATTTTAGGATATTATTATTTACATGTCATTGTTATTGCTTGTTACATTAAGGTCGATCGTGTTAGGAATGATATTGATTTAGTTATCTTTTTCTTTTGACCATGTAACTATTTATAAATTAAGAGTCTTGTCTCTTAAAACTTGAAATGTAATATTAATCCGTAAATTTAAATGTATGACTTTTATCTAATGTTTGTAACTCTAAGTACCAATTTAACAATGAATGTTCATAGTTGAAATTGATTCTTTTACTTGAATATCATTATATGATGTTACTGAATAAAATGTTGTGTTGATGATGATGAGTTGGGTTGAGATCCAGGATGATTTGATCGGGATGTGAAATAAAATTGGAAGTGTAATATGATTTTGTCGATAACTTGGGACCCTTAGTATAGGGGAGACTTTGTCGGATTTTTTTAAATAATCGAAGTTAATTATGTAATTATTCGTATAAATTTGTGTAGATGCATAAAATGAAATCTACAGCACGTCGTCAGAAGACGGTTGCAACTAGTTCTTCTAGCAGTGAGGAGGACGTACCCTTAGATGCTAATCACGGCGAGGAATCTACGCCAACTTGTGATGCTGCCTTTTCTAGTGCGGTTTCACAGCGCAGAAGCGGTGTGCCTTCACAGCGAGGTCAATTCACCCGCAAGTACCAGGCACAATGGAAGGATGATTTCTCAATGTAAGTTTGTTTAGGTTTTAATTTTTTTTATATACTTTTAACATAATTTATGAACAACTAATTAATATTACTACTTTTATTTAATTTTAAGTTCACACACATTGAGGCTACAAGGACTATAACATTAGCGTTTAAATCGTCGATGGAGATTCCATTGTTTCAATGGAGTCAGGTTTCCAGACATCCTGAGTGGAAACCTAATATCAATGCATGGTTTAAGCGATTTCAGGTTGGTGTTAATTTTTAATTTTCAGCTTATTTTTAATAAATGATTTTTATAATTTTATATTTTGTACTATTTTTATTTTATATGAATTATTTATATACACAGAACAAATTTGAATGGGATAGGGCGGACAACAATGTTGTGAAGAGGGTATGGGAGAATCACGCGGCAACTAGGTAACATCGAAAATAATATTTATTTTTGTTTTATAATTTTATGTTTTAAATTCTAATTTGTTACTATGGAAGTAGGTTGCATGATTTTTGGTATGACACCCAAAAAAAATCAAAAAGACATGTGAGGGATAACGGTCTTGAAAGATGGAATGAGGTGGCGGTTTGGCAGGAATTCAAACTGTCATTCATCTTGGGGGAAATATGGACGGCATATATTGAGCATGTGACCTCAGAATGGTTCTCACAGCGCTCACAGTCCGGCGCTGACAACCGGAACCGGCAAATTCATGGTTCGGTGACCATGCACACTGGTGGATTCGTCACATTCAGTGCACATGCAAAGCGGATGGTAAGATTAATTTTAATGAAATATATCATTAATTAATTTGTCATTCCTTATAATATATTTAACTTTCAACCTATTTTTTTTCCTTACAAGCTGCGTCTCTTGGACGTGAACCAAGTCCAATGAAGTTGTTTGTAGAGACGCATATGCGGAGTCAAGACCGCCAAAAGGAGGTGCAGCAGTTCGTGGACAACCGTGCTCAGCACTTCATGGTATGTTCATTCATTCATTTTATTTTGTAAGTTATTATTTTCTTGAATTGCATCTTGAATTGCAGTTGATGACTTTTTTACTGACGGAATTTTCAGGAGACTTATAATAGCCAGTTGAGGGAGAGATATGGGGACAATCTGTTGACCCATCCAGATTTCGATCCAGATTTGTGGATGGAGGCGGGATCATCTGATGGACCCGATAAAAATCGGGTTTACGGGCTCTCCAACACTGCGGCTGAAAACTTGTGTTCGGCTCGTAGTGTCTCAACCGTTGGAAGCTCTCCATCAATATCGAATACCCAGTCTGAGGAGTTCATTGCGTTGAAACAAGAATATCAACAACTCTTGATGAATTATGATGAGCTCCATCAAATAGTCATGGAGATGAGATCAAAGATGGGTGACGATACTTGTGTAGCTTCTTTTTGGCCGTATGGTCCCAGGAACAACCAGCCTCCTCCTCCTCCTCCTCCTCCTCCTCCTCCTCCTTCTTCAGCTCCGCCGCTATTCTAGTTTAATTTTGTTTTTTAAACACATTAAATTTGTAATGAATATTATTTAACATTACTTTTATATTTTTAATGTTTAATCCATTTTTATTTGTTTATTAAGGTTTTTTAGTATTAATAAATTATTTTTTTATATATATTTCAAAATACATACCGAAGGATAATATCCGTCGGTATTTCACAGAGATTTGCCAAAAAATTACCAGCCATGCCATAATTACCGACGGATATATTCCGTCGGTGATTACATACAGACGAATTTACAGACGAAGAATATCCGTCGGTATTGCACAGAGGGTTGGCAAACAATTACCAGCCATGCCATAATCACCGACGGATATTCCATTGGTAATTACCATTGAAATTGCAGACGAATGTATTATGTCGGTAATGTTCCCCAGGGAAACTTTTTTTTTGGCGAGCGCGTATCCGTTTGTAAGACCATCGGTGTTCCGTCAGTGGGTTTTTTTTATTTGCGACAGACTTACCGACGGAAATGGGAGTTACCGACGGACTTGTTCCGTCGGTGAGGCCGTCGGTAATGATTTCACCAACGAAGTTCATTCCTGCCACCAACGGAAGTAATCCGTCGGTAAAACTGTTTAATGATGTAGTGATTTATGTTACTTTAGGCTATGTTTGTTTCCTGGGATTCACTTTCCGGAAAATCACTTTCCAAACTTTTCTATGTTTGTTTACTGTTAGGAAAGTTGGTCAACGGAAAATACTTTCCAGACAAAAGAAAATTTGGCTTGGTTTCCAGGAAAGTGTTTTCCTGAAAAATTTGGGTGGAAAACACTTTCCGGAAGTTGTGAATAATTTAGAAATATCATATTAGTTGCTGATTATATCAAATTTGATCCTCAAACTTTTGATTAGTATATATATTTTGTTTTGAATATTTATTTTTCAATTTTATTTTTTAAAATTTAATTTTTATATTAACTTTGGTCCTCATTTTTATAATTGTTATTTGTTTTTTCCTTATCATTTTTTTATTGAAATTTTTATCTATCAAATTTATTCCTCATTCTTTTGATTGTTACTTATTTTATTTGAAATAATTTATGAAATGTTATTTATTATTATTATTTTATTATTATTATTATTATTATTATTATTATTATTATTATTTCTTCATCTTTTATTTTTTATATTTTTTAGATTTGATATCTATTATTTTTATTATTATTTATTTTATTTGAGATAATTTATGAAATTATATTTTTTTCAATTTCATTCTAACTCAACTTTTTAATTTGTAAGATTTTTTTCTTATTACTTTAATAAACTTGACAAAAATAAAACATTAATAAGTTATTTTCCAGCTCATTTTCCATGACATAATCAAACACTGGAAAATGTTTTCCAACTTATTTTTCATTACACTACCAAATATCAAAAAATAATTTATTTTTTTAAAAAAATTATTTTCCAGCAAGCAAACAAACGGGCCTTAAACTTTCAATTGATACTCCAATTACTGGGCATGAACTTTGAAGAATAATTATAATTAGCAATTTATGTGGAACGCTCATTTCACCAAGACTTGTAAAAGGGAAGCGAAAACAAGAAAAAAAAACCTTGAATTTTTTTTTCTTTTTTCTCGGGGGAGGGGCCGGGGACGTAGGATATATATATATATATAATTGGCTTAGACGCTCTTAAAATTGTATGGTTTCCAGGGCACTAATTACAAACGCTTAAAGAAAGTTTATTTTTGTGGTTAAACTTATGTTCAGGTGTGTTTTAAAAGTTTATTTGTATGAAAAAAAAAAATTAAATTGATATTTTTAGTGTTTTTTTAATTATTTTAATATATTGATATCTAAAATAATAAAAAAATTGTTTTTTTTATGTATTTTCAAAGAAAAATCACTTTTAAAGAAGCATTTTATATTACAATAAAAAACGTACAATCTTAATAGTTCCAAAAGTACCATTATTATCAATTTAATTTAATTAAGTATAGATTAATTTCACCATACAAATCTAAGCCAAAGGAAATTTACCCGCCTTTAGGTGATCCCAAGAAGAAATTTCTTCTCATTGCACCAAAAGATCTTCGAGCCATTACTTTATCCTTTGCTTGTGGTGATAGGAAAGCGAAATTCGGCTCCAAAACGTTTTGCACGCTGATATATAATTAATTCTACGCCGTAAATGAACACCAATGGCTTACTCTTGATATCTGGTAAAATTAATTTATGAAAGGCCCATAATGTTGCAGTAATGACACTCATCATTTTTAGTTTCTTTATAAATCAAGTCCTTGCTTTTCTAGAACCCTCCCATGTGTTTTACAAGTCAATATATCATTTTCGAGATTTCAGGTTAGTATTAACTTAAAATTTTAACTATTTTTATGTAAATTCATTTATTTTATTTAGATTATTAATTTATTTTTTATAAATTATTAATGCAAGGGTAAATTTGAATGGGATAAAGAAAATTACAATGTTGCGTTGATTGTTTGGGAGAATCACGCCACAACTAGATAACTACGAAAACAATATGATAATTATTTTGTATTTTAAATATTAAAATTTCATTTGTCATTAACTCATATGGAATACGTTTGTATCATATAGTTTAAGTCATTTATGGTATGAGGCGCAAAAAAAAGCTAAAAAATATGCTAGAGAAAACACTTTGTCACGCTGGAATGACGTGATGGTTTGGAAGGATTTCATGCCGCCATACATCCTGGAGGATACATGAGAGGAATATATTTAGCACATGACATCCAAGCATTTCACACGACGCTCGAAGTCAGGTGTAGGGAACCGAAGCAAGAAAATTCACTGCTCGGATACCATGCACACCGGTGGCTCTGTTCCTTTCGTTTCGCGTGTGAAATGGATGGTAAGATTAATTTTAATCACATCTATCTTTAATCAATTTGTTATTATTTATAAATATATTTAAATTGCAACATTTTTTTTTCTTACAGGATACGACTCTCAGACATGAGCCGAGCCCAATGGAGCTTTTTATGGAGATGTATGTGCGGATTGAAGACCGCCAAAAAGGGGTGCAATAGTTCATCGACACCCATACTCAATACTTTGTGGTATGTCGACAATCATTTTTTTTCATAAGTTATTATTTTCTTGAATTGAATTTGATGATTTTAGTTTTCATTTCTAAGAAACATATAACAGCCGGTTAAGGAAGAGATACGGGGACGATCCAACGACCCACTCGATTTTCGATCCGAAGTCATGGATGGAGGCTTGATCATCTGGTGGAAAATAAGTGAGGTGTTTGGAAAGTGGTCTCATTGTAATGGGTAACTTACCCAAATGGAAAATATGAAAAACGGTCTCATCGTAATGAGTGACCTATCCAGTTGGAAAAAAAATTGAAGAGTCTTGAAAAGACAACATGATAAAGCTTAAAGAGAGATGAGGACTCGAACGCGCACTCAAAAGGAGGTAGGGTTAAGAAAATGCACTACCTGAGATGTGAGACTCAAAGGCGCACTTAAAAGGAGGTGAGGGCTTAAAGACGCACTTGAAAAGAGATATGGTTCGAAAATGTGTTATCCAAGAAGTGATGGTGAAACACTGATATGTTAATGATGAAAGCAATGCATTATGATCAATATGCATGTATACTTACCTGAAAAATATAAGTCCCCATTTCTTCATGGTGTCTTTCTTTTCTTAAAAGTTTGATTCTCGGTAGTAAACTTTGATGGTCTTTTTGCTCTTGCTTACTCGAGTCATATCTTGTGATCTTGACCTCTAAGAAGAGCTTGATATCATCATACTTCTTTGTCCTCCAACCTTTATCTCAACGGTTGCCAACTTTACCTTACATTTTGTTTTCTTAGAAAGGGAATCATGATCATGCCCCCAAATGTTCAAATTGGGTTTTCTTTGGGGATGAAGCTTTGTGAAAGAAGGTTTGGGTATTTACAAGGAGTTGTTTTTGTGCAAAGTTTTGGAATTTCAAAGCTATTCTAGACATAAAAATCATTTTGGTATCAGTTTAAAGCAAACTTGTTCTGAAGAAATTCAAGTGATTCATATGGATAAGTTTTCAGAAGTGATGAAAACTTTTGCTTTTGGTGAAAATATAAAGGGACACTTTATTGGTCAAAAAGGTTCAAACTTAAATTTAAGGGTTATATAAAACCAATCTTCAAAACATTGATTTTGTTTATATGAATAATGACTTGTTTCTCATATGAAAGCATTGCCTACCGATCCAAATTGCTTGCCTTTGATCAGAAAAGGCTTGATTGGGCACGTAATATATGCTTGAGCTCTTGGTTATGAAGAAAAAAAATGATATTTATAGGTTCAAAAGATGTTTAAAAGATTTCAAGACTTAGAATCACTAGTGCTCATTTCCCGACTTTTTTTTTGTTCATAGATTTTTTAGACCTTGGAATTGACTTGCAAAATGATCCATGGTGCCCCTTAATGTCAGGTTTGGGCTTTTTCTCTTTGTTTTTCTCTTTCTTCATTTGGTTGAGCATCATCATATCAATTATTTTTGTGAAAAACTCAAATCTTTTAGATCCTTTGAATTCTTTTATGCCCCCAACTCTTTTTTGTTTTGTTTTGAGCACCTTTAATCATTGAGAATTTTTCTTGCCCTTGCCACCTATGTGCAAAAAACATTACTAGGCTCAAAAGCGGACTGCAAAGGTATATTTTAGCTTCGTGAAAGGATTATCAAAAATGGCTTTTCTTCATTTCAATCGCATGCATTTACGATCAGTAAGCCTAGCTTTCATGCGAGTATGCAAAATGGTTTCTCATTATTCATTCAAATAAAACTCACATTTGGAGTCATCTCATGGTTTTTGCTTTTCTTCTTCAGGTTTTCTAAGTGTATGGTTACCTTTCTACGGGATCACTTCAATTTTCAGAATTTGTTTGTTTGGACAAACACCAATTTGATTTATGTTTTGAACTAAAACTTTGAATTCCCAAAAATCATTTTGAACATGTGAGATCATGCATAGTTTTGGAAGAAAAAGGAAACACGCCAAAGGATTCTTGGTGTAGTGGTTTCGTGAGTAAAGGTTGTGCTCATAGTGTTATTTGCTTGAAACATCAACAAAAATAAAGGCACATTATGAACACAAGAAAACACATAATCTTATTAACAAGAAAGACACATTTAACAGAGAAAGTCTTATGGCATTATGAGTCAAATTACGAACAAGACTGAAACAGGTTGAAACAAAATACAAAAGCATTGTAGGCATGATCAAGAGGTAGTTATGACATAACATGAACCGAGCCTATTCTCCAACTCTGGTAAAATCCCCCTTCGGTCAGCCTCCTTACAAAAGCTTTTGCAGAAAGGTTGGATTGTGTCGAGGCTCTTAACCATGTTCGCCCATTATTTCTTTGGACTGAGCTGTTGTTGGAGTTTGAACAAAGATGATGGGTCGGTTGGAAGGACCTTCTCCAAAGGTATTTCTAAGTGTTTGCTTGAGTAAGCTAGTGACAAGAGCCACGCTTGCCTTCAGAGACTCCAACTTTTCTTGAAAATAGGCGTCACGGTGATGACGCTCTTCATCTTCCATGTTTCTCGCTCGAAGTTGGGTGTTGTAGACTCTTAGAGGACCTATATTTCAACCCGATGCATTTATAATGTTATTTACAATGAATTGATGTATGAGTAGAGATACAAATATATGTACATGCGCATTGGTTATGGATGACTATATTAGGGAGCTCATACTCTAAGGATAGGTTTTAGGTCATTACATGATGGGTGGCTTTCTACCTGGTCTTAAAAGGGTCTCTTGTTGTCCTAGCGATCACTCTCGTGAAGGTAATATGGAGGCTAACTTTCTAAACTAAATAAAAATAACTAACTTTTACTGAATATCCTCTTATGTACATGCATCAACTGCTCTTAATAAACCTTGTAACAAATACCGAGTCATTTAGTACTAGATTATTTAGCTATGTTATGTTGTGAGTCAAATCAATTTTTAAAAAAATATTAAGAAAATATCTAGATATTGCTAACATATTTTCAAGAAGGAAAAAAATTAATTATGTAGGGATTGACACCATGTGACCCATTCACTTTGGCAAGTCCAAATGCAACTTATATAACTAGAAAAAAAAACATAATTTGACTAAAAAAAATTCAAGATGAAGTCTTTTTGTAAAAAAAAAAATATTGAGACAACAATATATTAAATTGACCCAGGTCAACCCGAGTTAATATGTAAAATTCACAACCCGGGTTATGAGATTGTGAAACCTCATAGAAAGCAAAATTAAAAAAACATATTGAAGCATAATTTGCAACCAACCTAATGTAGAATAATGAAGTTAAAAAAATCAATTAAAAAAAGAATAAAAAAACCCGAGTTAATCTGTCAAACCTGGATCATGAGATTATGATAACCCAACAAAAAAAATCAAAATAAATTCTAAATCTCAATTCTTAATCAATCCAATGTTGAAAGATGAAATTAAAAAATAAATATATTACAAAAAGATTAAAAAAACCCGAGCTAACCTGTCATACCATTGAATCAGGTTATTACCATTGAATCAGGTTATGAGACTGTAATAAATTCATATAAAGTAAATCCAAATAAATTATGAAGTTTATTTTTTAATTAATTTAAATAATAAATGATAATATAAAAAAATCAATTACAAAATAGGATAAAAAGACTGGAGCCGCTGTGTGTACGGATTGTGTTGAAAATGATCATCCCAATAAAGTTATGACATGTTTAAAAAGCCAACAGAAGTTCTGCAACTCGAAAAACATTTAATATGACGTAATTTGCATGGTGGAAAAGCATAGATTAATTGCAATTAATTTATAGGTAGCACAAAGTCAAGAGATAACTCGTCGCTTAAGCTATACATGCACTCTGTGCAAATGACCTGTGTGAGGGTCCATTTGCAACACACTGATTTACTTGAAAGGCAGCAATTTCAATTGCATACATCTCTAACTTTGTTATATTGCAAATTATTTTGTATATCAAATTTAAAATTAAAATTAAGAAATTAAAGGAACGTTACGTTAACCATCATGCCAACCATGAAAAGTAAAGGACTAGAACTCTTGAAGGTTAAATTTAATTTAACTCAGGATTGAAGCCAAAACACAAGCTAATTTCCTTTGGCTTAGATTTGTTAGGAAAAGAGGAATACAGTCAGTCGCACGTTCTTTTTTCTTCCTCTACCGTTCAAAACGTTCCACACGATTGTTTGGTGAAGAGATCTTGGCAATCAACAAATCATGCCTTCAAAAACTTGTCAATTCTAAAGACTATATTTAATCTTTTATGGTGAAATTAATCTATACTTGATTAAATTAAATTGACTGATAACGATACTTTTGGAACTATTAAGAGTGTAGGTTTGGTTTTTAAAAGTGATTTTAGCCTGAAATTATTAAATACATAAAAAAAATCAGTTTTTTTAATTATTTTAGATATCAACACATCAAAAACATTAAAAAATATTAATTTAATATTTTTTCATGCAAATAAACTTTTAAAACACATCTAACCATAAAATTAAATTAAACTGTCTTTAAGTGTTTATAATTAGTGCCTGTTTAAAGTAAACATAGCTAATGGTGAATTATACAAATATAGGATGCTAAGTTACTAGCTGGCGGCCATTTGTAAATTAAATATTTTTTATATTTTGGATCTAAATTCTAGATTTTTAGTTTCTTTATAAATTTTCATTGTATGTTTTTTGGTAATTTTTTAGTAATATTGGCAAGTAATTTCATTTGTATAGTTTATTTAACTTTAGATCTTAGATATAGAAACCTTTCTCTTTATTCAGTACTTAAATAAGATTTCTTTGTCAAAAAGAGAGGAAAAAAAAATTGTAAATTAGATAGCGCCACAATTATAGTAGCTTTAAATTCTTTACTACATCTTCAATTTTGAGACACATCATGTCAGGGTACCCTTTTCAGTTCTCGTACAGTGGAAAGATACCTACCAGCAATTCAACTTCTTTTCGTAGATGAAGAAAGGGCTGTATATATCCTGCCACCACCGGAATGTCCGTTATCCGACTCCGAAACACACATTGCCACATAATCAATATGATGTTATTCCTTGTTTTCACTCTACTGCTACTCTCCGATGCCGCTGCATCAAAATCAATAATCAAGTCCCTACCTGGCTTTGACGGTAACCTTCCATTTGTGCTGGAAACAGGGTGAGTGTACGTCCTTTTTCTCTTTTTGGTGCTTGGCTTTGTGAAGTTTATCCTGTTTTGATAGTGATTTTCTGTGTCCAGGTATATTGGCGTGGGAGAATTGGAAGCCGTGCAGCTATTCTACTACTTCATCGAGTCTGAGAGGAGCCCAAAAGATGACCCTCTTGTGCTTTGGCTCACTGGTGGCCCTGGATGCTCTGCCCTGTCTGGAATTATATATGAAATTGGTGTGTGCGTGTCTTCATCTTTCTAACCCCATAATTCATGTTATCAGTAACTACAATCTTCTTATCGTTCACTTTTTTAAAACAGAAATTTCTCTATTTCCTAATTCGTTTGGCAAAAATCCAAGAAATTTAAGGCTATTAAAAGTTTTACTAATGGTGGTTATGAATGAATAGGCCCGTTATCATTTGATTATGCAAAATCCAGCGGAGGAGGCAAACCTGTTTTCGCATTGAACCCGTATTCATGGACAAAGGTCGCAAATTTCTGCACCCTTGAATTATTTATTTGCAACTAAATGTAACTGTTGAAATTATGTTTCATGTAATGGTGCAGATTGCCAACATAATATTTGTAGATGCACCTGTTGGTACCGGATTTTCCTATTCAACTACTTGGGAAGGCTACCATGTTAGTGATACAATATCAGCTGTAGAAACCTATGAGTTCTTAAGAAAGGTAAGGGAAAGTGTATTTTTAAATCGCAAGATATACAAGTTGTATGTCAAGGAAAAGGAATGGCACAGAAGTGGGTTTTTTTCTAATTAAAATTAAAGGTTTTTGGTTTTTTGCATAAATATTGAATAGAACTGGAGATCTGATATATGGATATGCTAGAAAAGCATAGTTTTATTGATCATTGACTTGCAATTTATACATCATAATGGAATCAGATTTGTAGAAAAATCTGCTACCAAATCAGTTTGTTAAACAAAGAAATAGTGATACGCAAAACAGTCATATTGACTGATTTATTTTCCAAAGACTAGCAACAAACTGCTGATAATAGATATATAAAGAACTGAATGTTGATGATAACCATAAAAACAAAGAACAAAGAACTTGCAACAAAGAACAAAGAGCAGAATGTTTTTCATATTGGTTATCGCCATCCCTTAGCTTTTATTTATAGATGAAATCAATCACAACACAATTAAAAAACATAACTAATATAAACTCCTTCATTTATGGAGCTATGTAATTTATCCTAAATAAGTTTCATATCTAAAGAAGTAAAAACTCACTAAACAACATTAAGATAATGATGTTACTAATAGATAAACATTAATGAAAGATAACATATGGCTGAGACATTAATTTCAGCTTTGGTGCCATAACTTCAACACTCCTATTTGGTTCTAAAGCTGCACATTCCTATCATCTCCCTTAGATCTTCAAATATATCTTTAGCTAAAGGCTTGGTGAACAGGTCTGCTAATTGCTCTTTTGAAGTGCAGTATATCATCTCTAGTTCCCCTTCTTCCTGGAATTGCCTGATAGCATGGAACTTGATCTTCATATGCTTGGTCCTGTCATGAAAAACAGAATTCTTTGAAATAGCTATTTGTTGATGTATTGTCACAAAATAATTCTGTGGGACTTCGTTGATCAAAGTCTAGATCATTCAGCATTTTCCTTAGCCATATCAATTGCTTTGCTGCCACATATGCTGCTATGTATTCTGCCTCTGCAGTGGAATGTGCAACCACTGATTGCTTCTTTGAGTTCCAACAGAAAATGCTTCCTCCAATAGCAAAGCAATAACCTGAGGTGCTCATCATTTCTTTATCACTTCCAACCCAATCACTATCAGAAAAACCAACAAGTTTAACAGAACTTTATTTCACAAAATGCATGCCAAACTCTAAGGTCCCTTTAAGATATCTCAGAACTCTCTTGGCTGCAACAAAATGGATTTGACTTGGACTTTGCATGAACCTAGAAAGGTAATTGACAACAAAAACAATGTTTGGACGTGTAGCAGTTAAATACAACAAGCTGCCAACTCAACTTCTGTAGGTTTTTCCATCAGTTTTGGGAGCTCCATCCTCCTTCATTAGCTTTTGTCTCAGTACCATAGGTGTACTGACTGGTTTGCAATTTTCCATTGCAAATTTGTTTAGTAGCTTCGTTGTAAACCTCTTTTGACATAAGAAATAACCTTGCTCCGACTGAGTTACTTCCATGCCTAAGAAGTATGACAGCAAACCAAGTTCATTCATCTCAAACTTATCCTTCATGTTGGTTTTAAACTCCTCTACCAGCTGCTCCTTGTCTCCTGCAATCAATAAATCATCTACATACACTGATACGATCAGAGTATGTTTGTCAACATTTTTCACATACAAAGTTACTTCATTCATGCTTCTTTCAAAGCCTAAACTCAAAAGATACCCATCCAATCTGTTGTACCAGGCTCTAGGAGCCTGTTTAAGTCCATACAAAGCCTTCTTTAGCAAATATACTTTGTTTGATGTGATCTCCTTTTCAAATCCATCAGGTTGTTCAACATATATTTCTTCATTTAGAACACTGCTTGACCGCTTTTTATGTTCGGCTTGTTTTAACTCGCAAGTGCACGAGTGTGCGATGTAGCAATTAACTCGGTAAGATCGAGGTCATATCCACAGAGAGCTAGATCTGGAAATTAAGCTAGGTAACAAAAAAACTCAAGAGAAATTAAATTAACAATAACTTGGTTGAAAATGATTGATGGATTTGTTTTCAAAGATGAAAAAAGTGTAAATAGATTTTAAATGACAAGAAAAAGTAAATCTTGGTCCAAATCAATTTTAATGGTGATGTATTGGTGATTCCTTCAACATAGATAAGATAACTCAACCTAATATCAACGATGGTGATATTAGATCGGAAGATATTACAATGAAGTTTAAAAAGATGAAGATTGATTATTGCTTAAGAATGAACAAGTACTTTCATATTAAGTAAGACATTGAATCAAGCAATCTCTATACCAAAACTAAGGTTTGTGCATAAAAATTCAAGATTATAACATTACCTAAATGATTTCTAAAATTTCTTTGCAATAATAAACATTCATGAAGAAAATAAAAAGATAGACATTAAAATTCATTCATATCTTAAAGAACTCACCTCAACCACCATCATCCTTGATTTGGATCTAAGAAGGAGATTAGCCAACCATGATTATATGTAATAACACTTTAATAAATATGAAATAACTTAAATCAAACTGAAATAATAAGTTTTACAGTCTAAAGAACCGAAATTTATAAAGAAGAACACAACACAATTGCAGTAAAAATTCGGACACAAATCTGACTCTAACTTTGGATAGCAATTCGACCCTCTTAGAAGCCTCCTCTGAAGATGGCTATTAAAGACATATTTATAGGCCATTCTGTTAGATTTTCATATCATTAAAGAACAGCTCATTTGGACATCGGAGTCAAAAGTTATGGGCAAAACACCGAAAGGTGTTCTGAAAAATCAAATCAGGCCACCTTGGAGAACACTTTGGTGCACGTTTTTCTTCCTCCTTTGTGAGCTGTCTCTTTCTTCTTTTTGACCCAAAATAATGTGACAATGTCCCCTCCAGCTTTCCATCCATGTGCTTGCCCTCTTGTATCAATGAATTATCCAAAATAAATCAAATGTTATTTGTTGTGTGGACATGTAAGATCATGGATTGTGCTTGGGCTGATTTGGAGGCTGATTTGAGGCTGATTTGGGGCTGAATTTAAGCATCAAATAAGGATACAAATGTACCTATTATTTGGGCTAAGATTGACATTAAAACCTTAAGTGTTTGATGGTTGAAGTTTGCACACAACATAAGGCAAGTTTGGGCTTGAAATAGATCATATGATATTCTTTTCTAGAATTGGAATAGAATTGATTTTTGGGGCAAATTTGGAGCACTTATTTGAACCAAGATTTTCTTCAATCTTCAACTAAATTTCTCTTCAATTCTTTGTTCAATTCCGACGTTGAATTTTCTGAAATAATTCATTTAAGCTCCAAAACCTATCGAAACATTAAAAGAAACTTCATTACTAAAAAGCACATCAATTATTATAAAAAACCCAAATAAAAACAATAAATACATATGTAAAATAAAAGACTTAATGATACTTTTGATGCACAATCACACCCCCCAACTTAGATTTTGCTAGTCCTCAAGCAAAACAAAACATAAAACCTTTGAAATAAAAAGAATAATAATAACATAATTAGGCTTGACTCATCACACTTAAAGGACCTATCATGCAAACATTTGTATCTTTAACTTAGTGTACACAATAGCAAATAAAGAAAAATAAGCATACTCACATTCTCTAAATCAAACATCCATACAAAATTCCAAATTCAATCATATTTATCATGTAACCAACATAATTGATTCACGCGAAAACTCAACTTGTAATCTTCCCTTCTCACTACTACAAACAAGGTAGCAAACTAGAGAAGTATCTATATATATTTTTTTTCTTTTCTTTTTTTTTTCTTTTTTTTGATATTATTTATTCTTTTTCTTTAAGTGGTCACTTCCCTTTTGATGCGAATACAAACATTTGTGATGAATGCACCCGGTTACTCACAAAGTCACAAACTTAAAGTGCTTTGCATACTCATATTTCAAGCTGCTGTTTGACGTAAAGATAAACATTTGTGATGAATACCCCTAGTTATTGAGCAACTCAAAACATTGGAGTAGATAGAACTTTGTACATATTTGTGTAATAATGATTACTCTATTTACTTAAACCTTGTTTAGGACTAGATCAAAAGGAATGATCACAAGTAAAGCATCACACTCATCTTTCATGCATAGTTACACAACTCACACAACTTTTACAAGGAAAAATGTACTTCAATAATCTTAAGAAAAAAGTATGCTATATCTTGCTTTATAAGATATTATCTATCCCAAATTAAAGCATGCAATGTTCAACACAATAATGAATCCAAAAATGTAATGTTGATCCTAAACAAGTCTCATTCACATACGAATGCAAGTTTTTTTTTTTTTACCAAGAATGGTTATCTCAAGCATTCAACATAATCAAATATCTAAAATTAAGTTTTTCATTATCCTCAATGTAAAAAAGAAAGAGAAGAAAAGTATAAAGATTAGAAAACTGTTACTCCCCTTTTGCTCTCAAGGATGAATGTGTGATTGAATTGGACATAAGCTGACTTCTTGCTTGATTTTTTTTTACCTGCATATCACAACTAAAAGAAAACATTGATGTTTTTTTTCTTGAAAATTTTTTTTTTGAAAATAAAGAACCTCACACCCCCTAACTTAAAATAATGCATTGTCCCTAATGCATGAACAAGAAAATATAAGAGATGGAAGAACGAAAAATAAATAAATAAATAAAAATGAAATAAAAATAAAAAGAAAAATAAAAACTCATTACTTCTGATACTACAATGGTATTGGATCTTCAAGATCCAATGTCTCAACTTCAGCCACAACGTTTTCAAGATAAGGTTTCAATCGATGACCATTTACTTTGAAAACATTTCCATTCTTAGGATTTTCTACCTTAAATGCACCATGCTCAGAGATGGATTTAATCACAAATGGACCAATCCATTTTGTCCTCAACTTCCCAGGAAAGAGATGTAATCGTGAATTATACAAGAGAACCTTTTGACCAACATGAAAGGATTTTCTAAAAATATGTTTATCATGTAAAGCTTTCATCTTATGTTTTGAAATTTTTGCATTTTCAAATGCATCATTTCTCAGCTCCTCTAATTCATCCAATTGAAGCTTTCTATTTTTGCCAATCTCATTTTCATTGTCATTGAATTGTCGGATGGCCCAATATGCACGGTGCTCAATCTCAACAGGGAGATGACAAGGCTTTCCATAAACTAGCCTATAAGGAGACATTCCTAAAGAGGTCTTGTAAGCAGTGCGATATGCCCACAAAGCATCAACTAGTCGTAGGGACCAATCTTTACAGTTTGGATTGACTGTTTTCTCTAAAATGTTCTTGATCTCCCTATTTGCCAACTCAGCTTGGCCACTAGTCTGTGGGTGATAGGGGAATCGACCTTGTGAATTACACCATATTTTCTCATCAAAATCCCAACGGGCTTGTTACAAAAATGTTTTCCCCTATCACTAATCATAGCCCAGGGCATGCCAAAACGAGAGAAAATATTTTCTTTCAAGAATTTGACCACAACTCGATGGTCATTGGTTCGAGATGCAATGGCCTCCACCCATTTAGACACATAATCAACAGCTACAAGGATGAATTGGTAACCAAATGAACTTGGAAAAGGTCTCATGAAATCAATCCCCCAACAATCAAATATTTCCAAAACAAAAATGGGGTTTAGGGGCATCATGTTACGCCTAGTGAGGTTACCTAGTCGTTGGCATCGGTCACATGCAACACAAAAGGCATGGACATCTTTGAACATGGTGGACCAATAAAAACCACACTGCAAGATCTTGGCAGTGGTTTTCTTGGAAGAGAAATGCCCACCACAGGCTAATGCATGACAAAAATTAATTACACTTGGAATTTCATGATCAGGGATGCACCGCCTAACAATTTGGTCAGGGCAGTATTTAAATAGGTGGGGGTCATCCCAAAAAAAGGTACGCACGTTGCGCAAGAATTTTTGTTTGTCAAGTTTAGACCAATGAGAAGGAATCTGACTTGTGGCTAGGTAATTTGCTATGTCAGCATACCATGGAGAGCCAAGGTAGGAAACAGTACCTGCACAAAATAAATTTTCATCAGCAAAGAATTCATTTATTGGAGATTCATCAATTGTGGTTTCATAGCTTGAAAGACGGGACAAATGATCAGCCACTACATTCTCTATTCCCTTTTTATCTCGAATTTCAAGGTTAAACTCTTGGAGTAGGAGGATCCATCGAATCAAACGTGGCTTGGCATCTTGTTTTGTGAGCAAGTATTTCAGTACTGCATGATCAGTGAAAACAATAACAAGAGATCCAACCAAATAAGACCGAAAATTGTCCAATGCAAAGACCACAGCTAAAAGTTCTTTTTCAGTTGTAGTGTAATTCAATTGAGCATCATTCAAAGTCTTGCTAGCATAATAAATGACATGAGGCTTCTTATCTTTTCTTTGCCCTAAAACAGCTCCTATTGCAAAATCACTAGCATCACACATTAGTTCAAATGGTAAAGACCAATTAGGAGCTTGCATGATTGGTGCAATGGTCAACAACCCTTTAAGCTTTTCAAAAGCTTTTTGACATTTTGATGTCCAATCAAATTGAACATCTTGTGACAACAAGTTACACAATGGTTTGGCAATGGTACTAAAAGAATGAATGAATCTTCGGTAAAAACCAGCGTGTCCTAAAAAAGATCTCACATCTTTCACAGTCCTAGGGGTAGGTAATTTTTGAATGACTTCAACCTTTGACTTATCTACCTCTATCCCTTTTGAAGAGACAATGTGACCTAAAACAATGCCATGTGTCACCATAAAATGACACTTTTCCCAATTGAGTACAAGATTGCTCTCCTCACACCTTTCAAGAACTTTTTCTAAATGCATTAGACACAACTCATAAGAATCCCTATAAACTGAAAAATCATCCATGAAAACTTCCAAAAAAATTTCCTCCATGTCACTAAAGATACTCATCATACACCTTTGAAAAGTGGCTGGTGCATTACACAAGCCAAAAGGCATTCTTCTGTAAGCATAAGTACCAAAAGGACAAGTGAAAATGGTTTTTTCTTGGTCTTCTAAAGAAATCTCAATTTGGTTGTAACCTGAGTATCCATCAAGAAAACAATAAAAAGCTCTTCCGGCTACTCTTTCAAGCACTTGGTCTAAAAATGGAAGTGGAAAATGGTCCTTCCTAGTCACCATGTTCAACTTACGATAATCAATGCACATACGCCATCCAGTTGGGATTCTAGTTGGTACTAGCTCATTATTTTCATTCTTCACTACCGTAACTCCAGATGTTTTTGGGACAACTTGGGTTGGACTAACCCATTTTGAGTTTGCAATGGGGTAAATGATACCTGCATCAAGTAGCTTAAGCATTTCACCTCTCACTACTTCCTTCATGTTTGGGTTCAATCGTCTTTGCATTTGCCTCACAGATTTAGCCTCTTCTTCAAGATAGATTCTATGTGTACATAGAAGAGGGCTAATTCCTTTCAAGTCAGTAATAGTCCACCCAATTGCTTTCTTGTGTTTTCTCACCACTCTCAAAAGATCTTGTTCCTGTTCTATGCTAAGTTTTGATGAAATCACAATAGGATATGATTCATCTTCCCCTAGAAATGCATACTTAAGATCACTCGGTAAAGGCTTCCTTTCTGGTTTATAAGGTTGGACAAAAGATGCCTCAACTTTCACTTGAGGTGAAATCAAAGGCTCAAATGATGGGGTCCATTGACCTAGTGACATAATAGGCATTGGATCTAGATAAGTCTCGAGTTCTCTTACTTCCTCATCAACACATTCCAAAGAACAAAATCTTTTATCATGAATTAAAGTTCTCTCCAATGGATCCTTGATCCACTCTCTCTCAAAGTGTTTTTGACAAATTGTTTGGATCAAATCCACCTCTCTAATGTCCTCATGTTCACCAATTTGTTTGGAGACATTGAATATGTTCATCTCCACAGTCATATTCCCAAAAGACAATTTCATCACCCCATTCCTACAGTTGATTAAAGCATTGGATGTAGCTAGGAAAGGTCTACCTAAGATGACTGGGATGGGAGCATTAGAACCTTGAATTGGTGCGGTGTCTAGCACTACAAAATCAACAAGAAAGTAGAATTTATCTACTTGGACCAACACATCCTCAACAATACCCCTGGGAATCTTAATTGACCTATCAGCTAATTGAAGGGTGATTCAAGTAGGCTTGATTTCTCCTAAACCTAACTATTCATAAACAGTGTAGGGTATCAAATTCACACTTGCTCCTAAATCCAACAAAGCTTGGTCTATCTTATGATTTCCAATAATGCATGAAATGGTAGGACAACCAGGATCTTTGTATTTGGGAGGGATCTGAAACTGGATCATGGCACTAGCATGTTCAGTTAGAAAGGCTCTTTCTTTCACATTCAATCTCCTTTTAACTGTGCATAAGTCCTTGAGGAACTTTGCATAAGATGGGACTTGTTTAATTGCATCAAAGAGTGGAATGTTGACTTTCACTTGTTTGAACAATTCATAGATTCCGAGTTCATAAGATCATGTTTAGGTTTCCCTAAACTTTGTGGAAATGGTGCTCTAGGAACAAATTCTAAATCATTCACTTTGACTCTAATTTTTCTTGAATCATCTCCTTTCTCACTCATCTCTTTCTCATTTATCTCACCTTCTTTGTCACTCAAGCTCTCATTTGTCACTTGTGTTTTGATTTCCTCTTCACTTTCCTTAGATTTCTCCTCCACAATACCTCTAGGAATCTCAAAACCTATAGCTTTGTCAACAATCTTTCCACTTCTAAGGGTAGTGATGGCTTGGACTTGTTCATGGTTTGAAGGTTCACTATATGAGATTCACTCATGTGTACCTGACCTCTAGGATTTGGCATTGGTTGAGCTGGAATCTTTCCCTTCTCTTGAATGCTTAGTGATTGAGTCAACTTGGTTAGTTGACTTCGAATGTCATCTAAGGTCCTATTGGTCTGGTCTTGAAATTTGTAAGCTTGGTTGTTGATTCCCCCTTGTGTTTGCATGAATTGTTGAAGAGTATCCTCTAGGGATCTCTTATGAGGTGGTTGGTATGTGTTATGTGTGGGAGCATGAAATGGTTGGGGTGGAGGTTGAAATGTTTGAGGTACTGAAGAGCCCTCATTTCTCCATCCAAAATTTAGGTGGTTCCTCCATCCAGGATTGTAGGTCTCAGAGTAGGGATTGTCTACTTGGTTTGAAAATGGCTTTCTAACATTATTTGAATTAGAAGTTAGGCCATATAGCACTTCCTTGAAGGCTGGAATGGTAGGACACTCAGTTGTCCTATGCCCTTTGCTCTCACAAACAACACAACTTTCCTCTTGTTGTTCACTCATGACATGCACTTTTTTAATCTCAAGAGACTCTACTTTCCTAGCCAATGAGGCTAATCTAGCATTGAGGTCATCCGTCTTTTTCAATTGGAACTTCCCACTTGAATGAGAAATGTTGTTTCTAGACTCAACATGAAGTGGGAGAGAAGTCTCTCATTGCTTTGTGTTTTCAGCCAATTGATCAAAGAAATCAAAGGCTTCACTTGGTTCTTTGTCATAAAATTCACCATTACACATGGTTGACACTAGCTTTTTAAAATCTGCGGTAAGAGAGTCGTAGAAGAAACTCACTAACCTCCACATCTCAAAACCATGGTGGGGGCATGCATTTAACAAGTCTTTGAACCTTTCCCAAGCTTGGTGAAATGACTCATTTGGATTACAAGAAAAATTCATCATTTGACGTTGTAAGGCTGCCGTCCTATAAGTGGGGAAGTATTTTTTTCAAAAATTCAGCTTGCATTTCTCTTCATGTACCTATAGACCTAGGACGCAAGGAGTTTAGCCAAAGCTTGGCTTTATCCTTTAGAGAGAATGGGAACAATTTAAGCCGAATGTTTTCCTCGGTGCATGTTCTATCAATAAAAGTATTACATACCTCTTCAAAGTCCTTAATATGTACGTATGGATTTTCAGAATCCATACCGTAAAATGTGGGAAGAAGTTGAATCATGCCCAGTTTCAAATTGAAAGCTTGTTGGTTAAGAGGCAAGATAATACACGAAGGTGTACTTTGTCTAGCCGGGTGAAGATACTCTCTAAGAGTTCGAAAATTAGGTTGATCATTGAATTGTGGAGGTCCATTACCTTGAACACTCCCTTCACCCTCTACATCTTCAACATTAGCCATGATAAAAAAAAATAATAATAATATAACAATTATATGAATATGAAAGGAAAGGGAAAAAAAAGAAAAAGAAAAAGAAGATTGCAAATAAAAGTAAATGAAACGTAAAAGATAAAGTAATAGCACAAAAATAAAAATACAGCAAATTAAGAAATTCACTCTCCAACTAATAAGCAATATTAACAACAATAAACATTAAAAGATAATTATAACAAGCATGAATAAAAAGGCGATAATACCGACTAACCACTTCAAACAATAAATATATAAAAAATAATCACAACAAAACAACAAAAGAAAATAAAATAAACAAAAAGGCGTAATCTGGCCAAGCACTTCAAACAATAAATATAAGAAAAATAATAACAACAAAATAAAATAGAATAAACAAGAGGCAGTAAAACCAGCCTTATAATATAAACAATAAATATTAGAAACTAATTATAACAGACAATAAAAGAAAAATGGTTGAACCAACCAAAATCCAATAATTAATAGTCCAGTCTACAGTCCAATACCCGAAAAGTTGAGGAAATTTTTTTTTTTAGGCAGTAAAACCAGCCATTTGATTTTTTATTTATATGTATTTTTTTTTGTTTTCCAATAATCAAATATAAATTTGTTACCTTTGCTTGCTAGCTCCCCGGCAACGGCACCAAAATTGCTTGACCGCTTTTTATGTTCGGCTTGTTTTAACTCACAAGTGCACGAGTGTGCGATGTAGCAATTAACTCGGTAAGATCGAGGTCATATCCACAGAGAGCTAGATCTGGAAATTAAGCTAGGTAACAAAAAAACTCAAGAGAAATTAAATTAACAATAACTTGGTTGAAAATGATTGATGGATTTGTTTTCAAAGATGAAAAAAGTGTAAATAGATTTTAAATGACAAGAAAAAGTAAGTCTTGGTCCAAATCAATTTTAATGGTGATGTATTGGTGATTCCTTCAACATATATAAGATAACTCAACCTAATATCAACGATGGTGATATTAGATCGGAAGATATTACAATGAAGTTTAAAAAGATGAAGATTGATTATTGCTTAAGAATGAACAAGTACTTTCATATTAAGTAAGACATTGAATCAAGCAATCTCTATACCAAAACTAAGGTTTGTGCATAAAAATTCAAGATTATAACATTACCTAAATGATTTCTAAAATTTCTTTGCAATAATAAACATTCATGAAGAAAATAAAAAGATAGACATTAAGATTCATTCATATCTTAAAGAACTCACCTCAACCACCATCATCCTTGATTTGGATCTAAGAAGGAGATTAGCCAACCATGATTATATGTAATAACACTTTAATAAATATGAAATAACTTAAATCAAACTGAAATAATAAGTTTTACAGTCTAAAGAACCGAAATCTATAAAGAAGAACACAACACAATTGCAGTAAAAATTCGGACACAAATCTGATTCTAACTTTGGACAACAATTCGACCCTCTTAGAAGTCTCCTATGAAGATGTCTATTAGAGACATATTTATAGGCCATTCTGTTAGATTTCCAGATCATTAAAGAACAGCTCATTTGAACATCGGAGTCAAAATTTATGGGCAAAACACCAAAAGGTGTTCTGAAAAATCAAATCAGGCCACCTTGGAGAACACTTTGGTGCACGTTTTTCTTCCTCCTTTGTGAGCTGTCTCTTTCTTCTTTTTGACCCAAAATAATGTGACAATGTCCCCTCCAGCTTTCCATCCATGTGCTTGCTCTCTTGGATCAATGAATTATCCAAAATAAATCAAATGTTATTTGTTGTGTGGACATGTAAGATCATGGATTGTGCTTGGGCTGATTTGGAGGCTGATTTGAGGCTGATTTGGGGCTGAATTTAAGCATCAAATAAGGATACAAATGTACCTATTATTTGGGCTAAGATTGACATTAAAATCTTAAGTGTTTGATGGTTGAAGTTTGCACACAACATAAGGCAAGTTTGGGCTTGAAATAGATCATATGATATTCTTTTCTAGAATTGGAATAGAATTGATTTTTGGGGCAAATTTGGAGCACTTATTTGAACCAAGATTTTCTTCAATCTTCAACTAAATTTCTCTTCAATTCTTTGTTCTGAATTCCGACGTTGAATTTTCTGAAATAATTCATTTAAGCTCCAAAAACCTATCGAAACATTAAAAGAAACTTCATTACTAAAAAGCACATCAATTATTATAAAAAACCCAAATAAAAACAATAAATACATATGTAAAATAAAAGACTTAATGATACTTTTGATGCACAATCAAACACCATTTAGAAATGCAGACTTAACATCCAACTGAAAAATATGCCAACCATTTTGTGCTGCTAGAGCAAGCAAGAGCTTTATTGTATCAAGCCTAGATACTGGAGCAAATGTCTCAGTGAAGTCAATACCTGGCTCTTGTGAATAACCCTTCACTACAAGTCTTGCTTTGTGCTTGTTCATACTCCCATCTGCATTCAGTTTGGTTTTGAAAATCCATTTCACACCAATTACCTTCTTGTGAACAGGTCTGTCAACCAACATCCATGTTGCATTCTTTTCTATCATTGTGAGCTCCTCCTTCATTGCAGCTATCCATACTTGTGAGTTGATAGCTTCTTCAAAATATATTGGTTTTGTTTCAGCAACATTGCACCTGCTGTAAATGTCAGCTAAGGACCTTGTCCCCCTTACTGGTTTGTCATCGACAGTATCATCATCCTCTGTAGCATCCAGTTTAATTTGATACTCTTGTTTTGTCTCTTCAATTGATACAGCTTCCCAGTTCCATGTACCATTCTCTGCAACTTTTACATCTCTAGCAATCACAACTTTATTAGATTTCATATCATAGATTTTATAAGCCTTAGATTTTGTGTTATAGCCTATAAGAATTCTCATATCAGCCTTTTGATCAAGTTTTCTTCTCTTAACTTCAGGTTGCAAGACATAGCAAGGGCTGCCAAAAACTTTTAAATGATCAACATTGGGTTTAAAGCCATACCAGATTTCATAAGGAGTCTTATCTCCTAACACTCTTGTGGTCATACGATTTAGAAGGTAAGATGCTGTGTTTACTGCTTCTGCCCAGAATTTTAATGGCATTTTCTTCTCATATAGCAAACATCTTGCCATTTCCATCAATGTTCGGTTTCTCCTCTCACTAACTCCATTCTATTGTGGAGTGTAGGGAACTGTCAGTTGGTGTTTGATCCCTTTTTTTTGCCAAGTATGCCTCAAATTGTCGAGATGTATACTCTCCTCCATTGTCAGATCTCAATATCTTCAATCTGTTTCCTGTTTCTAGTTCAACTGCTGCTTTGAACTTAACAAACTCAGCAAACACATCAGATTTTGATTTCAGAAAGTAAACCCAGCAGTACCTACTATAATCATCAACAAATAGAAGAAAATACTTTGAACCATTCAATGATTCATTATGCATTGGCCCACACACATCTGTGTGTACAAGCTGGAGTTTTGACAGTGCTCTATAAGCATTGTCAGGAAAAACAACTCTAGTTTGTTTTCCTAACTGACATGCTTCACAAATACTCTTTTGTTCCTGTATATCTGGTAAACCATGAGTCATCTGCAGGTCAGCCATTCTCTTTAAAGTTGCATAATTGAAGTGCCCCAACCGTTTGTGCCAAAGAACAGATTCATTGTTCTCATAAGTGTTAGCACTCAAACATGCTTCTCTCCAATCAACATTAAAACTTCTGTTCATCATTTTTGCAGAAAGCAGTAGCACTCTATTTTTATCTTTAATATCACATACTCCATCATTAAAGATTATTGAGTAACCAGATTCAATTAATTGTCCCACACTAACTAGATTCTGATTGATCTGAGGTACACAAAGAACATTTTTAAGAGTTTTTGTACCTGACAATGTTTCTACTTCAATTGCTCCTTTTCCTTTAACCTTCACATAGTCTCCATTACCAATTCTGACTCTAGATAGATAGCTTTTATCCAAGTCTCTGAATAAGCTCAAATCTGCTGTCATGTGGTTAGTGCAACCACTATCAATGAGCCATGATGAGTCGTTTGCCTTTGATGTGTTACACATCTCCTGTATTGTAGCCATGAATAAAAAATCTTCCTTGACTTCTGAACAATCAGTTACTTGAGCTTGTTTTACTATTTCTGCTTTATTTTTGCAGAATCTTTGAATGTGACCAAATTGCTTGCAGTTTCGGCATTGTGCATTCTTGAGCCAACACCAGGCTTCAAGATGATTTGTTTTCTGACAGAATTTGCAAGCAGGAAAATGTTCTTTCTTCTCTTTCCCTCTAGTGAAGTTGTTGTTGTTGTTTTGTTGCCAGTTATTGGATTGCCAGCCTTTCCCCTTTTCTCTTTTTCCTTCTTGATTGTTTTTGTAAAAATTCTTTGCCCGACTCTTCTCCTTGTAAACTGCAACAAGAGCTCCTTCACTTGATCCTTCTTGTCTATAAGCTTGCCTTTGCTCTACAGCTTGCAATGCATTTACCAGTTCTTGCAGGCTCATTTCAGAGAAATCTTTAGAATCTTCTAAAGAGCAAATTTTATGTTCTAATTTTTCTGGTAGACTTACCAGAACTTTCTCTACTATTCTTGAATCTGGAAAATCTTCTCCCAAGAGTCTCACTTGATTCACAAGTTTTGAAATTTGAGAAGAGAAGTCTTTGATGGTTTCATTTTCTTTCATCTTCAAACCTTCAAATTGTCTTCTAAGATTTAAAATCTGCATCTTCCTTGACTTTTCATCACCATGAAATTCTGCTTTTAATTTATCCCATGTTTCTTTGGTAGATTTACACGCCATGATCCTTGTGAAAATGTCTTCACTAACAGCATTATGAAGACAGGTAAGAGCTTTGAATCGCTTTGCCTTTTCTTCATTAAAAAACTTCATCTGTGCGACCGTAGGATTATTTCCTAGTAGAGTTGGTTGCTTATCGCTCTCAACTATCTCCCACAAGTCAAAAGCTTTGAGATAAATTTTCATTTTCACAGCCCACACACCAAAATTTTGCCCTGTGAACACTGATGTTTTTGCTGGAAAATTTGCAGAATCCATTTCTTAAAAAAAATTCACTTAATCTCTCGTGTTTCACTCACAATCCCTTCAAAGAAAAATGCTTTGATTTAACCTCACTAATCTCTCATGTTTCACTCACAATCCCTTCAAAGATCAAAGAATGCTCTGATACCAATTGTTGATAATAGGTATATAAAGAACTGAATGTTGATGATAACCAGAAAAACAAAGAACAAAGAACTTGCAACAAAGAACAAAGAGCAGAATGTTTTTCATATTGGTTATTGCCATCCCTTAGCTTTTATTTATAGATGAAATCAATCACAACACAATTAAGAAACATAACTAACATAAACTCCTTCATTTATGGAGCTATGTAACTTATCCTAAATAAGTTTCATATCTAAAGAAGTAAAAACTCACTAAACAACATTAAGATAATGATGTTACTAATAGATAAACATTAATGAAAGATAACATATGGCTGAGACATTAATTTCAGCTTTGGTACCATAACTTCAACACAAACAACTGTGAAATTCAAAAGGTTGTTTGCAGCTCCATGAGTCATGCTAGTCAACAGAGGTAAATGCCTAGTAGTAAACTAGTAATGTAAAACAATTTGGCTAACATTATGAGTTCGTCACGCAGTGGCTCGTGGATCACCCCAGGTTTCTTACAAATCCACTCTATGTTGCTGGGGACTCCTATTCAGGCATCGTTGCACCTATCATAGTCCAGGAGATTTCTGATGGTAGTAGTTAACTTCTGTCCCAAACACAACTTATCTTTCTTGTAATATTCAACCTTCATATGCATACATAAGTGTTTAATTTGTTTTTGTTTTATTTCTTGCAGGAAATGAAGTGGGACATCAGCCACCAATGAACCTCAAAGTACTCGATCAACTCTGAAAACCTCCATATGCGCGCCTTTGTTTTATTTTGTTTGTTCTTCTTATTTATTTGCGTTGTAGTTGACAAGGCTGTACAACATGTTGGAATTCAGGGATATGTGCTTGGAAACCCACGTACAGATTATGAGATTCAAATAAATTCAATAGTTCCTTTTGCTCACCTAAAAGCGCTTATATCAGATAAACTCTACGAGGTAACTTCCCTCTCCTAGCTCTGCTCTTTAACTTCCCAGCTAGCTAGCTCTCATATAAGCAAAAATATTCTCATGTGATTTTTCTAGTCCTTCATGAAAAATTGCAAGGGTGAGTACTTAAATCCAGATCAAAGCAACGCATCGTGTATGGAAGACATATTAGCCATCAAGGAGGTGACTAATCAGTTCATAAATCAAAACTCTGATAAACATTTTCTTGCATCATGCTTGAAGTTTATGAACATGAAAGTTGACTTCTCTTTTGAATTTATAGTGCATTGGAAAAGTATATACTGGACAAATTCTGGAACCTACATGCAAGGACGTATCCCCAAAACCAGTGGCATTGAAATGGGATCCTAGGTTTCTCATAGCCGATGACGCTGATATTCTGCTACCAAGCCCCCGTGTTCCTGGACCTCGGTGCCGGGTACATTGAACTAATTTCTCTTTTCTTTTTTCTCTCTTGCCTTGGTTATTAACCAGCTTATTGGCATGTAGAGTTACAATTATGTATACATTTATATGTGGGCTAATGATGAAACTGTTCGAGATGCTCTTCATATTCGCAAGGTATGCTTGCCCTATATCAAGTATGTTACCTTCCAGATTCAAAATCACTCTGCTCATGGCGGAAAAAAAATAAAACTATCATGACCAGGGAACCATAAAGGATTGGAGAAGATGCAATAAGACCCTGGCCTATTCGTACAATGTCGAAAGTACTGTTGATTACCATCGGAACTTGACCAAGAAACCATATCGAGCTCTCATTTACAGGTAATGTTAATTTATAATTTATGAACACATTATAAATTCTGAATTTTCCCATTTAGTGCAATCTTAACCATTGTTTTAACATGTGTAGTGGCGATCATGACATGCTTATCCCATACGTTGGTACGCTTGAATGGATAGAATCTCTGAATTTGAAGATTAAGTATGACTGGGAACCATGGTTTGTTGATGGTCAAGTTGCAGGGTTAGTATAGAATCTCTGAATTTACTTTACACCCTTTGATTTTATTTTTCAAAATCCAAACCAATGGGAATTTATCATAATTTTTTAAAAAAATAGAACTTAGTTACAAATATTTTGAAAAATAATATACATAAAGAAAGATAGAAAAAAAAAAGCAATATTGTTTTTTTTTTAAAGACTCATATTAATTTGTTTTTATTTTTCAATAAAGTTAAATTATCTCAAACATATAATTAACCTTAAGATAAAGTCTCTCGTTCATTGATTTTATTAATAACAATTTTTTATTAGATGCTAATATTTTTCTAGTAATATTTTTAAACTAATATTAAATATTTTATAAAGGAAGATATTTGTAACTATACTATCACCTTATTAAAAAAAATTCATGAAAATCTTTTAGTTGGGGTTTCTTTTATTTTATTTTTCAGATAATAATATTATTAATTAATTTACATATTTTTAACATGTGTCACGTCCATTTGAAACGGTAGAGATTATAAAATTTTTTTAAAAAAAAAAAAGTAGAATGACAAAATCCAAAAAATAAAGGTACAGGAACTGGCATTAACTAATCCCTTTTTGCTTGTTGGGTCATCTTTAGATACACAATGCTGTATGCAGACAATGTGCAAGATTACATAACATACGACCTGACATTTGCAACTGTGAAGGTAAGAACAGACATTAGCTTATCTAACTGTTTAATCTAAAAATAAAAATAAGCAATTATGGTATTTTGAAAACCTGATATGTGGTGGTGTTGGTGATGGTGATGGTGGTGGTGGTGGTGGTGTAGGGAGAGGGTCACACAGCACCGGAATACAGGCCAGAGCAGTGCTTTGCCATGATGGATAGGTGGTTTGATTACTACCCTCTATAAAAAAAACCAATTCCAAAATGTTCTCATGAACTAATTAATAAACTATTGTAAGCCCTAATCCATGTTTCGTATTTCAGCAACAGGATCTTTAATATGATCTAGCTTCTACTGCGCATCAGAAAGCTCAAGGATTAACGAGCCTTTTAGCTCCTACCATTATTATTATTATTATTATTATTATTATTATTATTATTATTATTTTGATAACCGGAGATATTCGGGTTAGCTTACGCATACCTCGACTAATCCCTTAAGATTCTAAAATTAACAATTATATAAGTTTCCAGTGACTCTGAAATTTATGACACTCTAATTAGTAATTTTGGAGAGCAAATTCAGAGTTTGACCAGTTTGAATTAGAGGTGGTCATTTTTTATTCGCTTTAATTTTTATCTATAAAAATAATTAAATTAAAATTAAAAAAAACCAAAATCAATTCCAACCGACCGGTTTTGGTTTGGTTTTTTATGTCAAAAAATCGATACCAATATAAGCAATGTAATGTCATTAAAATATATACTTAATCACAACACCATCTCCACTGATGCCTTGCATCTAAAAAAACAACCAAGATATTTACAAGAAATTAACCATTTGAGTGGCTTTTAATATAACTTACCGCAAAAGTTGCAGATATACCTGCAGCCTTGGTGGCTGAGGCTGATAAATCTTTATATGTTTGTTGCTTGACAGCTATCTACTTGGTAAGATGACAACCCCGGCCATGACTTGCACAGACTGTGCTTTCCCTTTTCTATGCCCACATATAGACAGTGAGGTCATAGCCACACCCACCCCAAGAATATTTATTGAACTGGAGCATAAACAAAAAAGAAAAAAATAATCTTGCTATTTCTGAAGTATTCTTAAGATAGAGATAAAAAACAATTTATAAACCCATTCACAATTAAAAAAAAAAAACAAAGAAAGAAATCTTATTATAAAGAATTGAAAAAAAGCGATTAGATAGACTGCTGCTAAGTACCAAGATTATGCTAGATCTAAAGAGTGAAGATATAAATTAAAGAATAAAGATTGCGAGATGGGGTGTTGTGTGTCTTCAAGGGGAGGGGTGACAACTAGGGTACCTAGGTGGAGGTTAGAATATAAAATATTTTCCTTCCATTTATAGTATTTTTGTTTTGTAATATGAATTGTATCGGTTTGATTTGGATTTATCTATTTTAATATTATAAAACCAAAACTGAACTGAAGTGAAATTTTTTTAAAATATTATAATTAATTTAATTAGTTTTTTATTTAATTTTTCAGATTTTTTTTCAGTTTAATAGATTTATTGATTTTTTTACTCCTCTGTATGAATTACCACCTTAAGGTTTTATTATTATTATTTTTTCGATAGAATTGATAGTAATTGTTCATCTTTGTACACTTTGTTTATGCCTCTTAATTAATATAAGTTCAGACATGGATGGTCGAGCTTGAAACACAATCTCTAAACATGTAATAATAATAATAATAATCTTAGCCACAAAGAACAGTAGCCTTTTTAAAAAACAATTATAATGCTGCTTCAAGAGAATCATATGAATGGCCCGGTAAGATACGGGCACTCATTATTTAATGATCGAGTGAATATGGAGGGAATCTGAAGCGAACACTCCACTACTTTCCCAAAACCATGCATCCTCTTCTTGTTTAGCCCAGTGAAACTCACCCCCACCTCCGACCATGAGATCTCGCCCACAAACACCACCGCTATCCAAACCTGAAGACGACACGGACCCAATGACTCGGCCCGCGCCAGCCAGTACCACAACCTCTCTCAACGTCCTTTTCCCGTCCTCTCGCAAAAAAGGAACTGGGGTTCGACCCTGCCTCTTACTAGACTCAACTGGCCAAGCCCAGGTGGTGGAAGTTAGCAAGCACGCAATCATGCGTCATACATGCCATCCTGCCCGTGACCTTCGGATCCTTGACCCGCTACTTCCTTACCTGTCTACTGTTTTAATTTGGATTTCAAAGAGCAATTGTTATTAATTTGGAGCATATTAAGGCGATTATTACCGCACAGGAGGTTTTGCTGCTGAATTCTAGAGACCCTTCTGTTACTCCATTTGTGGAAGAGTTGCAGGGGAGGTTGATGTTTCATTACCACCCTACTAAAGCTCAGGTTTTACTGATTCTTTTCTTCTTCTTCTTCTTTAAGCTGTGATTATTTTTTTGGGTTTTTGCTTTGGTGTAGAGTAAGTGAACTTTTGCGTTTGTTTAATGTTCAATTTAAGATTTTAAAGAGTTTTGATGTGAGTTTGTGTTGGTTTCTTAAGAATCCATTTGTTGATGTTGTTGCTGCTGCTGCTAGTTTTATTGGATTTCAAAGAAAAGCATATAATGGATGCTGTGCTATTTTGGCTCTTTCCCTCTTAACTAGAAACCAATGAGGATATTTAGAATGGTGATACTTAATGTTGGATTTCGGATTGTCGGCGTAGCTAATTGAAATATACATTGTTAGTAAGATTTGTAATTTGTAATTGAAATTGTAAGGTGGGTTAATATTAAGTAAGTGGTAAGTGGCTTACACAGGAGTTATTTTGACTCTCACATGAAATACATTGGAAGTGCGATTTTTGAAGTTTCTGTTAAAGACACACTTTGAATATGTTTCTTTATTGCTACTGTAACGTCATACTCATACGTTTCTAATGTTTGCTATTGTGTAATTGCTTTTGCATATGTTTCAGATTGTCACTTGCTTTCTTCTTATTTTTTTAATATTGTTTTGGTTCTTGTATAGGAGGGCAATGGTGAACATTCAAAGGCAAATCCTTATCACGTGGAAGAGCCTGAGTCAAATGGTTTGAGTCCCGAAAATTTTCCAGAAGGCTTTTCACATTATCAGGATTGCAACGAGGGAGCAAAACAGGGTCTCGAGAATCGAGATGGATCAAAGGTTCTTCCATTTGATTTTGTTGCATTGGAAGCATGCCTTGAGGCTGCATGCAGCTGCTTAGAAAGTGAAGTAAGCATGTGCAATTCCTTGTTGGATAGGTTTTCTTACAAAATGAAGTAAATATTCTTAATCTGGAGGCTGATAACTTTCTGATAGCTTAAAATTCCTCAGTCTAATTATTTCCTTTCCCTTTTCGATTTCCTATGCAGGCAAAAACACTGGAGCAAGAGGAACATCCAGCATTGGATAAACTGACTTCAAAGATCAGTACTCTCAATTTAGAATGCGTCTGCCAGATTAAAAGTTGATTGGTTGCAATAACTGGCCGAGTGCAAAAGGTTGTTAAGTTTTTTGTCTCCGCATTTATTTTATTAGTGTGTGGCAATAAGGTGAATATGAATTTTGATCTGGTTTGGAAGTTTAAGCAGGTTCAGAAGTTCTGTGCTCCAAATGATTTATTTAAAGCTCTCCTCTTACGTTATGGTAACTAACCATGCATGTAATCTCCAGGTTAGGGATGAATTAGAACACTTGCTGGATGATGATGAAGACATAGCAGAGATGTATCTAACAGAATAGCTGGTTCAACAACAGCTTGAAGATTCTTCAACTTCCTCTTTAAATGAGGGAGATGGCATGGATGATGATGACCTTCAAGCAGACTTGGACGACAGGTACCTAATAATTTAATCACCTCATACATATACAGTCTTACATTTTTCTCCTCTTGTTTGCTAAGCTATCTTTTCGCTGAAATATTCTCATTATTTTCCATCAGTATTCCTGCTGAGGTGTCATTGGGTGTTCTTGAGGCCTCTACTAGCCATGAGGATGATATTAACAACATTGAGAATGAACATGATCATCTTTTTAGTGCACCTAATGGACTTGGAAGATACAGCTGTGTCCATACTAGTACAACATGAAGTTCAATAAGCAAGCACCTTGATGTCAAGGAACTAGAAATGCTCTTGGAGGCGTACTTTGTACGAATTGATGGCACATTGAACAAACTATGTATGGTATGGAACTTTCCACCTGATTCTTCTACATAGGTCCACAAGCATCATTTCTTCGCATGTTTTTTTAATTTGCATTGTGGACATTGTCAATACTCCATATGATGTGTGCTCAGATAGCCATATGCCTATGAAGTGCAAGTGATTTGTTGAGTCCTAGTGGAAGTTCATGTCACGGAATTTAATGGTGTAACTGCAACTAACAAGAAAGAGGTATTCTCTTTGCAAACAAGCATAGGCCATCCAAATGCTCTAATGCTACCCTGGTACATAAAGCTCTTAACTCATTCGCTGTAGTTCTAACATGTTTGTGCTCATTGTGTCAATATGTGCTAACTAATAAAGCATGAAACCAAATGATGCTATGATGTGGGACAAAAAAGACATGAAGCTAAAGAAGAAAAAAAGAAAAAGCTAAGAAGAAGCCAAAGAAAAAAAAAGAAAAAGTTGAAGAAGAGAAGAATGAGGCTGTAAAAGTCTGCAACTTTGCAATTTTTATTCAATTCATCAAAAACTGATCGTATTATCAAGAAAATTACATATAAATAATAAAACTTCAATCAGAATCAAATTTGGGCTTAAAGCCCGTTAACTAATAAAAATCTAATAAAATAACATAAATTGAAGTCCAATAATAAAATAAATAAAATCTAATAACTTGGGCTTGAATGAGCCCAATCTCCCAACCAAATAACAATGGGTTGGGCTACCCTCCATCATTGATAATCATACGCATGCCTAAATTGTGTCTCGGATCCAGTCTCCTTATCAACTCTCCCAGGGTTAGAAGAACTCGACCCCATTGAGTATAGTTCAAGGCGACTTCGATAATGCTCCTAAAGATCATGATCAAGCAATTATGATGTCTCTCTGGTAATCCAAGTATAATTTGAATCTAGTCGCCTAGCTTATATACTGGGATTCGTTAAACTTCATCATCCCTGGTAAAAACAACTTGTGTATCCAAAGTAGCATTACTATGTTTCTTTTGTGCCAATGATAAGGATAATGAGGTAGGGATATCAAAAGGAACATTAAGAATAGATCGTGTTTTATATATAATGAGGTTTTATGTCAAAAGTAGAATTAATGTCAAAGTTTAATGGTAGTTTAATGACATATTTATTTGATTCAATCATTTACAACACTTTAAATGGTCTAGCATTAGCAATTTATGATTGATTCTCAAAGGATACCGTTCAGGTCTAATCTCTATCATTAAATAATCTCTAACATTAAGTGCATCGTGATACATTTGTAAATCAGCTCGAAATTTGTGTTGTTTATTACTTGCTTGAATATGTTTTATGATCTCAACATACAAATTATGAACTTTGCATGCAAAAGACTCAGCTGAATCAAACATTTTAGAGTGAGCAGACAAAGGAGGAAGATTTATCGGCATCCTAGGTTTGTGACCATGAACCTTATATGATTGAGTGTGGAATGAAACACACTTTTTAAATTCTTGATGGATATAGATTGGACATAACCTAGTGAATCGGGGTCATTCTTATCCTTTTTACCATGGATAAGGGGTAAGGATTCAGGAAGCTCAGCATATTGTTCAAGACTTATGACATGCTAGATGTCAAGCATAGGGGGCAAAACATTAGTGAGCTTAAGAGGTTGTTCAAAATCTAAGATATGCTGGATGTCAAGCATGAGGGGTGAAGAATTAGGAAGCTCAGAAGGCTGCTCAAAATCTATGGCAAGTCAGGTGTCAAGCATAGAGGTTAAGGAATTAAGGAACTCAAAATGACAACTATCTTGAAACTCTCCTGACATTGCACTTGCCTCTTCAGGCAACTCTACTAGACAGTCTCCAGAAACTTATACACCTAAATGAGCCACAACTAACTCTTCATGAACCTCCTTTTCAAACTCTTTTGGACGTTATGTTAGTCATATTTACCTTCTTAGGTAGTTCCACTAAAGCATTTCTTGAAATTTCTTTTACAACTAAACCATATACAATAGGTTATTCCTTAACCTCATTCTCAAACTCATTGTTTTATCTCCTTGTTCTTTCACATTCTCCTTTTACTTCTTATTGCTAGGTCTTGGTGGCAATCCAATAAATTTGATCTTTCTACCTTTAAAAGTGAAAGAACATGAATTTGACCAATCATAAATCATGATGTCTAAATTATATATCCATGGCCTTCCTAAAATGACATGTCCTACTTCCATTGGAATCACATCAGACCAACTCTCTTCATGATAGTCTAGGAAAACATTTTTCATTGACTAATTTAAAGGTATTATTAACTCATGACACATTATAGTATTTGAAGATACTGCATTGATACATCAAATCCAATCATGATAGTCTAGGAATTTGATATGGAACAAACATTTTTCATTGACTGCTTTGAAGATATCATTAACTCATGACATATTTATGGCTTAGGATGGGAACAAGTTTTAGGCCTAAGCGAACTACAGTATTTGAAGAGACTGCATTGATACAACTTTCATTATCAATGATAATCTTGCAATCCTTATCCCCACACTTGATATAGGGGTGAAAGATATCAATCCTTCTCCAATCTTCAGTTCTTTTGGGTTGTGTAAAGGCATATCTAATTACACCCAATTTAGTTGTCTAAAACTCTACGGTGTTTTGTTCATGATTGGTTATAAAGATATCACTCAAGATCAAGTCTATGGTAGTTGTAAACTTAAAATTGGATAAATTGGATACTAGATGACTATTCACAAATGCATGTAACACTAATTTAGAAATGGAATTGAGATCATATGATTGATGTAAGTGAAATCACAATACAAAAATAAAAGTAATTCCATTTTTTTTTAATGTGAAGATTAATCAAGAACAAAATACACCAATAAAATTTTAAGCATGTATTGCTAGACCTTTAAGTGTAAATTATTAATTAAATATAATGTCACAAGCAAGGACTCACAATCATAAAAAGAACTAGATGCTAGATATCAATGATGAAAGAGATTGATGAGAAAAAATTTACAGATTAGTATGCAATGTGAGATTAATTTTTTTAGACAAAAAAACAAGTAATACTATTAATGGTAAGTTGAATAATAAGTGTTTGCCTAAGAAACAAATTTCAACAAATCAAAAGTTAAGTAATTTACCACTCAAATTACTTAATGTTGATGACAAACTACTTGGATCATATGAGCTGTCGTTGATATCTTGAAGCTACCGTCGTGATGTTTCAAATAATGTCCTTTTGTTGCTTTCATATTTCCTTTTTTTGTCCTTTTTTTACGGTCACTTTTCACCTTTTTTAAAAAAAAATTCATTGTTCTCTCTCTTTTTTTTAATAAATCAACATAAAAGAAAATAAAAGTGCAGTAAAGATGGGAGAATGGAAATTGGCAGAAACTCCCTATAAAATTCCTTTATCCTTCATGCTTCTCTCTCTCTCTCTCTCTCTCTCTCGGATGCGTGCTATGGTTCGAGGTGGAGAACCTGTTGATCTTTATTTTTTTGATAAATGGGCTTGGGTTGATGTATTTTGTTCAGATGGCTTAAGAGAAGATGAATAATTTTTTTTTTCAGGTCTCGATTGTAAACATAAATATTAGAGGATCTTTTTTTTTTCTAGATCAACTATATAATTTCTAGGTTTAGAAACTGCGTTGAATTTGGAGGATTTTCACAAGCCCTAAGAGATTGATTAACTGAATAAACAATTAAAAATTAGACTTTGATATCAAAGTTGATGCGGGACAAAAGAGATTTGAAGTCAAAGAAAAAAGAAAAGAAGAAGCTAAGAAGAAGAAACCAAAGAAAAAGAAGAAAAGGTTGAAGAAGAGAAGAAAGGGGGTTGGAAAAGTCTCCAACTTTGCAATTTTATTCAATTCATCAAAAATTGATCGTAATATCAAGAAAATTACATATAAATAATAAAACCCTAATCAGAACTTAGAATTCACTATCTAATAAAAGTCTAATAAAATAACATAAAATAAAGTTAAATACTAAAAATATATATATATATATATATATATATATATAATAATTGGACTTGAACGAGCCCAATCACCCAACCAAAAAACAATGGGTTGGGTTATCCTCTATCATCAATGATCATATATGTGCTTAAATCATGTCTCACATCCAGCGTCTCCATCATGCTATTAGATGTAATGCTACAAGTTTAACTATTTCCCATGCTATAGAAACTGATCTGGTAGTGCCCACATTGAAGAGAGGACAAATTAAATGAGAACTATATTTGGAGAAGAAAGATTGTCAAGAGAACTTGAGGCTGGTGGCTAGAACGTTCTTGACCTTTTCCATCATCACCTTGCCTCAGGGAGAATTCATATCTAAGAATGACCACAGCAGAATTTGATGAGTGTAACATATGTATACAACCATTTACACCCTTCTCAGTGAAGGTTTATCCAAGATCAGAACTAGCTGGTTTCTCTAGATATGCAGTAAGTCGATAACTTTTCTGAAGTATGCCCTTCTGGATCCTGAGTATGAGTTGCCAGTTCAGGTTTGCAATACCACTCTCAATATAAATTCGTATGATGCCACTCCAAAGAGTGAAATGGAACAGTGAGTATTTTGTCATGGGGCATGAGTGCATGACTTCGATTGAGGTGTAGTGGCTGGGTTGCCTGGACAAGTTAGACAGCCCCAAATTTGATTAGAAAAGCCACGGCCAATGACAGCGTAGAGTATGTGCAATCCATTTGTGTTGTTGTGCGTCTATATACATGTCTTTGCCTGTGATCTTAACATGATGCAGCAATGTTGCACATGATTAAACAGGCAAAAACACAGTTATATCCTTTTCAATTATCAATCATATAATTAGCATCGTTTCTAAGGTTATAGTTAATTTTCTCCATGGCTGCTATTTAACTCCTTTTTGTTCCTATGTCATCTGATGGTCTTGAAGCTGAGGGAGTATGATGATGACACAGAGGACTACATCAACATAATGCTGGATGACAAACAGAATCATCTCCTGCAAATGGGGGTTATGTTGACGACAGCAACCTTAGTGGTGATCTGCTTTGTTGTAGTTGTTGGTGTTTTTGGCATGAATTTCGGAATCAAATTGTTCAAAGAAGAAGTGCAAGCAGGAATGTCGAAGTTTCTATGGACTGTTGCTGGTGGCACTACTGGGAGCATGTTCTTATATTTGATTGCTATTGCCTGGTGCAAGCACAGGCGATTGTTAGACAATTGAATTGCTGTGTATTACTGTATTACAGGCAAAAGTATGACCGGCTGTTGTATAATACGCTGTGGTTCATATAAAAACCATACATAGGGAAAGAAAACTCTGAACACGTTCTTGTGCTGATGTTACCAGGCAGTTGTCAAACCACTTTTGCTTGCCAAGGTCACCCTGGCTCTTCATGGAATGTCAAAAATTGAATGACACCACGGACTAGCCCAATGACTGTCTCGCCATAATTTTACTCTCCGAACGTTTGGTAGCAGCTGCTCCTCCTTAAGGGGTTGTGGAGTCTTTCACCCCTCAACCTTGGAGGTGTGGTGGTTTTTTTTCAAAGGTACAATACATTTAAGCACAAACCACACTTAATCACACCTCCAAAAACTATAAAAACATGCTTTTTACTTAAAAAAAGCACAAGCTACCTCTCCTCCAAACACAAGTAAGCTAACCTTTCATCATCACCGTGCTACTGGTTTTTGGGTTTCTTTTTATTAACATTTTCTGTAGCTTGATTTTGTCTCTTCTTTCGCACCATTTGCTGGATTTGTTAGCTGCAACAGCTGGTTCCAGCATTAAAAAATTAAAAAGGTTAAATGAAAACCCCGACATGTCGCTTCGCTTGTGTGAAAGAAAGGGCGGATTCGCACGTGCCAGCACCTTGTGTGCACTTTTCAACTTCTTAGTTCCTTAATAAGCCCTGTTTCGGATTGAGGTTGAAATGGAAATTGGTTAAAATTTAAAGTTTTATATATATTTTTAGATTGTTTTAATGTGTAAATGTTAAAAAAAATAAAAATATATTATTTTAATATATTTATAAATAAAAAAATATTTTAAAAATTAATTTTTATTTTACTCAACATCCACGGAGTGTATATTTTGACGCTAGAAAACAAAGTGTTTGGACGAAGTCGAAAATAAGAGCCATGAAACCTCATCATCATCTATAGGCTCAAAAAAACTGGTGGCTGTGGTGCCGCTGCTACTACCTGCAGAGAGACAGAGTTTGTGTGTTTGTCTAATGGTTTTTCACAGATGAGTTCAATATACCAAAGTGTGTTGATGGCACTGACCGTTACATTCAACAAGTTTGCTTCATCAAATGTTAATGCAGTTCATAAAAAAGAAGGTAAAAGAGCAGCTGCAGCAACAACAGCTAAAGCAGCAAGCAGGGCAGCTGACATTGGAAGAAGAGGAGTCCTCTTATCCACCGTGGTTGGTGTATATTCGGTCAATGACTCAAGGATTGAACTTCTTAAAAGTACTAAAAACACCACTTCTTGTTTTGCACTTCCATTTTAGCCATTTCTTGCAGCCGGTGGAATGCCATATCTTTCTTCTTCTCTGGAGTCTTAGCTGACCGTTTTAACCATTGTTGGATTGTCAGAATATTTGAAGAAATCAGAGGATAACAAGACCAAAAATGACAAGGAGGTATAACATTTAGAGTTACAGTACTGCTACTACGTGCCATCGCCAAGAATCTCTCTTTTTAGGAGTCAATTTTATTTCATTCTTCCTTCTATGCTTTAATTTCTGCAATTCGCATATACCTTCCTGTTAATAATGATTGGCATGTTTTGTTTTTCAAGAGAATGGATAGCTATTACAAGCGGAACTACAAGGATTATTTTGACTTTGTGGAAGGATCTTTGAAAGGGAAGAATGAGCAGGACCTTACTGAATCAGAGAAGGGTATTCTTGATTGGCTAAAGAAAAATAAATAAACAACATGTAATAGATTTTCCCTCAAGATGTTGTCTGTGGAGCTTACTCGCATCTTGCTTTCTCCTTTCCCTTTTCCTCTTTCTTTTCTTTTTTTTTTCTTGTGAGGCACTGCACTAAATTTGAAGTACAATCACCATGGTTTTACACTCTATGCTCGTTCGTTTATTTTATTTGGAGATCCACTGGTCTGAGGCTCCATAATTAAAAAAAAAAAAAAACTACTACTTTCTGTTTACTACAATCTGAAATCTCCGTGTTAGAAATCAAATGCTGGGTCCAATAGAATTCTTGCATTTATTTCAATACTCCATTGCCATTTTTATCTGATATCTTTTGGGCTCCCTTCTTCTTCTTCTTTTTCTTGCCATTTTCCCTTCTTCGGGATGTTTTTTATACAAACGGTGAGGACTGGGAACTTCTCCGATTATTGAATTGCAATGAGAAGTATACATGGAAGTTGAGTTCAGGCACATGTTGTTCCAAGCTACAGCTATCATGCTATCTGCTGTCAAATTTTGGGGCTCAAGTTTTCACGTGCGTGATAAAAATTGAGGCTTGTTTCGTTTCTTTTTAAATTAACCAAACCCATGACTGTCTGTCCGTAAAATAAAAATCATACCTTCCAGCCCCTCAAGGAGATGTTGCTTTTTATTGATGAAAATTAATGATTATTTGCACTAGAAAAATTTGTCCCCTGCTGTTTTGCTGATGATATCTAAGCAGGCTACAATTATATCCTGGTGTTAGATTAACATGTACATATACAGCATCATGATATTGTTGAAAGTAATTCAGATTTTAGTTATATAAAACATGGAGGAACAGGTCAGCTGGTTCTGATACGATTGACCAGTTAAGCCTGTAGAATATATTTATTGTTTGGAATTTCTTTTAATGTAGTTTAATTTCTTTTTTATTTAAGATTTGAGAATTATAAATAGGCTTGTAAGTATAATTCATATATATATACACACACACACACACACACACACACACACACCACCACACCTGATTTTCTTCAAACAGATATCCCCAGCCGAGTAGTTTCTACATATCTAAACTAGGTTGATTTCTTTAATTAGGTTAAAACAGATTGTTTACATCAAGATCAATTAACGAATTTATAAAGAAAATTATATTTCTAGAGCCTGATAGCGTGGAAATCAAATCCCGCAGTATTTAACAAGATGGGAAAAAATGACCACTTGTCCTCATTAATTACAATGTAATATATTCATTACCAGAATTTTTAGATTTATAGTAATTATTTTTCAAATATCTAGAATATACAGATGGACTTAGGTTGCTGGTAACCCCATCTATAATAATTTAGAAATTTGTTTAAAAAAAAATCTATTAAACATAAATAGAAAATCAGTGGCATTTGCGGTAATTTTTTTCAACTCTCTAGAATATATCGACGAACTTAGATCGTCGGTAACCCCATTAGTAATAATTTTTTAAAAATCAAAAAATATATATTAAACATAAATAGAAAATAATTAAAATAAATTAAATTAATATAAAAATCAAATATTTATTACAAATCTAAACATTTATAAGTTCAGATAAAATTAATCTAGAATAGAGGCGTTGGAGGAGGACGAGGCGCATCTTTGCCGGGATCATGGGGTGAAGAAAAGGGAGCACATGTACTACTCATCTATGATTTCATCTCTATTACCATTCGGTAGAGTTCGGTCATCTTAGTATTGAGTTGTTCATAATTAGCAGCAAGATGGATTGTCTAAGCTTGAACTCACTCGTCTAAAATCACCTCGAACTCTAGAGTTTGAGGGCTCGGAACCGATTACAAACATCCCGTGGTTGAAATATTGTGGGTCGTTCTCAAGTCCTCGGTTGTAGTATTAGAGAGACTGTACAACCAATTTCTATATGGTCCACCAAACGATCTTGCCTCCAACCACAAATCTGGATCGAGATCTGGATAGGTCAAAGTATCATCGTCATATCTCTCCTTCAATCGGGTGTTATATGTATCCTGAAAACAAAAGTCAGCATATTTAAAAAAATAATAACTTAAGGAAAAAAATGGTTGAAAACAACATGCCACAAAGTGCTGAGCTCGGCTCTCCACGACCTATTGCACTCCTTTTTGCGGTCATCAATCCACACGTGCATTTTCACAAAAAGCTCCATCAGGCTTGGTTCGCATCCAAGAATCATAGTCTTATAATCTACTTCGCATGTGAAATGAACATAATAGAGCCACTTGTATGCATGGTAACAGAACCGTGAACACACCAGTTTCAAATCTCTACACCGGAGTGTGATCGTTACATGAAATGTTCGGACATTACATGCGGAATATATTTCACTCACACAGCCTCCGAGACATATGACGGTCTCCTATCTTTCCAAACTGTCACCTCCTTCTAGCCTGAAAGCTCTTTTTTTTTTGGTATATTTTTGGTTTTTTTTCTCATACCAAAAATCATGCAACCTATATGATACAAATGAATTATATATCAATAAATGAAAAATAATATTGAATAAAAGGATTAAAAAATCTTATCTTCACTTCAATCTTACCAATGTGATTCTCTCAAACCTTCCTTACAATAGCGTTGTAAGCTCTATCCCATTCAAATTTATCCTTGCAAGTAAAATTTATAAAATACAAGTTTCATTAATATGTTAATAAACTACCTGAATTAACATAATAAAAATATATATTTAAATTAATATTAACCTTACACTTCTGAACCATACATTAATCATAAGTTTCCATTCAGAATGTTTGGAAACGTAACTCCATTAAAACAATAGAATTTCCATTAAAGATTTCAGTCGATATTATGGTTTTGGCGGCCTCAATGTTTGTGAATTTGAAATTGCATTCATTAATTGAAATTAATTTTTCAAAAATTATTAACAAGTCATTGTGATAGACCCCCCTCGACATAGCGACATTACACCTGACGAGCTCGCATCATGAGTACATGCAAGTGCCTTAGGTGCCTGTTCTTAATCGGCGCCTAACGACTCATGGTCATCTGGAACGCTGCTAAAAGAACTAGTAGTGATCATGTCCATACAACGTGCTATTGACTTTGTTCTAGGCATCTACACAAATTAAAAGATTAAGGTACCGTAAACCATTCATATTTTAAAAAAAAAATCGGCAGCACCTTCCCTAGACGGGAGACTACCCAAATTTTTTAAATATGCAAATACACAACAATTTAAATTGGATAGCCATAAACCAGTTGATTTTATTTCAATCCATGTCAATCGAATAATTTTAATTTTGTTAATTTAACCAAATTTTTAATTAACTTTGCTACAACCATTTGTGAAATGATCATAGGATGTAAATATAAACACATTAAATGATATATAGTATCAATATTTCACATTTAAAACTACTCATTTATCATAGCTATTTTTTATTTATTTTTATTTATGTGGCTACTATTTTTATTATTATTTTTAAATAATTTTTTTTTCATGAAATAAAAAGAAATGTTTGTTATCACCAACAAATCAATTAGCTAACCATAGTGATTATATGGGCCTTATACATAAAATAATAATCTAATACTATTCAATGAGAGGTAAGAATAGAAAAAAATTTAAAAAATAAAAAAAAAATCCAACAACATTTATACAATCATTAAAGAACAGAAAAAAAAAATTCCAACAACATTTATACAATCGTTAAAGAACAAAAAAATAAAAAACAAATCCCAACAACATTTATATAATCATTAAACAACAGAAAAATTAAAAAAAAAATCCATCAACATTCATATAATCAATAAAGAATAGAAAAATGAAAAACAAAACACATAAAAAAAAAGAAGGAAAAACAAGAATCTTACCTTAATGTCATTGTGAGTTTTCTCGAGCTTGAGAAGAGAAAATTTTTTTAAGAAAAATATATGTTAAATTATTTTCAGAAATATGCCAAGCATTATCGACATCTTTACCATAAAAAAATTAAAAAATTAATATTTTAATTTTTTTCATTGATATTTATGTCTATAATGTCTAATTGAAGTTTTCAATTTAATCAAAAAATTTCAGAAACCTGCCAACTTTAATAATTTTCAAAATGTCAGTGATCCCTTATATAGTGAACAATAATAAACAGTACAAGTGAGAAATGAACAGTACCTTAACTCTCAGGAAAATACTAACATACATTACTCGTCAATGATCCCGCATGTACTAAACATTAATAAATAGTACAAGTGAAAAGTGAGCACTATCTTAGCTCTCAAGAAAATACTGATATACATTAATTGTTGGTGATCCCGTATGTATTGAACAGTAATAAATAATGTAAGTGAGAAGTGAACAGTACCTTAGATCTTAGGAAAATAGCAACAGACATTTTTTGTTGGTGATCCCATATTTATTGAACACAATGAATAGTGCAATTAAAAGGTGAAAAGTTTCTTAATTTGTCGGTATATCTGTTGGTATTTTAAAGTCGGTGTAAAACAGTTAATGTTTTCAGATTATAAATGTATTCCTTATCTATTCATCCAATAAATACTTCAAATCACAACAATACATAAACAAAATAACACTAATTCTTTGTAGAATATTAAAATCACATAAAATTAATGTTTCCTTATCATTTAATAATAAATTAATGTCATTTTCATAATATTACATTATGATTTATAGCATTACACATTCGTGTTGTGCAAATTAATCAGAATTGTCATCTTCTTCTTCTTCAATTTCATCATCTCTATCACAATCTTATATGTTGAGTTCATCGCTATCATCATCTTTATTGACTTTTGTATGTCTGCTATTTCTTAAAATATCATTTAACTCCTCAACTTCAATATCAATAAAAGTATTCTCGCCAACATGAAATTTTAAATTGTCCTCTAAGTCATTAGATGAAACAACTCGATATGGATCAACTAACTCATCAAGTTGAAAGGCATTATCTCTCATAGTTAATTCATTGTTGTCATCCTAAACAACCTAGGCATGAACCTTGGGTTTGGTTTTCACTATGGATAACCAATCAACACTTGAACGATTCTTTCTAAAGGAAGAAATGTATGTGTAATGAACTAGATGGTATTGTTTGGAAAAAATAAAAACATCAACGATGTTGCAGAGTCTAGCCTTTGTATTAATTTTGACTAAACCATAATGAGAATCTACTCTTATTCCTCTATTAGTGGTATCATACCAATAGTAATTGAATAAAAAGACTTTATTATGCTCTTTATGATATTACAATTCAATTACCTTTTCTAACTTCCTATAATAATCAATTTCAAACTCATTAGAAGTCCATCCTTTAACATAGATCTCACTATTATATGTCTTTCTACCCTAACCATACTCTTCAGTATGAAACACATGTTTATTGATGAAATACTCACTATAGCACTTCACCTTCCTTTCAAGACCCAAACTTAGTAAATTCAAAGTAACACTAGTATTCTTTTTCAATTGATAAACCTGGTAAATGAATTACATCTCCATCATAGTTAATGAGAAATGTGTAATAAAATTAAGTATCCCAAGAGATAAGAATAATTAAATAGTCCTTCCATGTGTTATTAACCATATGGAAAAGTGTTCATCTTGTAATTGAAAGATTTCATATTCAGTTAGCTGTGAGTTTTTAAACAGTAAAAATTGACAATGTTACTTACAAAGAATTCAACAATAGATCAGTTTATGAAAGTACAAGAGATAAATTGCTCGAAAGTAATAACAAATAGATTATTATACTTACTAAATAAAAAGTCTCAGTTCATCGTAATTGAATAGCATATAATTATGTGCTTGTTTGAATTCTATCTTTGTCAAATATCTTCTCTTCGTAATAGTTTTTGGTACAAGTCATTAAAGATGAGACAATATTGACAAGTTCACACTCAAAAAGGCTTCCCCACAATCATCATGTCTTAGAACGCGATTGATTTTTGTTATCAATTGAGGCTTAAAATAGTACAAGATATATGTTGAGATCTCTTCAACAATATAAGTCTCGCATATCGAAACCTCAACATGCATCTTGTTTTTACTTTTCTCTTGAGGTTGAACAAGTACATGTATGGAATTAAATGAATGTTTTGAATTAAAAAAAAGATAATAGAATTGTAATTATGATGCATATGCAATCCCTAACCTCTCGAATGGATACATCCATCTATATTGGACTAGACCTCCAAATGTTACCTCAAACGATATATGTATAAGTAGATGCTCCATTGAGTCGAAGAATGATAGAAGGAATATCATTTCAAGTTTGCAGATTATCTTGATGATATTTTTTCAAACCTCTCAATATGTTGTGTCTACAACATGTTGGAGCATATATCTTTAAAGAAGTAATTGATCTTTATGAGTGCATCTCATCTCTTCTTTTGCAATAAATCTCGATAAACTTGTGAAACGAATGTTTGTATAAACATGTAGTAGTCATGACTCTTCATTCCATACAATCCAAAATCACCAAACTTGATATGTTCGAAGCATGTCCATCAGAAAACACAGACTTTTAAGTTATTGGTAGACAAGTTATTGTGCATTCTTGTCTAAGACAAAGCTGGCTTTGGACTTTGCAACCTGTGACCCATCATAAACTAACTTCATATTTTTACGGTGATAAAAAAAAGAAAATATATCCATTCTAGCCTTAATATTGTCATTTTTCTTCCATTTCACGTTCATAACCGTATTTGAAATATTTTCAAACATGTTCTTTGCAATGTGCATGACATTTTCAAACATATTCCAATAACTTTTTATGAAATTGAAAATTTAAATTAAATATTATAGATGGAATTACAAACGGAATAATTAAAAAATATTAATATTTAATTATCTGTCGGTAAAACCGTCGCTAACACGCCCCAATAAAAAGCCTGAATCCCCTTATTTCACAATAGACACTCATTTATTCTTCTTCTTCTTCTACTACTTCTTCTTCTTCACTATATGTAAAAAACAATAATATCTATTTCTTTCTCTTCTCTTCTCTTCTCTTCTCTCCTCATCTCCTTCTCTTCTCCTCCATGCTCGGGTATGTCTTCTTCTTCTTTCTTCTTTTATCCTCTTAGTTTTTTTTTAATTAATATGCTTTACGAAATTTTTTTTCTCTCCTTAGCTTCACTTGCAACTACATTAAGGTAAGATTTTTCTTTTTTCTTCTTTTTTCATGATTTTTTCTCTATATTTGTTTTTTATTTTATTTTTAATTGTTTTTGTTATTAATAATTGTATAAATGTTGTTGTGAGATTTTTTTTCATATGAGATCAATTTTTAGTTGATTTATTTATAGGATTTTAAATTTTTAGCAATTGCAACTTCATTTTTTTTTATATGAATTTTTTTAGTTGAATTTATTTTTTTGTTTTATTTATTTGTTACAAATTTGTTTGAGTTGATTTTCTTATTCTTTTTTCCAAGCATTTTGAGTATAATTTATGTTAATTTAATTATTTTATAATTTTATAAAATAGATTTTTAAAAAAATATTTTTAAATAATTACCGATGGTCTTTTTCGAGGGATATACCAATGGAATCAAGCGAGTAATTTTTTTTAAGGCATCTGTTCCGTCAGTAAATCCGTCGGCAATAATATTTTTTTATTACCAACAGATTTACCGACGGACTAAAAATTACCGATAAAAGATTCACCGCAGAGCATTTCCATCGGTGATTTTTTTGGTAAATTAATTACCGGCGGAATATGTGTTTTATGTTGATGGAAAAATTTTATCGATTAAACTATTAAATGTTATAGTAAAACCAATTCAACCCAATATATTACTTAAACTTAACACAATTTAATCATTTTTATTCTTACAAAATTTCTAGCCCATGATCCATGCATATGCTGAAAAAATGAAAAATGGAATAGAAATACCTAGCTCTGCTACGTAGTACGTACTGCTTATGTGTATCGCTCGTTCAAGTTTCGATTCGAAAAGCTAGCTTGCTTAATCATCCGTCTGGCCCTAGATGTATTTGTGCTTATAACTTTTGACAAATTCCATGTCCAAATTTCTTTTATTTTTCTATTCCAAGTTCAATGCTATTGAAAGTAAGTACTTTATTTAAAAAAAAAACTACATGGCCACTTAATTTCTGCCTTGGTTGCAGAAACACGTCCTTGTACCCTTTCTTTTAATTAACCAATAAAATTTGTTATTAATTATAATGGCATGTAGACGTCCTTGTTAATTATATATGAAGAACAAATTAGAGCAACAGAGAGAGAGAGAGAGTTATACATAATGAATGATATGATCTTTTATTTTAGAAGTTTAGATGATCAGTTATGGTACTTGCTGATTCATAACACATGTAGCGATGGGGGTGGCAGAGATAATAAGAGACAAGGAGACTATTGTCATGAGAAATGGGAACACTTGTAGTTAAAAACGGCATTGGAGACAGGAATACATATCAGCTAAGTGTATATAAAACGACAAAGCCGCTCCGTTCCCCGCTGTATGTTACAGGGGATTAATGAAGGTTTTGTTTTGGTAGTGGTTGGAAGGGCAATGGATGTTATTCCCATACTCGCTTGGATCCTTATCCAAAATGATGGGCAGCACTGGGGAGGCAAAAGTACTTAACACTGACCACTCCTGATTATATATGTTATTATCGCTATGCATTTGTTTAATTGATCTTTTAGAATTCTCTTTGCTCCTTGTTTAGGGTTTTGTAATTTTTTTTTCACTACATAGAAAACTCCCATTGCAGAAGCTGTGAGGAAAATGAACATGTGGGGTGCAGCTCAGAACTTGGACATCCTAAATTCCCAAGGGATATCTTTTGTTTAATCTTACTCAACCAAATTATATATACATAATGTCATAATTAGGAAATGACCGAGTATAGCTGAATGAATAAAGAAATGCAAGGGAAGGATATATAATTGTGCATGACATCAAGTCCAATGACAGGTGCAAAGCAGACAAGGTTGGAGAGGGCAAAATTTTCCATAGAATATGAACACTTTTATATATATAAATTGTTTTTAAATGAGATCCTTCCAAAATGAGATAAGGAGCACGTAATAAACAAAATGAGGCATGTTCCATTGGGTCAGGAAGATCTGAGGCAGGATCTCCAGGGCTTAAAAAAGGGTCATGGAAATGCTTTTGAAATATTCCAACATTGAGTTTGTCATTTCCTTTGTCATCTCTGAACTTCTCTGACTACCCATCACCCCCTAATTGCACTTTCCATCATCCTGTCTCATTTTCATGTCCATATTAAGCCAAATCTTTGTGCAGGTCTGAAAACTAGCTAGTAGCACTATCATCATGAATTAATGGAGCCTTGTCTGAACACTTAGGGACACGGTGGAGGCTTTGTCCTTGTCAGTGCTCAAGAGTCGAGCCTTTTCAATGATATGTTTTTTTCTCTTGTAGATTTGGAGAAATCAAACCTAAGAAAATCTGAATATTTGATCATTATTTTAATCATGTCTAGATAGCCACTAGGTTGTGCATGGTACTTTCTTGTACTGTTTGCTGAGATAGAATATAGACGTGCTAAGATATTATAAAAAAAAAAAAAAAAGAGGAATCTGAGCGTCTCAGTTATAGATTATTTCGTTAGATGATTAGATGTGAACGCTTCAATTTGCCAATGATCCTCGTTTTCTCTCTCTGTGATTCTCTTGACATTGGTTTCTTTATCTAGCTTTCTTATTGCCAAATCAAGGGCCTCAATTCTTGAATTTTATTTGGAGTAGTTGGTGAATTCGAGACTTTATGCAAGGATCTAGTACTTCATAAATTTGGTTTTCCAGGAATTGAGAGCTACAATTAATGGGAGAATGCATGGTATGGAAAATTAATGAAAGGGGAATTGAGAATTGACAGCTAATTATCGGCATGATCATCAAGTCCGACACGCATGCAACACGAATTGAAATTTGAACACAACCAAAGAAGGACCGATTAATTATTGGCCAAAATAAGTTGCTAATAAATATCAAACTAAGATTATGAAGTGTGAAACATGCATGGAATTCTCTACCTCTGAACAAGTTTACCGTAAATCTCACAAGCAGGAAAAGTTGCAAGTTGTTCAACTAAAGTGGTTAACCTGTAAACCAATCCAATTCTTTGGTGTGGAGGGTTTCTCTTTTAAGAACCGATTCACTTAAAAAAACATAAATTGTTAGGTGAGGTTTAAAGATATGGTTTTTATTATTTTCTAATACATCTCCTTAAATATAAGTTTTTTGAGCTTGAAACTTGTACAGGTTTATACTACTTTGTGTTTAATTTTTATCAAATAAATAAAGATTATATGATTCAAACTTATAACCGTTTGATTATCAGGACTCGAATGCCAAGTTAAAAATCTAATTCAATCAAAAAACTTAAATCATCTCATTTTAAGTTCTGACTAATGGTTCTTAATGTGTGTGACCCATTAGATTTCTAATATGTAGGTCCAAATATAAATTATAATTCTAACTAAATAAATTAAATAATTTAATTTTTTTATCAATTAAACAGTTGATTTATTTATATTTAAATATCAGATGCATCTTCTAATAACATGTTATAATCCTTCAAATATTAAAAAATATGCTAATAAATATCAAACTAAGATTATGAAGTGTGAAACATGCATGGAATTCTCTACCTCTGAACAAGTTTGCCATAAATCTCACATACAGGAAAAGTTGCAAGTTGTTCTGCTGAAGTGGTTATCCTGTAAGCCAATTCTTCGGTGGAGAGGTTTTCTATTTTGAGCCATTGTGAATTCAATATAAAAATTTAAGTTGTTAAATAAAATTTAAAAATATAATTTATATTATTATTTAACATATTTCTAGTAAATGTTTTTTGAACTTGAAACTTACATAGATTCACACTATCTTGTATTTAATTTTTATCAAATAAATCAAAATTATGCGATTTAAACTCATGACCGCTTGATTATTAAAGCATTGATATCAAGTCAAAGAACCAATTCAACCCAAAAAAACTTGAACTATTAAATAAAATTTTAAAATATAATTTATATTATTTTTTAATAATCACATTTACGTGCACAGATGACACAGTGGTAGTGGTTTAATTACGAGATATCAAGTGCTGATTTAAAAAGAAGCACGGGGCTCCGTTAACAACAAGGACTGGGGATAACTGCAGGCAGAGGCTGCCTCAAAGGGCACAGCACATTTTTGTACCCACTATTCATTGGCAAGAGAAATAAATAAATTTTGCTCTTAAGTATGTTCCCATTGCATTGACAGGAAAAGGAAAAACTTCGAAGGAAAAGGAAAAACTTCGAAAGAAAAGAAGAAAAATTAAAGGAAGAGGATCTTTTGAGACCCCTTTTTTTTTTCTTTTTGTACTTTGGCAGCCCTTTCTTTATTTTAGTTGGTTACATTTGGCAGCCCTCTTTCCTTCGTCTCTTTTAGAGCAACTTCAGCAGTAATAATTCCATTGACAGGAAGTATCACCATACATTACTCTTCCCTTAATTAAACCTGCACCTGAAGAAATTGAAGCATTCACCATTATCAAGAATTTGAAAGGGGAAAAAAATGGAATCTCTATTTACGTACGTGGCTAATTGGTTAAAGACTACTCTATAACTTGTGGGCAAAAAGAGATTAGACTCTAACTTCTTCTTTTTTATCAGTAATGGAATCTTTCTGTCAATTTTGACAGTAAATATGATCATGTGATCGTCGAGAAGGACGATGCTTGTGTGTCTCATGACACATGCCATCCTTTTACACGGTCACGTGACCACATATGCTGAGAAATGGAAGAAAAAATGGACAGAAAGGATATAATCTAAATTAGGATTAAAGGAAGTTAGAGAGTAATATCGAAAGTCTAGAATAGTTTTTAACCGATTAAACTATTTATGGCTAAAACATTGTGCTATATTTTATCTGCCATGCCTTGCTAGAACTAAATATAATGAAACATACTCAACTGGTTATTTTGAAGTTTGTTTCCAGATAGAGAAGGGTGTGTGTAACCAATGTGGTCTTGATATGTAGATCTTCCCTGCAAGAACGAGCATGCTTGGTATCACTAACAAGAGGTTATTTTGATGTTAAAAAGGCAGACAAAACTTAAACTGGTAGATTTGGCCAAGTACCTGAAAATGAGTTGCTGAAAAACTTTGTGAATAATCGAAGACACTCTCTATTGAATCTTGGTTACCGTTGGAGAGAGCAAAATTATTCTGCTATATATTTTCAATAAAAAAAAAACCCAGCAAAACAAAGTTAATTGCAAGAACAATGAACGTATATTACAGAAAGGGAAATGTGAAAGTTCTCTATTCGGCATCATATATGTAGTCAATACTGGTATAAACCTATAGGTTTCTGAACAAACCTTGGAGAAGTTGAATGCAGGAGAGCTAGCAGTATCATCAAGAAAAGGAGGCAGTTCTTGATCCTGTCTGTGACGTGACTGACGGCTATGTTCTTTCTGTTTTTGCCTATAATTGGCACCATTGTTCAGCAATGTAGTGCCCTTGATTGACGGATAAAAGTGGCCATTATCACAGTTGAAGTAACTTTCATCTTCATGGAAATGTGGAGGACCAGAAGATGCGTCAGAGACCATAGACAAGTCCTCCTCCTCCTCCTCCTCCTCCTCCTCCTCATCTTCTTCACTCTCCTCTCTAGTGTTTTTACCTTTTCTACAAAAACCAGCACTCTCTGCATCAACAAAGTTGGTCTTATTTCTATGTTTAGAATTTGGGTTAGAAAGAAAAGATTGTTCCAAGTATAGTGTCCAACCAGACTCACAATCAGCACTGCATTCTGAGGCCAGGAAATTCATTTTCCTCTTCGCTAGTACTTAGCTATAGCTATTTCTCTTTGTTTACAAGTCTCTAAGAAACTACAAGAGATGAGAACATTTCTTGTATGAGCCTGCCTTTTTATCAAGAAGGAGAGCTAGCTAGGGGCAGTAACAAACACAGTGGGGCTCTATGTAAGTCTATTTTTGGTGTTGAGCTAGGGATAGAACTTAGAACTGTGGGGAAGGTGTGGAAAAAACCAAAGGTTATGGGGCTCAAATCCTAGAGTATTTTTGTCCTCACTCTCCTCATTCATACTCTCTATGTGAATGTATCAAATTTGCCAGTTGGGAGAGTAATAGTGGGTGCATGTAAGAGAGAAGGGAAAGCCACAACCTCTTCACATGCTAGACAGCTAGGCACTGTACTCTACTCTCTTAACAAAACCAGGTACACGTCCATTTTCCCTTCCACATCCCTTGTGCAGTGATGCCTCTCTATCTCTCTTGTCACCAAGCTTTACATTTATATATATAGTTTAATTCTATCTGATTTTATTGTAACTAATCCATTGGCACATGCTATGCGGAAAGAAAAAAAATAAATGTGACAAAAAAAAAATCTTCATGATTATCTTCTAAAAAAATAAATTTTAATTATGAATTGAATAATATTTTTATTTAATTTTAAGATAGAAATATATTATATTAATCTGGGCTAATATGAAGAGTTGCGGGGATAATTTTGAAAAAAGCAAAATAAAAAACTAAATTATCAATTAATTCAATATTAAAGGATTAAAGTGGTAAAAAATAACACTTAACTATTAAAAAAAAACCTAAATGAACTCGATTTAACTAAGTGCATGTCATTATATTTAATTTTTTTTTATAATAGAGATTATTTTTCATTTAATTATACAAGATAAAACACGATATTTTTGAAAAAAAATAAAAATCAAATTAAAAATTAAAAAATATATATTTGTCTAATCAAACGGTGATTTTTGAGAGACTGAACAATGATTTCATCTCTATTAAAAATGCCAGAAGAATTAGTTTAGTTTCTGTCAATAACAATTATGGTTTGCTATTATCTCCTCTGAATGACGTGTGGTCCTACATGGAATAATTTGGTATAAATAATTAAATTTTTGTGTACAGATGTAGCTCGATATTTTTCCAGATAAAAAGTAGTGCACATTATCATGTCCCAATTGTTATCTTATCATGTGTCATGTTTAGTCATCCATTTTAGTCAAGAAGAAGAAGAAGAAGAAGAAGAAAAGGCGGCCCTTGATCTCCTTGAGCTATGAAACCACTTGTGTGGTGATATTGACAGTGAAGAAATACAGCTTAAAGACTCCATTGTTAAGTTATTACTCGCCACACAAACAAATGTAAGGCATGACTGCACGAGTGGCCTGAAGAGTGAATGCGAAATTTCTTGGGGCAAGGTCCGCAAGGAGTGTGATGCTACTAATTCAGTTGACTAGGTTTTTATGAATCTCCACATGCTCTCTCCTCTTTTCAAATACTATATATATATATGTATTCCTTTAATTTTACAGTCCCTCGATGATCTATACATATATTGAAGAAATAGAAATCACACATGCATGTGGGCACGTGTGCATATATGTTTGCATAAAAATGCATACGCGAGAGCTTCTAAATATTCACACACATGTATGCACATGCACACGCACTTCAACCTGAAATTCTCTGTAAGATTTTCCATTTAGTATTCTCACTTGTGTGATGCTTGGCGCTCATTCCAAGGTTAACTTCTTCACCCATTTTGTAAAGTAAAGACCTCAATATTTACTCCAAATATTGAGCCGGGATCGAAGTAGCAGCTACCGCTAGCTTCAGTTACATATTTATACTGTACACACGTATGGTGAAAGTATATCTATCTATCTATCTAGGGTTCTAATTAATATACCTACCATGTGATGACTCTCTCACTGATGACCTCTCTCGATCTGAAATGATTGTGTTCTTTCTCACCACATGACCACATTAAATTGGATGCTGAGATATCCTCTGCTTTCTCTCAGCTTCTGAATGAAGCCGAAACTATTAGATGGTTATATATATATAATATATAATCATGGAGATATCCAACTGCCTGGCTGGCTGGCTAGCAGCTTCAAATGGTAACCGTGGAAGCAACTGTACCTCCGGTGACCATTACTTTTTTCCCCTCTTCATGACATCGTTGCACGTTGTCATATATAGCAGAATTCGTCTTTGTGTCCTAGCAAAACCCTTCTTAAGCCGAAGACAGCACGCATATATATATATATAGTGGTGTTGGTTTTTTTTAATATTAGAATTATAAAACAAAACTATTTAGAAGTTTCTAGGATCTCGTTTGACAAATCTAAAGTTATTTAGGAACTTATTACCTGAAGATTTGATTTTTTTCAGTTTTGAATAATTTTTTAAAGGTTATGTTGTCACAAACCACAAGTCATCCAATTATTCGGCCTCCAACGGTAATCCATACGAACCACAAGTGAGAAATCTCTTAAATCCCTATTTAGAAGAGAGTGGTTATTATGCTTAGAGTGCTAGCTTTAATTTTGTGTTTACATAGTTTTTTTATCTAACAAACAACCTCTAAAAAATAAGAGGCATGGCTTATTATTTATAGAAAAATTTAAAAAAAAACCCTACAAATTGACAAAATATCATTTTTTTCCCTGAATAATATCTATATATTAATTCAAGATAATTTTAAAAATGAACTCAATCAAGTCCTTACTTGATTTTTCTAGGTTTAAAAATATGATCTTTGTATTAATTATATTCTAGTCTTTAATATCTAAAATATATTTTAATCAAGTCATACTTAATTAAATCATCCAAATTTAATTTCTGACTATTGGTTCTTAATGTGTGTAACCAATTAGGTTTCTAATATATTGGTCCAAATATAAATTATAATTCTAATTAAATAAAATTAAATAAATTACATAATTTAATTTATTATCAATTAAACAATAGATTAATTTATATTTGAACATCATGTGCATCATCTAGCAACGTGTCATGATTCCTCAAATATTAGAAAAGTCATTAGTGGTTTGACTTAACCTTTTAGTGACCGGTTTCTCAATGTAATTAATATTCTTTCATCAATAATATTTCGATTTAACATTAAAGTATAGAGTATCAATCTAATAGTCATTGATCGTTTGAATAAGATTAATTTGAAACTCTTTTCAAATCTCATTCCACCTTGCCCAAGGATTTCTCAATCAAACTATTTGAGAACAAATGTAACATTTTTTCTAATTCATCTAGGGTGATGAATTCTCTCTTGATCATCACTCAAGTACCTTCATATAGCTCATGATATACCCAATGTCTATCTTTTTCGTTACCTCGAGTAAGATAACATATAACAAGATCAAAGAATGACATTCTTTATACAAGATAACTTAGTGATCTCAAGTTTAAAGATCACTTACACAACTGTCACGTAAACCTTTCCATAGACATAAGTGATCTCTCCAAATGAAATTCTCATGCGGATTAGTTTAGTATACATGTTTTATGACAATTACCTATATATTAGTTGTAGGTATCCCTTATATCTCAACTTATGAGAACAGTTGTTTCCTTTCATAAAGAAAATAACATAATATGTATTAGTCTTTACGGCTCTAATTAATGAATGTTCAGTATTTAAGAAAGCATCGACCATGAACATTTTAGGGACAATGATTTCATGCAATAGGAATCTCATAATTATAACAACTTTATAATTTTCTTTGCAGAGCATTTTTATCCTATAAACTTTATCTTTATTCTAGATTCATTAATTAATCTGATATTGTATGAATATTAAAGATAAATTAATCCTTTATTAATAATAAATATGTATTTACATGAATATAATAATGTCACGTGTTACTAACCAATTGGCTACAAAGCATATTAAAATAACAATCTCTCACTTGCACTAAAATCAATCGCTCATATATCTAATACTATATTGCTTCATGTAGTAGTGACTTAGTAAAAGGATCTTCTAGATTATCTTTGGTCGATATTCGCTCTATATTTACATCTTTCATTTCATTGATTTATCAAATCAAATGAAATTTTTTAAGTACTTGTTTGGATCATTGATGAGACCTTGGTTCATTTTTTATGCAATGGCTCCATTATTATCAGAGTTTAGGGCAACTGGCTCAAAAATACTAGGAACCAACCTAATTTATTGATGAACTTCTTGATCCAAACAATCTCTTTGTTTCCTTAAACATTGAGGTACTCTTATTCAATTATAGAATCAGTTGTGCTCTCTTGTTCAAAACTCTCCCAGTTCAAAACACTATCATTTAGAGTAAAACATATATTAACAGGTATTTATTATTTTCACAATATTTCATTAAAAAAAATTTTAATTCAAATAATTTTGAACTTCTAATTTATCTTCTCCATTAATAGATCCTATAGCCATGTATTGGATACCATTTCTATCATATCTCTCTCAATCTGTGTCTTAGAACACGTCTTTGAAGAGAGGTGTTCCATACAAAATAGATAATAATTCAATCTTAGATTCTTTCATACCTTAGGCATGGATTGAGATAATTTAAGTAATTTTCTAAATCTATCTCTATCTATCTCTATATCTAATATATAAGTTGCTTCTCCTAATTTCTTTATGGAAAAATTCTTAGACACCCAAAACCTTGCTAATTAAAGTAAAGATATGACGTTTCTTAATAATAATATGTCATCTACATATAATATTAGGAAAATGACACCACCTTCACTTACCTATTGTAAACACTAGGTTTATTCATATTTTTTATGAAATTAAATCTATTGATTATACCATCAAAATTGAATATTCCTATTTCTTAAAGCTTGCATTGTACATTGCCTTTCATGTTAGTATTTCTCTTAAAGACCCACTTAGATCCATTGGGTTTTATCCCTTCACGTGGATCAACTAAGTTCCAAACTTGGTTAGTACATGAAGTCCATAACTTTAAGTCATTTTTTGAAATAAATATCATATATTACTTCCAAGTAATTGGCATACTCATCAATTATGAGCAACATGCCATTCACAGCTTCCATAAGAGTTTCTTATCTCATTAATGAATGATATATCCTACTATATTTATAGATATTGTGTGTTTCTTAAAGTTCGAGCTAAGTATCTAATGTTTTAGCATTAAGAATATATTTCATCTGGATGTAATGTTCTAAGAGATATAGAGAATCTCATTCACTTTTAGATAATTTTTGAAATATTTGGTAAAATATTAATCATCTTGATCCAATCAAAGTTTCTTAATACTTATTTAAATCTATATTTCAATTTTATTACAGTTCATATTGAACTTGGACATTTTAAATTCATGTGTATACAAATCATTCGTATAATTACCGGATTCATAAAAACATCATTATTATAGAAGAATAATATTTGTCCTTAATAATAAATTTAAATCTATTTAATACTAAATAAAATATGAAAAATGTCTTAAAATATTGGAATAAGATAACAATCATAAAGTTCTAGTATTAGCCTATTAAGCAAAATAAAATAATTAGTTCCAACAGCTAATGTAATAACCCTTGCTTCATTAATGAGTCGTAGGTTCACTTTGCCTTCAACTAATCTTCTATTTTTTGTTAGTTCTTGAAGTAGAAGCTTTATTAAGTTTCTTTACCTTCATAATTGCAAGGTATTCCTTGCAATTGCTCTTTCAATGTCTTTTATTGCCACAATGATGACAAGTGTCCTTATCTTTTATGATGCCCCTAGTAGGTTTGCTTATTTTAGAGAGAACACTCTTATTATTCTTATCCTTCTTCTTAGACATTCTAAAAGATTGAACAAGAAGAATTAGGTCTTTTTCATTCTTAAAGACCTCTTCAGTAGTCTTAAGCATCTTAAACAATTCTAGCAATGTACTATCCAACTTGTTCATGTGATAGTTCATAATGAGTTGTGAAAAGCTTTAGAGTAATGATTGTAAGACCAAGTCAACATTTAACTCATGGTCCATGACAAAACCTAATTGGCCCAATTTCTCAATATAGCCAATCATTTTCAAAACATGGGTGTTCACTGAAGAACCCTCTGTCATCTTACAGCAGAACAATTTCTTAGAGGTCTCATACCTCTCAATCCTACTTGCCTCATCAAATAATTTTTTGATATGCATAATCATAGTATAGGCATTCATATTCTCATATTACCTTTGAATTTAGGTGACATACTAGCTAACATCACACATGCAACTTGTTCATCATCATCAACATGACGCTTAATGTTCATTCCTAACTTCTTCTTTAGCATCCTTAACAGGGGCATTTGAAATTGGTTTTTTAAGAACATACAACCTTTCTTCTTGCTTGGAAAAAATTCTCACATTTGATTTTCAATCCATGAAAATTGGTCTCGTCAATTTGTTATCATCAAGTATGTTTCGAAGGGATATATTACTACTTATTTTATCTATCAACCCATTAATTATTTGGATTTTCTGAATATCATACACACAACAAAAACTATGAAACAAAATTATTTTGGAGTCTCTAGGATCTCGTTTGATAGATCTAGAGTTGTTTAGGGATTTATTACCTGAAGATCTAATATTATTCAGCTTTGAATAATTTTTTAAAGACTGACTTGTCGCAAACTACAAGTCGTCCAATTTTTTGACCTCCAAGTATAATCTACACGAACCACCAGTGAGAAATCTCATAAATCTCTATTTAAAAAAGAGAGATTGTTATGCCTAGCTATAATTTCGTGTTTACATAGTTTTTCTATATAATAAACAACCTCTAAAAAATAAGAGGCATAGTTTACTATTTATAGAAAAATCTGAAAAACCCTATAAATTGGTAGAATATCAATTTGCCCCTGAATAATATCTATATATTAATTCAGGATAAATTTAGAAATTATCTCAATCAATTCCTTACTTGATTTTTCTAGATTTAGAAATATAATCTCTATATTAATTATATTCTAGTCCTTAATTTCTAAAATATATTTTAATTAAGTCATACTTAATTAAATCATCCTAGTTTAATTTATGACTAATGATTCTTAATGTAAGTGACCAATTAGGTTCCTAATATGTTGACCCAAATATAAATTATAATTTTAATTAAATAGAATTAAATAAATTAAATAGTTTAATTTATTATCAATTAAACAATTGATTAATTTATATTTAAAGATCAGGTGTATTTTTTAGCAACGTGTCATAATCCCCCCAAATATAAGAAAATTCATTAGTTTGACTTAATTTTTCAGTGACCAGTTTTTCAGTGTAATTAATATCCTTTCATCAATAATGTTCTGATTTAACATTAAAGCATGAAGTATGTCCATCATGTTAGATTATATTTGTTCTCTACATAATAGTCATTGATCCTTTGAATAAGATTTGAAATCTCTTTTCAAATTTCATTCTACTTTGGCCAAGGATATCTCAGTCAATACTCTTTTAGAACATATGAAATATTTTCTTTAATTCACTTAAGGTGATGAATCCTCTCTTGATCACTTGAGTACCTTTATATAGTTCATGTTTTACCCAATGTTTGCCCTTTCGATACCTTGATTAAAATAACATGTAACATGATCAAATGATAACATTCTCTATATAAGATAACTTAGTGATCTCAAATCTAAGGATCACTTACACAATCGTCACGTGATCCTTTCTATAGACATAGATGATCTCTCCATATGAAATTCTTACATGGGTCAATTCAGTGTACATGTCTTATGACAAGCACCTATATATTAGTTATGGGTATCTTTTATATCTCGGCTTATGAGAATAGTTGCTTCCTTTCAAAAAAAAAAAACATAATATGTATCGGTCTTTACAACTCTAATGAATGTCCAGTATCTAAGAGGGTATCGACCATGAATATTTTAAGAACAATGCTTTGATGTGATATAAATCTCATAATTATAACAACTTTATAATTTCTTTTGCAAATCATTTTTGTCTCGTGAACTTTATTTTTACTCTAGATTTATTAATCTAATATTATATGAATATTAAAAATAAATTAAGTCTTTATTAATAATAAATATATATTTATATAATATAATAATATCATGTATAACCAATCGATTAGCTACATAATATATTAAACTATGAAGTCGAGTCATAACAAAATCATATTATCAATGAAAATGTATCCTGTGAGATATGAATCGACCATCAACATGCCTTGTGCTGGTATCCCCTGGAATAGTTAGAAAACACTCCATTAAACATAAAACTATAGTTTTTCTCTGTAAATGTGTTGGAAGACTCGAAAGAATTAATAGAGCTGACCATGCAAATACAATAATTTCGAGTTAAAATACGTCTCCTAAAAAAAAAAATTTATTTAATGATAAAGATATTTTCAAAACAATTTATTCAATAATCAAAATTAATTAAATATTTTTCTTCGATGTTGATCTAATGCATTAAAAAAAACTTTTTTATTGTTGAGAAATTGTTTGGACATGCTTTCCTCCACAAACTTCTATAGTACTGTACTTGCCTACTTGGATAAGAAACGTCGGCTCTCTCTCTTTCTTTTTTAGCTCGTGCAATCCGATCACTGTACGAAGCTGGAGCCAACGACACATGATGGTCAAAGACATGAGTGCGCGGCTAGTTCTGAATCAAAACGGACAAACACAAGTAAAAAAAAAACAGGGTGGTTTAATTTTTGATATAAATAGTGAACTAAATTTATTTTATTTTTTTGATATGGCCCATTTATTCGTTCTTTCATCGGGGCAGCAGGAACAGCAAACGGAGAGATCGAGACTCAGTCCTGAACTCGAGAAGCGGACGGATGCCAGAGGAGTTCTGCCGTTGACGACAGCAGCGGGAATGGATTTCAAATAAAGTTGGAAATATATAAACTAATATCTAGATAATACGCGTGTATGGAACAAAAATGTGTTACGATATGATCCTTATCAATGGAGGACAGGGATTTCTTTATATCAGTGCATGGTTCAGAGGATTGAGAGAGGACACTCGGTCAAAGATCCAAACAACAAATTAACCATAAGTTATCACATGGCGTGACCAAAGATATATAGTAAGTTTAGAAACTTTTATAAATTAACCCCATGTGCTCTCTCTCTTCTTCTTGGATCACTCATTATCTCCATGGACTATTCAAACAGATCTCTTACGGATACTTCAAGTGTTGTTACCATCAAACCCATCAGATTGAGAGGATAAGAGATCAATGAGGATAGGAGACCATGCATATGCAGACCTCTCTCTCTCTCTCCCCACTTGTTGAAACCCTAATGGGTACGTATCTTCTGTCCCATACAGCTCATATGGACCACAGTTCGCCAATTGCTCATTTGGGTCTTTCAGTAGCGTTGGGCCCATAAGTTTTCTTTCGAATTTGGGTCCTTCCTGATAAAATCATCTATGTCCACGGTTACCTCTTGGGACCGACTCTCTTCTTCTTCTTCTTCTTCTTCTTCTTCTTCTTCTTCTAATCTTTTGGTGGTGAATTGCATGGAAACCTATAAACTACTAATTCTTTGAAAGGATTGGCAAACATAGGGGCTCTTGATTTGACTGCTAGGATTTAATTTCATTTATTGACAGTGTTTTTTTTCTCCGATGACGATGATGGGTTGTTGATTTGTGAAGTCCCGATAATTAATCAACAGTGAAAAACCGGTGAACAAAAGGAGCAAAACACGGCACTTAATTAGATGAGCAGGCCCATAGTCCCCACAAGCCCAAGCTGTTCTTTGCGTACACTATCGGTATGTTTGAAATTATAATTGCGGGGACAGTTCAAAATAATTTTAGTTTAAAAATATATTAAAAAAAATAACATCTGAAAATATATAAAAAAAATTATTTTAAAATAATAAAAAAATAAATATTTAAAAAATACAATTTACACGGCATTCTTAATCACACCCCAAAAAAAAAAAACAAAAAAAAAAACCATACCGAAGCTGGCAGCCAGAGTCGTGCTTGGGGCGAGGGGGTTGTCTGGTCCCCAAATTTTGGGTCCCAATAAAGCTCTTTTAGTATTATTAAAAAGTTTTTTCAAGAAAAAACAATCTAACATAGAGAACTTTGTCGTGTAGCGAAGTACATCGTACGGACGAGGCACGAATGGGCCGAGGCACACCGACCGCACCGAGCATAATTAGCAGAAACATCTCTCTCCAATCATTTTTGGCAAAACCCGCCACTCCTATTCCTTGCTTTTCGTAATCAGGGGCAAAGATTGCTTCAGTGACGTCATGCATCTCTCCACGCCCTCCACCATAGCGCGTGCTAGATAAAACTCTTATCTATGTTATAATTTACCCCTGAGAGTTACACTCTGTGTATTTAATTTAAGCATGAGCACCAGACTTTCTTCTTCTTGTTGTTTTTTTATTTTTTTATTAATATAGGTGCTGGGGTTAGTTTACATGTACCTCAACAAATTTTACGGTTCTAAAATTAACAAACATGTAAACCTCTAGTAGTTATCATATTAGCAACCACGGGACTCGAATCTGAAATCACGAGAAAACAAATCCTTTAATCTTAATCTTTTTTCATTGTATTACCTACTAGATAGTTGAACCCGAGATTTTTTAATTACATAGTTCACGTGTCTGTCATTCCAACACAAACTCGAGATATGTGGAGTTTTCCTTAATTCAACATATTATATACTAGATTAAGTAAACCGATCAGAAGTAAAAATATTTCTCAAATAAAATTTCTAAAAAAAGAACCGGCAATCTTATACAATAGAAATGGTTGAATTATAATGCGCGTGATTTCCCTTGGGCTTAAGGCTATGATTCTTATACAATAGAAATGTGGACAGCTAAACAAGTCTAGCCCGATTACGAAAGTCGAACCAACCCAAATAAATAACCTTCTCTTTCTTAAATCTTAATTGTTTATTCTTGTTTTTGGGCCATTTAATTGCGTTAAATTACTGATCCACCCCTTCATTATTAGTATATATTTTTGTAAGGACTAGTATTAATACGCATCTTCATTAATTTTACGGATTCTAAATTTAATGATTATGCAAGTCTCTAATAATCTTGAAAGGACTTAAACTAGTAATTATTAAAAAATAAATCTAAATCCTGATAAATTAAACAAATTTATTACTTTTATTAACACGTATTATTATTCATTTAAATGAATAAAATTTTTAGTTTTCAAATAAAATCTTTCTTGAAAATAATAAAAAAAAAAGGAAGAAAAAACTTAATACGGTAGCATATTACGAGAGATCAAACTACTATGGGAAAAAAAACGTTGACTCTTCTTCCAAGTGCATTGAAGGCATGGCAACAAGCTCTATGTTGATACGGATAATCATGGTGTGTGTATATTTCCAACACGGTACTGTTTGGAAACACGTGTAAATTATGTTTTATAAAAATTAAAATTTTATTTTGTTAAAAATTAATTTTTTTATATATTTTAGGTCGTTTTGATATGCTGATTTTAAAAATAATTTTTAAAAATAAAAAAAATATCATTTTAATATATTTCAACATAAAAAACATTTTAAAACACACCACATCTATACTCTCAAAAATGCATATTTATAAGCTTAAGTCCATACCGTATTTATGAGCTGCAGCTACCCAACAGCCATCTGTGGTGTCGTGTCACCCTTGTGGTAGGTAACCAGACACTAGAAGGGTGTCCTTGAATCACTGGGGAAAAATCCCTTCTCCGCCAGCAAATAGTGAAGGCACTGTCCCTTTGTAGAGGTAAGAATATTGAAATATGGCACTCAAATATGATTATTTAATGCGTTCCTCTGTTCATGGTCCAACTTTGCGACTCTTTTTTTTTTTTTTTTTCCGGTTTAGTTTATCAACATCTTCTATTCCTATCTTGCTTTTGACCAAGCAGTTGACCAAATACGGTATACGTACATGGATGCAGAGGGGGCATTTTATTTTTCCAATGTTTTTTTTAATTTGTTTCAATTTTCTGATATAAAAAATAAAAAAAAATAGAAAAAAAATTTTTAATGAAAAAATATTTTAAAAAACATTATGCATTGCAATCAAAAACACCCCATCATTAAAAAAACAAAGCATTTAAAAAAAAAATTAATTCAAATTCTACCTCTTCGTAGAAGCCATGTTAACATGTTTTTTATTCCTGAAGATTTTTATTAAGTAGAATTTATGTGCTTATCTTGACTATAATTATAATAATAATAATAATAATAATAATAATTTATGAACGTAGACATAACTGAATTAAGTAGAATTTATGTGATTTCTTTTTTTTATTGAAATATTTTTATATCTATGCATTTGAAATACATATCACCATGAACAGAGAAAAATCTAATTCGCGTAAAGTTTTTGAATCCACGAAGCTATTTTTACTGCCCGCTTTTTCTTTTTCTTTTTCGAGATTTTGATTTTCTTCCAATCATTCATTCATGTACATAAAAAACTGCAATTCTAAAAGCAATCTACAGTGATGATTGTCAGAGGTTGTGAGTTGATGTCAACTGTAAAACACAATTAGGAGAATAATTCAGTCTCCCACGAAAGCTCGTCATCTTTTACCATGTGCTGGACGAAGCTTGAATTTTCAACTTCAAGTGTCACTGTGAATAAATCTCTCTCTTCTCCTGCCCTTTTCCTTTTCTTTTTCCTAATCTCTGTGGGATCCATCATATATCCTCCTGTCCTTCCTCTTGCATTGTTTATTTTTTCTCAATTCTGATTGTTAACCTAGAAATGCTGAAAAGCTGATTGTGGGTTTCCAATTTCTTGCGCCAAGTCTAGTCAACAGCTTAACCACGTCGAATTAGAGGAGTTTGTGCAAGCCACACGGCGAACTGCCACATGACATTTTTTCTTTCTCCACGCAGAAACTCCACAGTTTCTAATGTAGGCACTGGTGTGATGGCAGCTTCCCAGCTGCAGAATTTGGCAGAAGGGCCTCTAGGTCTAGATGGATGGAGCGGACCACAGCGCAAGGCACTCCCATTCCTTTTTCCTTTTTAGAACACAGTCTTCCTAAGATTTTTTCCACCAACATTCACAGTGATCATTAACACTAGCAGGACTCCATTGCAAAGCACACGATTTATAGCTCGAGAAATGATTTATTATTTTTGTTAAATTGCAGGGATTAAGTTGTGATGATTTGCTGTACAAAACTACAATAGCTTGGCAAGGGCATAACATAAATCAACAAAACCAACCCACAAACCACAAACCACCTTAGCAGGAGAGGCCAAGTGGCGTGGTTCAATCGAAGGACAATGGGATGCCGATTATGGGAGGTGTTGATCTGGGTTGTTAACGCCTGATTGTCTCATGCTTTGGCTCTTTCCATTCACCCCATCGCTAAGGTTAGACCTTTTATTTCTTTTCCAAAAGCTGTTAGGGCTTTCACTCCTACCATCAATGTAGCTTGTGAGTGGGCCCTTTTCTGAATATTTGTGAGCCATCTGGGGCCCGTTTCTGCCCCAACCCCAGTTTCACATGTACACACATTCTTGCATATATGATATATGTATACACATTTTACTTCATTTGTGTTCTGTTCCTGTACTGCAGGAAATTTGGTGAGGGGACTGGGTCCCTTTTTCAACCTTTTGCGTACAGCCTGGATATGGGACCCCTCTTTGACCAATTTGTTTTTATGGGAAATAGCAGCCACAAATTGTGAGAGAGGTGACAGTGATGTTAGGGAAGGGGTCAAGGGAGAAGATGATCAAAACATTATAAAAACCAAAGGTGATTTACTAGAGAAATAAGCCAAAAAGAAAAACAAAATATTAGGGTTGAGAAAAGAGAAAATCTCGATGTACAGAAGACCCAAGAAAAGATGCGCGGGAGAGAGCACCTGACGCAGGGTGACTGGGCCATCTATTCGATTAGAAGCAAACAATTTTAAGAAACCACCAACAGAAGTTGCAGAAAGGTAGAAAAACTAGCAGGATCAAATTCCATATGTTTGGATTTTCTTATTTAAAAATCAAATTGTTCATAACTCAACTAACTTGGATGGAATTGTTATGAATCTTAAATCTCAAAACACATACCCCTCCCTCACGCTTTAAATACTAACAAAACGTGCTTTCAATTTATGATCATGGTCACAAGAAGATGTTAGGAAATGTTGAAATGGGCCATCTTGAACGTGTAATCAGGTTTCCGTGTGGAATTGGAACAATGTCATGACAAACAAAATAGACAAAAACATGCTGCTAGTAGAAATAGGATGCTATGTAGAGGAGAGACTAAAGAGGATGTCCATCGGTTCCGCAGTTTACACTGCCATGCGAAGATGAACACTGGGCCTGGGATCAAAATGTATCTAGAACACAGACCAATCAGTCTATCAGCTGCAAGAACCAATGGTATGAATATATATAGCTACATATATACACCAAAATACATGCCTCGCTTGTAAGAATAAGCAGTGAGAGAGAGACCGTTTTTAATTCTACAGGATGGCTCTTCAATATCAGGAATGTACGTACGTAGTTTTTGAAATGGCTAGCTGAAATGTATTCCGAGCCAGAAACATGGTAGAGATTCTGTAATATCTTGAATGAAGGGGTCGTTAATTAGTTGTCAACAACAGGCTGCATCGTGTGCTCAAAGGAATTCTGTCCATCCTCTCCCATGGAGTAGCAAGAGACAGGCTCACCTGTGTGATGGAGATCAAACTATAGGCCCATGTACGTACGTAGTTGCTCAACATGCTTCATTCTGTCTGGTATGATGGAGATGTTTTTACAACAATTGAATCAAAAACAAATAAATTAAATGTTCGTGTCCATGCTGTATAGCAGCAGTTAAATTAAAAACCCCTTTCCGATACAGTGAAAAACCAGCCGAAACATCTCCTGTTAATTATACATTTATAAATAAAAACGATTTCTTTTTTTATGCTGAGAATCGAGATCAAGCGACACTCCAAAATTGTCCTGAAAGCTAACTCGCAATTGATTGCAAGGTGACAAAAGCGCACAAACCTTTTATCCCATGGACACCAGTAGAACAGCCCATACATACACAGCTACGAAGTTCATGGACCCTAGCCTTTTGGTTCTCCTGTTCCCGAACAACTTTCTAGATGATGATTTGACAGGTTAGTATCCCCCACCCCATCATATCTATCATATCTTTGCCCTCAATTGCTACAACTCTTGTCTTCATTACACCTGGTCGTCTCTGATTCATTTCTGCTCTCTGTCTCCCACGACACCGCCGCTCGCTTCTTTTCCCTCCAGTTTCAAAATCCCCCTCCCCATCCCCCCCACCCCCTTTACGTGGCAGCTATGCGTCATGCCCACCTCATCACCTCCCCGATGGTCCGGGCCTGATCCAAACTCACCACCACACCCCCTCCTTCGCCGGCCAAAATTACTACGCATCCCCGATGCGAGTTAGTTTTCACTTCGACAAAACTCATTCCCTGTCCATCAGATATTTGTAAGAGGTTATCTAGAATTACTGATCTCCTGTCTATCCAATGGATTCTCAGATAAATTACCCGTCTCTAGATTAATATGCTTGCCAAAAATGCCCATTACAAATTAGATCCAAACCCAACAAAATCTGGGTGAGCTTCCTCCAATGTCACATTGCCAATTCTCGAATATTTTTATGTTATAACAAAGGCAGTGTAGAAAAATGGATAATCCCTTCCATTTTCTAATGCACTGTACAGGAGAGATAAATTGTTTAGGAGACACGCTGTGTTTTTTAAGAAATTATTATTTTTATTTTAAATTAATTAAAGATAATTTTAATATATTAATATCAAAAATAAAATTTTTAAAATAAAAAATATATTTTTAAATAAAAAACACAGTGACACTTTCTTAGATTTATGTCAAAAACTTGATCCTTTTAAGAGTTTATTTTAAAATATAATAATAGTTGTTTTTTAAAATATTTTTTATTTAAAAATATATTAAAATAATTTTTTAATATTCTTTAAAAAATATTTTTAATATTATAATAGTCTAAAAATATTTAAAAAATTAATTTTTACTTTTTTAGAAACAGAATTCAAAACGACACCGAGAAGCCCATCATATTCTAACAGAAACAACTAGATAATCATGGATTTTCACAAGGGTAGTTTTGTCAAGAAAAAGGAGGGAAAGACTGATCATTAGATTTCCTGTGCGACCCCATCAGTTTTCATGCACAGATGATTTACGAGAATAATTGAAACATCATTAGACCTCACATGAACACCCAGTTTACATTTTGACCAAAAAGCCCATGCCAATAACAAAATTATGACCCATAAAAAAAGGTCACTTTATAGTAAATAAAAATTATATGAAGATTAATCAATTCAATAAAGTAATATAACAAAATCCCTCTTCCCTTCATTTTTATCCAATCCCGTCCGTTCATTTTATAATCAACGCATAAAAACAAGCCAAAAAAAGGAGGCCTTTACTTTTCTCCCCTCTAATAAAGGTAATAGAAGCAGGAGAGAGCATCTAAGGCGCTGGGTAATGGTCTTATCTACGGTTCCTGTACATCCGGGGCAGTAGATCTTAGCCTCTTAATAATCGGTTCAGTTTCAGGGGCTTGGCTGCTGGCCGAGATGGGATTCTCGGAACGCGTGCTACAGCTCCCACAAGCAGCGGCTGCGTCGAGCACGCCAGCTGGGCTAGCCGGATCAACTAGGGCATCATCCGATAAATCCTTAAGCCGAGCCGTCGGACACGTGTCGATCAGGTATTCCTCTATTAGTTGGTGACAGCTTCTCACCATTTCCTTCAAAAAGAACACATTTTTAGTTTTTATTACACAGATTTCAATATCTCTCAGTTAATTCTCGTAAAGGTGGTGAATATTGGAAAAATAAATAAATAAATATGTATGTATATACATATATACATATATATGTATGTATATATTTCCAGAAAAGACCCCACTGACAACAAAAATTATCAATTACGCCCCAAAGATTATAAATATTTACCCTGTTTACTCTCTCATGAAAGAACTGCCCAACACCAGCCTTCAATGGTATAGTATCAAAATTCTTTCCCGCAGCGGATATCACCGCAGCAGCTGCCACCGTCGACGGTGCAAAACCCAAGAAATCGATCACTGAAAAAATCCCAAGAAGATTTCAAAATGTTTCATAAAAATTGTCAAACGTCAATCAGATTTTGGGTGAGATTTGAATTACCACGGGTGGTGTTGAGAATGAGATCCTCTGAGTTTTTCAAGACCCGATTGAAATTCTCGGTTTTTGTTGAGGAACAAGAAGGGAGCTTCGAAATGAAGTAATCAAGATAATCGAATGGAGTGATTGATCGTAACCTCCAATTGAGATTGGCCATGACCCGAAGCTCCATTTTTTGAATGTTTTTGGGCTCGAATATGAATCCAGGTTCAAGTATTTGAAGGTCTAATAACAATGGCACGTCAGGTTCTTCCATTTTCGCTGCTAAAGACAAGCATGCCACTGATAGTAGCTGAAACGGCCACCCATTTTCCTGTTTCAATTAAGAAAACCCGAGCTTTAGATCAATAAGATAATAAAAATCACTCTTTTGTGTAATGTGTGAATTCACTTTCCCGCTAAATCTGATATTTTAAAGGGGAAGTTGAAGAATGGGATATTTTGAAGATAAATATGGAATGTTCCTGGAAAATCCGATATTTTCTCGGGCGAGAATGGAGTTTAGCAGGAAAAGAGAAAAAGGGAGGGCGATTTATTATTTATTTACCGGAAGAGAATAAGAGGAAAGAAAACGGTCGAAGTAATTGACGGAGAGTAACGCCGTTAATGGCCTGAACTGGTAGTGTGCATACACCTGCATTGCCAAAGCAATAGATATCACCACCACATCAATACATACACACGTGTAGACACCTACGTATCTATACACCTGTAGGTACCTTGAGGATCCAGTTGATGGAATCTTGGCGAGCCGTGATGTCAATGGAGCGGTGACGGCAACGATGGAGATAATCCGACAAGGGCATGAAGTGAGATTCAGAGTCAATCAGTTTGGTGATGGTATTCTCATCGGATGGTGGAGAAAGGTTGATGGATGGTGATGGTGGTGGGAATTGAGGGTGGCTAGAGATCCACGTGTCGGCATCCCGTTGGACCACCTCACTGGCATCCTCCCCACAGTACAGGCTGTTAAGTGCAGAGGCAGAGCGGTCCGGTAAGTGAGAGTGAGAGTGAGAGTGAGAGTGAGACATGGTGAGGGTGGCTATGGGTGGTTAATGGCAGGACAACGGCATTGGTAGCGGCGGAAAGAGGGAGGAAGAGAGTGTTGGTGGTGTTTGGTGGTGGCTGTCTGGTTTTGGACATGGCTTGGTTATGGGTCTTCTGGGGATAACATGTTTCGGGTGGATGCTGTTGTTGTGCGTGTCTCTCTTCCTCTCTTGATGGGTTTTCTTTTTTTGTTTGTGTCTGGCTCTCCAGAGCTTTGAATAATGGAGGAGAGAGTGTGCGAGTGTTGAGGGATGAGAAAATGGAGAGGGGCGTGCCGTGTATTGATCTTTTCACGTTTATGAATGGTGATTTTGTTTTGACCAAAATTAAATGGAGAGCTTTTTGCTACTTATGGTTTACTTTCCCTTTTCTTTTTAGTTAAATCTCGCAATTATTGTAAAGTTTCCACCCATTAAAATTGCTTTCCACCTTCAAAATTATCAAATTAATATTTTTTTTTATATAGACAATGCAAGGAATAAATGAAAATCTTAAAAGAATATTTAAATATATTTTTAATAAATTTACTTTCCCTTCATTTGTGTGCTGAACCTACCTCCATTGTCTGTTACAGGCAGGCAACACAGCATTTCTATTTGGTAGCATGAAGTAAATAGAAACTATACTATCATGTGCATAAATGCATGCAAAGAGAGAAAAGGGAAGAAACCAAGGGTGCGCTTAATCTAGGCGCAGTGCGAGTAGATCCCTTGGAGATTTTACTCTACACAACACACGATTTGACTCTGAGAGACCAAAATTAAGTCCCAGAGAGAATTGTTGCTCGATGGATCGACATGTTAAATGTTCTGTGACAAGGGTTAGGGTTCGCCTCCTCTTTGAGGTAGTTTTTTATCGCAGTTAAAATTGTATTTGGTCGTCGCGTTTTGTTGCCTTACCCAGCACAAAATTAAGCGGCAGACCCTGTACAACTTGTCCAGCCAAGATGTAGAAATCTTCCGATGACAAATAAGATATCAATGTTTTTCAGACCTAACGAGAGAGATCGAATTTTACTAACGTAGTAACATGTCATCGCTGTTGATCAATATCAATATACAGGGAGTTGTTGACTTTTTGTCCTAGCTGTAAGGCCCCTACAGGCTGAAGACATCTTGAGTGACCCCGCTCACAGTCAAGCCCATGTGTTCCGTACACTTTGTATATGGGAACTAGGGTTGATGTATCGTGTATTTGGCTGTCAAATACCATCGTATCGAAGCACAGGCTCACCACATTATTGACCTTCGAGATTTGCAACTGTAACAATTTGGTTTCATTCTATCCAAACCACCTTTTCCTTTTCTTTTCTTTTCTTTTCTTTTGTCTTTTTCCATGAAGCGGGGCGGATGGATAATGCAAGGTGCTTCTACCTGCACAGAGCCTGATGACATTTCTTATAATTTGAATTTTTTTATGTTTTTTAATTATTTGAAATAATTTTTTAAAAATAAAGAAAATCTGGAAAGGATGCTGATTTTACTGAGGAATTTGCATTTCTTTTGTCGAATTTTATCTGGCCTAATTTCCGTAGTAGCAGATTTGACTCCAAATGACTTGACAGCTTCTCTTCTCTTCTCCTTTGTTACCTCAATGGAGCACTAAACAAATAACCTTTTTTTGCCAACTTATTAATCAGCGTTTGCATGCTATTTATGGTTTTGTGCCTTAATAAATCAAGGACACGGCTCACCGTGTTATGTGATATGATATGACCTTGATTTTGTTTTCTTTTTAGTTTTTTGCCCATGACATTATTTTGATTTAAACCACGCTCATCTGCTTCTCGCTCGAGCCTCTGCGGGCTTCAGCGCCATATAACACACATAAACACAGTTAGAATTTATGTTCGGCTTCTTCTCTCTTATTATTATTATTATTATTTTAATGCATTTTTAAGTTAAAAACACTCTTAAAAACAAATTTTCCCTGTACAAAAAGTGCTCATGTTTACACGATGGGTCCCTGTGCATCCACAGTGAACTGAAAGGTATACAAAAGGTCGCCAAAACCCCATTAGCAGTTCATTTGTGAAAAAGTACTCTGAGGTTGCAATCATACGGAATGGGAATGCAATTCTTTATGGGTTTGTCACAAATATAATTGAACCCTCGACTGCTAAACATCCAGGATCACATGCCAACACTCTGAACCTTCCATGAATCGAGGCAGTCTGACAATCAAACTGTAAGGCAAGGAATAATGAATGAGAAGGAAAGACAGATAGAAGGAATCAGAAATTCTTGTTCAACATGATGGAGCATGGACCAAACTGATTTCAACACAAAATTTTCAATCCCCGAATTCAACCATGCTTTCTTGCCGAAGTAACACTTAAAAAGGCCTTAGACTTGGGAGTTCTACACTCCTGTTCCAATACTTCATGTTACTCCTGTTCAACGGGAATTGGGTCCAGCAGATGACCAGGGACAAAGGGCTTCGAGATTTTAGTCACTATTCACTCCCTGACTCCTTTCAGAAAATCGTGAAAAGTCCTCCTGAGAGGATGATGCGATATGGAAGATAAACTTCTTGTCACGTTTAAACTTTAAAGGTGTGGCAATGGCCAAGACACATAGCTTTGCCAAAATGTACTCCACAGTACACAGCAAAAAAAAGAAGAAAAAAAGAGCATCTGATTGAGACTAAATTCTATTTCATACACCTTCAAAAGTGATTTTTGAGAAATTACAACACCAGCTCTCACACAAAGCTACAAAAAAACAAGCTGTAAAAGAATTTAGCTATGGTGAATTGCGTTCTAACATCTGTAGGAAAAACGGATGTTAGGTTCATCCAAATAAAATAAAAAGAAATGAAATCCTTGGCAATCAAAAAGGCCAATTCACAAAGCACGACAGTTTCTTATTCTCATAAATGAAGCGAGATAAAAAGGTTCATCACAAGCTAAAATTAAAAAATGACATGCATTATCTTCAATAATGCTTAATAAAGCTACCATCAATTTCTTATAAAGGCACATGAATTAGGTTCACTTTGTTACTTGTTTATCGTGAATAAAATCCTATCTGCGGTAAATTTTTCAAAGATCATTACTGTTTGCATTTAATGTTAATAAATAATATTGCAATCACAAGTTTAGACTACCAAGTTCGTGTGTCTGGCTTAACTATTCCTATACAATGTAATTCTCATTTTGATATATAACATTGTTGCGGTCTTGCTTGTTTTTACATTTCAAAAACACTTTTAAAAAAATTTAAATTTTTTTTATTTTTTTCTTTGCTTCAAATTAATATTTTTTTTATGTTTTTAGATCATTGTGATGTGTTGATATAAAAAAAATAAAAAAAATATTATTTTGATACATTTCCGAATGAAAAACATTTTGAAAAATAACCGTAACCACACTCTCAAACACGCTCGAGATACTAGGAGTGCAACAAATTCGGAATTTTGTTTATTTTCACTTCTTTTCAGCTTTTCTTTGATGGCAAGGAAGAGCTCCAAAATTAGAATGAAGGGAAAAACCTGTTAAGATTCCAAGGTAGTGTATAGAACTCCTCACTCCTGGTGTCGTGACTAAAATATCTGAACCTCTCCCACCAATGCCTGCCATTGTCTCGGCGGGTTATGCTGTGCGCCAGAGTGTGAGTGCAGTCCAAGAAACAAGCAACTAAAATTGCCACTGTTGCTGGAGAGGAGAAGATCACTTGCATTATGTCGTTGAACTGAAGAAATCAGAACAACTTCATCAAAATACAAATCTCTTAATAAATTTATTGAACAACGATTATGCTATAAGATCAGATGCAATTCAAACATTCATAACCAGGTGGCACTGGTGTGGACAGAGCCACGACCAGAAACCAAAAGGTATTCCTTGAAGTACTGCGGCATAGGAAGGCCCAAGAAGAGAGAAAAGCCAAGGATGAACTTTGTTCTGAAGCTCTTGAGTTGCAGAACTGGAGAAATCCCAGACCAGCAGAAGCTGCTTCTCCCACAAAAATATCAGAGTCAAAAGTCGATTAAAATGGTTTCCTTGAAGGGAAGTTGACAGTAGAACAATGGAGCATAACTAAGAGATATTACAAAACAAATTGATCCCTGTTGATCTTTATATACCACGTTCAAAAACTAGTATAGAACACATAGATTCTTGTTTGATCTTTATTTTCCATGTGAAACTTCTTACTAAGTCAACCCTTCCTCTTTGCACTACGAAGTTACCGCCCTATTTTGGCTCCAACCAGTGAGTTATTATGTGAGCTTGAAAAAAAGTGACAGCATGTATCAATCTTCCTAACCAACAGACAGAAAGATGAAAAATCTCATAGAAACTAAATTCATTTTCTCCTGTCGCTCACTATTTCATTTACCACAGCAATTCATATCTGTTCAGTTTATGAAGTTGAGTCTTGAATTAGGAATGCCATATGGTTTCTACAAAAACAACTACAGAATAGAGGTATACACTGACTAGTAAGAACAGAGGGCCTAACTACCTTGTGGTGACTATGGACTTTTCTCTAGCATCTTCTTGCAATCAGCTAGCAGTAACATGTGTTAGAAACGTTAATTCACATACAAAACTTTAATGGAGTTATGTGACTGCCAGTAGTCTTTAGTGTTTTAATCTTCATCGTTAACATTTCTATTGTAGAATCAGGCAAACTGTCCCACTGAACATCATTTTGCTCTTGGTAAAATTGATTGATAATTTAGATCCAGCCATAAAAAACATAGAAAAGTAATACATACCCGCATAGGCAAAGAGGACACAGTAAAGAGCTGCCACAATTGGCAATGGTATAGGAAGCAAGAACAGTCCCGAATTTTCCTGTTAAAGATAAGTTGCAACAGTGTAAGAACAATTACTGAGTAAACAATGCAATGATGGTGCCAGATTTCTATTCGCAAAATTGATAAAGACTTCAAGTTGAAATGATAGGAAAAAGATAAGGAGCCTTTTTTAAAAGGACAGTGGTCAATAATCATGACAGGACAAAAAGAGAATCTAAAACATTGATTGCCATGAGAAATGAAATTCAATTCATTCATAAAAAGATAATAAATAAAAAGAAAATAAAAGATTGCAATGTGGAATACTGCACTTAACACAGAAAAGAAAAGCATGAAGCCCGCTGTTATTTGAACAACTCTCCGACTTCCAACTCGTGTTAATCCCAAAAGACCTGCATTTTCACTGTAAGCATAACAGAGCAAAATTAGATTACTGAATTGGTAGGAGAGAATACTAGCATTAGGACATCCATCAATTCATCACACCCAACAACAACGATATTTTACATCTATGCATAAATAGAGCATCTTAAACAAGCAACATAATAGTTTGCAAATCAACATATGGATTGTAAAATCAAGATCCTTAGCTCTAATTTACCCAACCAATGTCAGCTTTCCTTAATGTTTTCTCTGATGGTACCAAACAACAAATTTTACAACAGCAACCATGGAATTCTACCATATGGGTCGTATACCTGAAAGTAGGTTAAGCATTTTGCTTATAGATTATGAATGTGGTAAACTATAGTCAAATGAAGGTCAGATTATCATCACATTCTCATTGAACAATCAAAAAGTTTATTTTTTTTTACACTGAAGTAGTGGATCCATTTCCAGGGTATTAGTTAAGTTAGAAAAGAGTTTTGTGTCCAGAAACAACAAATAGAACGTAAAAGGTCTGAAAAAATATATAATGAGACACCAATTGGTTATGTCCTACCAGCCATCCAATACCACGGCTGAGTACAGAAGGAGGCAGAGGAGTGGCCCTCCCATATCTTGATCCCACAATAATTGTACCAGTAGACTGCAGAAAAGTAACATAACATTAACAGCATTGATTGAATAAGTGGAGTGCTTGTTAGGGAACTTTCAACAAAAAAGAATTATAAAAGAACAGGAGATGGGGACTCAGAATTCAAGCAATTCATGATAGGGTTCAACTATTCATCCACATATAAATTCTCGCAAAAGAAAGTTTATTAATCCATCTTCTATCTGACAATATTCATACACCAAGCATTAAAGTTATTTAAAGAACAAGCATCTACAAATATGATTTAGAACCGGCAAAATCCTCACTGTCAGTGAACTTAAATTAGGCAAACCATTGTATTTGGCATCTATAAAAGGAGTTCAGATGGGAATTATCTTGATAAATCGTACCTCAACTATAGCAACAAAACAAGCAGCCATCATCGCAAAAACATCACCAGCGTCAAAAGTGGGACGTCCCCATTGAAATGGATATGGAACCTTTATCCTGAATATTAATAATTCATCCTGTGAATTTATATGTTATGGTAAAAAAGGAATTAAATGATTCAAGGTTTCTATAGTAGATCAAAGCTCACCAAGGAGCAGCACTAATGAGCCCAGCACAATCAACACGAGAGCTAAGTTGTGTGTCTGGATGCTTATTATTATATGCACCAGCCACAGTCAAAACTGCTGGCATATGCCCATACAACTGCAATGGCAAACAGAACTGCAAACCGACTGCATATGGTGCTCCTTGATTTCATCATGTGAGGAACACACTGCAATATTGTTTATTGTGTAAGAAAAGAAAAAAGAAACTCCACGATATTAGGTAAAATTATTTGAAACTTGAAAAAACCAAAAGTAGAAAAGAATAATAATAAAGAAAAGGTAACTCTCTCTAACTTGTATCCAGTTAGAGCACATAATTGGGTGGAAAAAAGGTGCTTGCATTCTCAAATTTAATAAACTAGTTCAGGATATCCAAGGTACACCATCTAAAGAAGAGCAAATAGTGAGGACACAAGGCCATTGCCTAGGAACCGGAAACCAACCCTGCTCCTTTATTTACCTACTAAAACGCTTGGCTACTGAATTATTTTTGTAGTCCACCCTCAATTTCTGTTAATAAGCCAATTGTACTAGATGAAGAAACCAAATTTATTGAAAGAGATGATGCCTCTTGCTAATGATCTCTTCTTCCAACTAGGAATATGAACATGATATCAATTAAGATCCTAGAGAGGCTCTGATCTTACAAGCACGTTTTCAATAAAAAAAAAAACAGTGAAATCTTTTAATCAACGATACAAGAAAATAATTGAGGATGTTGATCACCTGAGATATGAAGTCCACGAAAAGGAGTGCCAGGATTCCAATTTCAACACATTTTGCCAGCTACAAGCATCAACAAAGAGAAGCATATTAAACAAAACTTGATACCCAAATGGAAGAAAAAGCAGCACTAACACATGTAGTTTCATTGACAGCTGTTCCATCTATAACATCACTAGCTTAATAGATCAAGCCTACTAGACTGTGCAAAGCTTAAACGGCCATCTATTCAAACTAAATTATCTTGAGGCAACCGACTAAAGACATGGAACACCAGTTTTTCTATGGACCTGCTATACTCTCTCCAGTTGGCAATTGTAGGAACAGAAGCAAGAATGGTCAGGAAAGCTATTGGGAAATGCACAAAGGAAGAAAGACGTTTAAAACATGAGTAAGGAAGTTGTTATCCAAAAAAGATCAGAGGTATGAACTCAGGGAAGAAAAACAAAAAAATCCTGCTTCCAATGACGTGTTCCCTTAATTATTAAGAAATCACACAAATATGACGACCAACAAGTTTTGCTTCTCTCAGCAAACATAATGGGCTTTGTATATTATTTTGAAGCACATGCATCTCCAATAGAAGAGGTTTAGAGCTTGAGATTTTAATTATCACTGCATGCATTTCCCCAGCAAAACTAGTAGAATTGGGTGTTCGGCATTCTTACTTGTGGGAATTCATGTGCATAGAGCCCAAGTCCGGTAAGAATCACAAGAGGTATTGAAGCAACAGGGCTGAGAAATCTGCATCAAGGAACATGAAGATCAAGCTTCCTTAAGCAAGTGAATGGTGCATTAAGTCATCCCAACTACACTTACATAATATCGCAGCCTCATACCTTGCAAAGAGTCTCCAGAATCCAAAGATACCAATGCTCCTTGTACAGCTTTCATGGATAGCTTAAACTTAAAAAAAAAAACAACCACAAATGTGATAGAAATATGATAGTCAATTCTAACTCTTTAACTTTCCTCGTGCACTTTCCAAAAATAACGGGTAATTTTAAGCATTTCCTTGCATATTCTCCAAGAAACAAACACGGGCATAAAATTTGAGAATGGCATTTACAAAGTGAGGGAGGGAACTAAACTTAACCTGACGTAGAGTAAGAAATATGACATTAGTGCTATTGTTAGTAGATAAAGAAATGGTTATTGTGGGGATGCTAAAAAGCATAGGATCCTCCAATGACCACAGGAAGCCGAGTGCCGAACCATGTCTGCAATAGAGAGTGTTTATACCCGCAACAAAGAGCAGCGTGTTAATCATCTCAGCCTTCTCCACCTACAAAAATATAAATATCCAGCTAGAAGGAAATTATAGAAACACAAACTTGAAATCAAAATCAAAATCTGTTAATCACATATATGGTTTTTACATTGAAACGGCTAATCAAAAGAACGAATATGGAAGGAATGATCAGAGTAGTCCCGAGCATCACTAGGTAATGCTGAAAACCTAGTAGTATTGCTTCAGCTGCATTCAATCGAACAAGTTTTTAGAAAAATTGATTTACTGCACTAGAATTTAGTATTGGCTATACCATAATCACAATCAAGTACTGAACTTTAAATAAATGTAAGTATTTAAATCTTAATTTTGTCAGGTGGGGGGGGGGGGGTTCATCAATGGTGAAGTCAAGAGAATGAGGTAATCAAGAGCAAAAACAGGCATGAAAACGAAGAGCAGTCGAAGGAAGAAAAGGAAGGAGAAGAGAACAGAGTTTCCATAATGTAATGCATTCAAACTTAAAAACAAAGCAAAGGAGTAATTATTACGCCAAGAAGGAGAGCTGAAGACACAGAAATCAAAGCCAGGGAGCTAGTCTTTGACAGGAAATGGTGCGAACACACCAACTTTAGCAGCGCCTCCAACTACCATTGTTTCTTTCTCTGTTTTCCTTTATGTTAAATGGCAGAAACAAGCAGCAGGGAAGAGAATTGTAGGCAGTATTAGAGGAGGCAGTTAGGCAGTCATTGATCTGACTAAATGCATTAACTCTTTTTTTTTCCTTACATATATCATTTCTTTTTTGTTTCTAGGATTTTTGCTTGTTGGAATTTGAGAGATTTTGTTCTTGTATGAAAGGAACGCTATCAACTGCAGCAGATTGACAGTGACTGGCATCTACTGTCTGCCTGTTAAGAAAATGACAGTTTTACCTCTCGTGGGATAGAAATGAATAGACTGTTCAAGGTTTGTTAATGGCGGATGGGGGGCCAAATTAATGGCTCGGTCCGGTAGATGTTTGGTTCATCAGGTTAATTTTAATTTTTTTTATAAATTAAAATAATATTATTTTAATTAAAAAAATAAATAATCAATGAGTTACAACTAAATTTTTAATTAAGTTTTTATAGGTTAATCAACTAAGTCAATCAGGTCAACCAGCCATGTCACTCAGGTTTTTAATTTTTTTTATTTTTTTAAAATTTAACCTGGTTTCTGTCTCGAATCCTGCATTGAACTACTGGATCAGATCAGATTTTAAAACTATGATTAAACCAACAATGGGTTTTTGTACACTTATTTTTTTATTTTCAAAACTTAAAGATTTATTTGGATTAAAAATATTTTAAAATAATTTTTTTATTTTTTAAAATTTAATTTTGATATTAATAAATTAAAATAATTTAAATATATTAATCGTTTTATAAAATAAATTTATTTTTTTAATTTAAATTAATATTTTTAAATTATTTAGATATGTTGGTATTAAAAATAATTTTAAAAAAATAAAAATATATATTATTTTGATGTATTTTTAATTAAAAATATTTTAAAAAATAAATTACGACTCCAAACATCTCCTAAATTAAAAAAAATTCATTATAAATTTGTTCCTTGACGAATACGCATACAAAAGCTTGCCAACCTAATGACTTATTATAAAAAACTCTAAAATTATTGGGATTTCTACTGAATACATGTATTGTGAATCAAGAAACAAGTTGTTTTTCACTGCTTTTGATTGTTGCTTTGCTTTTCCTTTAAATTACTTATTATATATTATATTATATTATATATATAAACACTGTTTTAAAACGCAAGGGAAGCATTGTGCATTTATTATCAACACAAACTCATTTATTATGGACGACATTGTAGACTCATTGCACAGTAGATAGCTACCGGATATTATTAACAACAGGACCTAACAGCGGTGGGCTCAGAGCTGTGAGCAGGTCCCATTAAAATTTGGCTCTACTGCCACCAGTACCCAGCAGTGGTGGGCCTTGTTGCCACCATGACTTACTGTTGTTGGGTATTGCTGACAGCAGGACCCAGTAGCGATGGGCCTATAGCTACGAGCATGACCCACCATCAGAACCCAGTAGCGTTGGTTGGGTCTGTTTCATTCGAAATCCAGGACTGCAATTGGGCTAGAGGAAACCAGTTGACACGCCGGGTCAACCCGGAACTCGGGCGACCCGGCAAAAACCCAGTAGAGTCCTTTTTTTTCAAATTTTTTCTTCTTCTACCTAGAGACCCATCTTTTTTTCATATTTTTCAATTGATTACTAATTCATTTCAAAGTTCATTATATAAATACTAGAAGAATGTTTTATTTTTTCAATGTAAGATTTGAAGTCCTTTAGTATATATGTTTTATATTCACAAGAAAAAAGTTATTTTTTTCAATGTAAGATAAAAAAAACCTTTTGAGGTAATCTTTTAAACTTAATTGTTTACAACATGTATAGCCTATATCCACATGAATTATTTCTTAATTTTTTCATATAAAATATTAAAACCTCAATTTTTTTTTTAAATTTTCCCGATTTGACCCAAGCCAACCCATCTAACTCAGAACCTGACCCTTTGGCCAGGTTAACCCCCATGTCGGGTTTAATAACTATGGTTGTCATGAAAATATATTTTTTGATTTGTTATATTTTTTAAACTATCAAAATGCGTTGAAAAAATCTACATAAATATTTTTTTATAAAAAATAAAAATATTTGACCCTCAGCGGAGCGCGGGCCACATAGCTAGTCTCCTTCAAAATCCATCTCGTGTTTAAATAGATGAGAAACGTGTGAATTAATGTTGTAGCAAGGTTCTTCCCTTCATAACTTACTGTGCCTAATATTGGGTTGCTATTAGTATTAATTAACAAAATCTTTATTGCATTACAAATTACAAAATCACAATAGAAAACTAAAGGTCCTAAGTAAAAGACTGTGACTTCTGAGTGAATACATTGTGGACTCTAACAGTCTTTCTCGTCAAGAAATTGAACTTTTCCGCTCTTTTCACGTGAGTTGAACTTTATTTTCAAATTTGCATATCGGCCTGTGAAGCTTGCTAGTGTCTCTTGATTGGCTTTGACTGGTCTAGGATCGTTTGTTGGGGCGTTTGCGACTGCGTTCAAGAGGGTAGTCATGTGGAGGTCACGAGGCTGTTGGGTTTGATTGGGTTTTGGCTGGGCTGGGATGACTTCATTGTGGCTGGTCTTTGGGTGTATGGTGAGCCTTTTTCTTAGTTGGTGGGTGGGGTGGGCCATTATTGTGCATTGAGTGCTTACATTCTGTTGCTCATGTGTTTGTTTTGGAGTTTGTTCTCTTAGGGATTTTAGCTATTGCTTTGGAGAGGCTGCTTTGATGGGTGATGAGTAAATTTTATTTATGTATTTATTAAATGTATGGTCCGGATTGTATGCCAAATCCAATATGTTTGGACTTGGCAAATAGCCAAGTCCAAGATGGCATGAGTTAGGCACGCGTGCCAGACCCAATACGCTAGGACTTGACAGTACACCAAGTTTAAGATAGTGTGGGTCTGGCACGCTTGTCAGATCCAATACGTTTGGACTTGGTAGTCAGCAAAGTCCAAGGTGGTGTGGGTCTGACACGCATGCTAAGCTCAATACGCTTCAACTTAGCGGTCAGTCAAATCCAAGATGGTGTGGGTCTGGCACGCATGCTAGATTCAATACGCTTGAACTTGGCAGTCAGCCAAATCCAAGATGGTGTGGGTCTGGCATGCAATACTCTTAGACTTGGTAGTTAGCCAAGCCTAAGACGCTTGGATTTAACGGTGTTCCATGCTCAAGATTGCATGAGTCTGGCATGCATGCCAAACCTAAGACATCTGAACTTGGTAGTCAGCTAAGTCCAAGATAATTATCATCCTTATTTGGGTCTAACCTCAGAGGAATAACCGAGCTCCTTTAGGTCAAACCTCATAAAAGAACTATAATCTTTATTCTAGCTAATTGACGTCTTAAACTCTAGTCTTTCTACATCTTTTTAGGTATATCAAAGTCTTTCATGGACCCACCATATTCTTATTAGGTAAGAGATATGTATCCCTCATTCAATGCTATCAGGGTAATTACCCTGCAGACACTCATTTTATGGATTATAAATACATTATAAGAGCTTCATGAGAAGTGGTCATGATATTAAATTCTCCACTACCTTGATATTTTATAAGATACTGACTTTACCATTTGAGGATCTAAAAGTTTCCTCATTTGGGATTGTTTTTCTTGCAGGTATTCAAGACCATTTTAATAGATTTGGAGTTCTTTAGATTGAGAAGAAATTCAAATACTTAACGTATAAATTAGCACCTATCCCAAACACCAAATAACCTTTTATTTTTATGTTCTTGAATTTTTAAACATCATCAGCAGTGTCGTCTGTGAGAAACTCTACAAAAAGTCATAGATACAGTTTTCTTTAATTACAATTATTAATGGTAAAAAATTAGGACACTCCAAGAATGAGAGGAGTTACCGATCTTCCTGCTACAATAGATATCTCAACTATCATACAAGTGATCCTTCAACAACTGGGGGAACAAATACAACTCCTTACCCAGACAGTCCTAGCAAACCAACAAGTGAGAGAGAATCCACTACCACAACTTGCAGCTCCTCCTCAACAAATTGCTGCATCTCAACGCTCACCTTCACGATAAAAAGCCCCACCTAATGTTTGTAGACGACTATTTTATCCAAAGGAGCGTGGGCAAAATGAATTTTTTTAAAAAAAATATTGTTCTAATAGATTTTCAAGCAAAAAAAACTTTAAAAAACAACGTATAAACAAAAATTATTGCATTGACCTATCCATTTTCCTACAAAAAGATCGAATATGTTGACCTATGATTATTTTGAGGGGATTGGTCTGATTGTGAAAAGTAAAGCAATAAATATATTTGAGGAGGTCCTCAGATATTGTAATTTTACATGTTCTTTTGGATAAGTGAGCATTCATGAAAAACTCACACATGATTTCACCACCCAAATGCCATAAACACTTGTAAACAAACATTATTTACAAAGATATATAACTATTTTTCACATGCCATTGTTTTTAGAACATGGACTTGTTCATCACAAATGTCTCACTTTATGTCTAGATTTAACATATTGAAAATGGAATGTCATGGTGCAATATTGCATTCCAATCCTAGTAAGCTCTATATGTCTTGCTACAAATGACCAATTTGATAGCCAATTTGTCAAGAGATTATCAAATACTCTTGTTGCATGCTTCTTTATTGTATATTTATGTTTAGAATTTTCATGCTTCAAGAGTCACGATTATGGCTTTTTTTCCCCTTATATGTTAGAACACCATTGGATTTTAAGTTTTAAAATATACCATTGATTCTTCTCATCCCTTGAGCAAACAAGATTCAATTCCCAAGTTATTGGGTATTACCATGATTTTTCTTGGTATTGTTTATAATATGCATACAAATTAGCTGTTGTGATGCGATTCTATATTGTGCATACACAGGAGCCTAATTTGAGCCCACTAGCGCATGAATTAAAGAAATTAGGCCTAACTAAGCCCATCTAGCCCATGAAACCATAGACGCAGGAATAACTTTGGTCTCAAGTAGTTAACACCTAGCAGAATAATAAAATTATCACTACAAAAGGTTATGGTTAACGCCTTTGCCATAACCATTTTGGTTAATTGTATTTTGAGGCTGTTTTCAAGGAATTGTTTTGGTAATTTAACATAGTTTTAAAAAAATTAACTATATAAAAAAAATATTTAAGAATCTAATATAATTAAAAGACTCAAGTGGTGCTATTTATAACTTAGTAAAACTATTATCTCAACTTTCCTGCTTGGTAATAGTGAAATAGAGCAATCAGCAATCGGGGGTAACACAATTACCTCATAGTTCATTTTATAAAAAAAAAAAAACTGTAAACTATGCCAAAAAATATTTTTTTTCCAAAAACTCTGAACCCCACTTTCATTCACCTCACCGTTAGATCAAACATGTACATGTTAATGTGAAGAGGATTGTTTCAAATGAAGTTTCTGTCATTTTAGATATTTTTTACATTGTGTTATTTTATTATTATTATTTTTATTTTGTTAACAAAACAAAAAAAACTTGTTTTTACGGTGTCTTGGATCATTTTAGCTTTGGTAGCCGTGTATAAGCCATAATTTCCAGGAACATCAAATAATAGTATCCGGTTAAGATTCAAAATGATATCTTTTAACATCCGGTTATTGACAATGATTCAGCTGGATGAACTCTTCTCTATAAATGTGGTTGGATGTTGCTCAATGTTATATATATATATATATAATCATTGTGATGAATCAAAATATTTTTAAATTTTATTTATTAGTCTAAGTTTATTTTTAAAAGGATCAAAGGTAGGGTAATAACCCGATATATATGGACTTGACAAGATGTTAGACTTAGATGGCATAGATTAGGTTTGCTTCGAGACCCAACATTCTTGGGTTCTGTTAAGCACTGAGTCCAGGCATACTTGGGCCTAACAAGTTGTCAAACCCAACGTCATTAGGTTCAGCTATGCGCTGAGCCCAAATACATTTGAGTATGGCGAGCTGTCAAATCCAACATCCTCAGGTTCAGCTATGCCCTGAGCCCAAACAGATATGGGTTTACCAAGTTACCAGACCTTACATCTTTTAGTACATGCTGAGCCCGAGTATATATAGGTTTGACAAGCTTCCAGACCCAACATCATGATATTTATCCCTCATTAACGATATCAAGAGAAAATAACTCTCTGGTCCCTCAATTTCATCAATATAACAAGGTTCAAGAGCTATAAATACCCCCTAGACCACCTAGGAAAAAGGTCTACAATCTCTTTATTCTTAATATTTTTAGCATGTATAATTTCAGAGTTTATCTCTCTAAAATATAATTGTATGTTCTCTTTATAAAGATACTTATTTGAGCATTTGAGAGTCTCTAAATCTATCAAAAAAGACCTTTTGCAAGAATCAACCATTAATCACCTTGGCTCACTAGGTAACAGTTACTAGCCATTTTAGCTAAGAAGAATGAATCAGATTATTAGAACCAAGAGATTAACTGATTATCCAACACATAAGCCTCATTCCTAACCTACTTAGATATTTTGAAACATCATCATTAGCATCGTTTGTGGGGAAATGATAAAAAAAATCATTAATTATTCTTCTAGAACTAGTTTATTGACATCCCTAATCATTATCAATGACAGATAATCAAAACACTCCTAAAATAGGACGTGTGACAAACCTCCATGTCATAATGGACATTTCTACCCAACTTAACTTCAACAACTCATCAAATAAGTGTAACTCCTCAATGAGGTAGTACTTGACACTCAAGGACAAAATCAGGCCCAACAAGCATGGTATAACAACCTATATCCTAGCTCTATCATGGGTTTTAATGACCTCTATGCTAAAATTATATCATGTTTTAACACCAGTATATTAGTCAAGAGGAGCTCCATAAATTGTTTTGGCATTACTCAATCAAAAAGAGAATGTTGTACTTTCTTGTGCTCTTTTTTATGGTACCGATGAAGTTACTTTAGTATAAAAGACTACTTTAATGATCAAGAATGTTCCAAAACAGCTTGGAAGACATGATTTATTATGAATACAAGATATGCATTATTTGGGAGAGAATCTAAAGGTTATGCAATAATTTGATCACTTTAAGTCAGAATATAATTTCTTCTACTTGTCCATCTACAAGATATGGATGAGAAGAGTCTCTCTTGCACTTGACACTCTGATCATTTGAAAATATACCACAGTTAATGACTAAGAATGTAAGTTTTTTTTTATATGAATGACTAATTCAAAATGATTATGTTTTTATTTTTTTCATGTAATGCCTAAAGACCTCTCAACAACTTATCTTGGAAAGGATTAATTAAGGATCTTAGTGTGATAGCACATTTCATTAAGGAAATAATTGACTTGGTCTCTCTATAATGATTGTATAATTCTCTAAAAGATTGTTGTAATCTCCTTAATACAATAACACAACTCAACTTTGAATAGATTGATCAAATATCTCTATGGTGAAATTGCATATTTCTTTAAGAAAATGGATTGATTTGGTCTTCTTAGTGAGATTGCATAATTCCCCAAGAGATTGACATGGTCTTCTTAGTGCGATACCACAACTCACATTGGAAGGTATTGATCAAGGATCTCTCTAGTGTGATTGCATATTTCTTCAAGGAAGGAATTGACCCTGTCTCCCTAGTGCGATTGCATATTTCTCTAAGGAAGGGATTGACTCAATCTCTCTAGTGAGATTACACAATATTCCAATGGATTGACATGGTCTTTCTAATAAGATAGCACAACTCCCTTTGAAAATGATTGATAAATAATCTTCCTAGTATGATTGCATATTTATCCAAGGAAGGGATTGTCTCGATATCCTTAATGCGATTGCACAATTCTCTAAGAAATTGACTTAGTCTTCCTAGTATGATTGCATACCTCTCAAAGGGATGGGTCTAGGGCCTCTTTAATTCAACAACACCAACCTCTAAGTGATGCCCTCACTAATTTTCTAATTGATGTCTAAGGGTTTATCACCAATTCACCAGGGATAAGTTCATTTATAGCTAGAAGAAAGGAGTAAGAACTTTTGAATAAGAATATACTTGCAACCTAGATTTTCTATTGGTTCCAGGTAAGGGGAGAGTCCTACTAAGGTTAGGCAAAGTTCAAATCTTGCAATAATTTAAAAATCTTTCTAAGTATGGGTGTTGGAATTATATAAACTACTTAAATGATTTTCTCCTGAATATTTTTCTAAGTATGGGCATTCGACTCATACAAACTACCTAAAGGATTTTCTCCTAAATGTTTTTAATATGTATATGTATTGGACCCACAGACTACACAAATCTAACAAAATATTTCTCATTGAACATGAAAATGAATAAAATACCAAGTTTATAAAATGTAATGATTCATTATAAAGTGACAAATCTTTTAAGATCGAGGTTATTTACAAAGCTAAGTGGAGTTGGGGGGGCTAAAGTTTAAATATTAAGATCAGACTTTTCAGTAAGGTACTTTCCATATTGGGTAGCTGTAGCCCTAATAAGGAAGACATCAATGAAAGGCATAAGGATGGGATACAAGGCAACACCGAAGTTCACTTGCATTCCTCTAAACATATTAAAGAAATACAAGTTGGATATGACAATAAATATCTTGTCCCTAACTATCTAAGTTAGAGTCGTAGACCTTCCAAAAAACTTATAGAACTCCTCAAAAGAGTTCATTAGAGCCTCTAAAAGCGTACGGGAGCTCTAGGCTTCTTTCTTAACAGCAAGGAGCTTAACCTTCAAAGCATATTGGGATACCTTCATTTCAATTATCCCCTACTCCAGGGAGTCCATTTCATTATAGGCCAGATAAAACTTTTTTTTAATGGATCCCATATGAAGGACCTAATCTCTCGATTTCATCCTTCAACGTTGTATAAGCTATATTAAGGTTCCTTCTTTAAAAGGTAATATGGCCTGCCCTATGCTTAGCAATGCCCTTCTTTACTTGGTTCCTCTCAGTCATTCAACACCTCTTAAAATGAGCGCACTCATCAAAATCTACTAAGAACAAATAATTATTAAAAATAATAGTGATAAGCTAAAATAGTTAGGTCAGACAAGAGAGTTTCCTACATTAAAGGTCATTTATCCAGTAAAAGTTAGATGGTAATTGTAGCTCTCATTAGACATCATCAAGATGTATGAAGGTATGGTTTGGACCTTTTATAAGTATTTCACCACATTTATGCCATTTTCTCTAAAGCTAGACCTCCCACTTAGAAGAGCCTCCAAGGATTGTTTTTCCTCTTTGATCAAAGTAAGGAAAGCATAAAGGGCTCGACCAAAAATAAGGTTGGCAAAAGTATCCTCAAACCTAAGTTGTTTAACTCCTTAAAAAACATCATGGGCAGAAGTCCTAAAAATTAAAGAGGTCTCTACAACTAAAATCGAAGGTGAAGGCATTGGCAGTGCCACATGAGAGGTCTTCATAGTTGAGGTTACAATGTTAAACTCCACAGGGGTAGAGACCATTTTTCTCTTAAAACAAGTAGCAACACCCACAATCACTTCAAGAGGGGTCAACTCCAGCTAACCCTCAACCAGAGAAGTGGTGGCTCCCCTCTTTTCCACGAGAGTAGTGGCTCCAGCCATTGTTTTCTCATGAATAGTTTTCTCAGGAAAAGAAAGCTCGTTTATATTGATGAGATCATTTTTCATCTCTACTCCAGTCCTAGATCCACTTAATTTAAGAGATGAAGATCCTCTTCTTGATATAAACAAACACTCATTAACAGACCTTACTGAAATTTTTCATTTTCCTTTGGTTATTAACCCTACATAAAACCAAGGTCAGAAATGAATATTTTGAAGCACAGAAACAAGAGATAAAGAAGCTCCATACTTTGCAACAAGCATGGTAATTCCCTTTGGTCATTTTCTTAACGTCGTGCTCAGTTGAGGTTGAGGCCAACACAGTATATGTTTTATCATCATTCGAGCTCAAACAGGGCCTATTGTTTACCTCAGAGGGGTTACTCTCAAATAATGGGCTCAACCTTAGATTTCTTGCATCTTATCTCTAGGGCTGACCATCCTATTATATATCACTGTCATCCACATCCATTTCCACTTCTTAACAAGTTCAGGCTTGCTCTGCAAGGTCCCTTTAATGGATCTAGTGAGTTTGTTGGCAAAGGTAAAAAAACTAGCACATATCATTGTCACTATCAGTACTGATAACCAAGTGGTAACAAATCTAAAAGATATTTATGGTAGGCTTGATTCCAACGAGCATGAGAAACTTGTCAAAAGCATATAAGATTATCTATTTGTTGGGATACAACTGGCCTAGACCCAATATATATAATACCAAAAACCTTCTCTAATATACCTTGGAGAGGAAAGTTATACCCCAACTTGTACATATATATTGGGGCAATAATTTCAAAGTGGCCCCGGATGGAGGCCAAGTTTATTTGGATAATTCTTTCATCCCTAAAAGGCAATTTAACCATGTAATCTCTTGGCCACTGATCATTTACAAAGGCTACCTCATCTATGTTTATGGTGCTAGGTGCATCATTTTTAGGGGCTTAAGGCAACCTTTTTCTTCCCAAGTGTCCCCTAAAAGTAACAAGGGAAGAAGTTCTTCGATGTTAAGAACTACTTTCCCCCCTTTTTCAGAGATGGACATTGAAGTTTCACCCCTTGTAGTTTTAGAGCCCAGTCTAATGGACCCTTGTCCCCTATTGCTTCCTTTAATTTCTAGTTGGAACCTGAATTCATCACTAGAGGAAGCAACATCCAAACTTTTAGGGTCAGATATAACTCTTTTAGACTTCATTTTTTCTAATGAAAATAAAAAAAAGAGAAATTTTAGGGGTTGGGAATACCTAGAATGACAATTTTTTCTTAAGAAACAGAGCAAGTTTTGCTTAAGGCTTTTTTTAACAATTTATTTTTATAGAGAAATCACAAAGAGTGAAAGTAAAAGAAAAATGGAAGCGAGAGTGGTCAGAGTTGTTATAACCTAATTTTGGTCTATTGGCTTTTAATTTAACTTTATGAAAATTAAAATTTAAAATTAAAAAATCAGAGATTTATTTTGATAAAAAGTATGATTTGTCAACTTGTGAGAAAACTAGGGACTACAATGTGTTTTTTTCATTTTCTCTTTATCATTAAGATAATGGTAATTATCCATTTTCAAATTTGATTCTTAATCAAATTTAAATTTTAAAGAAAAGAATGAATTTGTTTGACACTTAATTTTTCATATGCAGTGGGATTCCTGTACTATAAATATAGGGGGGACATTACAAAGAAGCGGAATAAAGCACAAATACGCGGAAAAAACCTAGAACATCATTGTGTGCAGCCACCCCCATAAAAAAATTCAAAAGAAAAAAAGCTTGGTGTTTCCTTTCTGGTCGTCGTCCCCCCACCCCCATCCTTCAGGATCAGGTCACACGCATGTTTTTTTTTGTTTTGGTTGCCATAAGACACCCTTGTTTTCTCCTCCCCCACAGAATACGCAGTTGACAAAACTCAACCAACAAAAGCACCATCCCTATCCTTGAATAATTCATGCATGCATGCAACAATAACAATGTAATTAATTTATCAAAATAGGGAAAGAATAAGATTACTTGGGCACAACTATTGCTGGAGGTGACGCTGAGGGAGACGGTCGGGTATTGCTCGCGGTTGTCAATCCAATCTGCTGTTCAAGGTAGAGACAGGGTGCTGGCGCAAAGAAGATCTTCCAAACGTTGCTTCAATAGAGGCTGGAAGAATATTTGGTTATCATGCTGCTGCTGCTATTTGATGCTCTGGGAGGAAGGATATGACTACAGTTACTATTGCATTACGATATTGGTGTTCCTTGAAGTGTTAGACCGAAGAGAAGAGGTTGCTGCTGTAGCTGAGTTCTGAGGAAAACTCTTCACTGTTTCGAAGCTGCTTGTGGTTGTAGCCATAAGGTCTTCAAGTGCTGCTTCTCCATTGTTGTTGGTAGTCGGCTGAGGGAGAATGAGAGCTGCTGATAGGGGAAGGAGATAATGTGTGGTTGGTATGAAGGATCGGCCACAGAAAAAGAAAGTGAGGGGAACTTTGTGTGTGTTTCTTTAGATTTCCCCACGGTTGAGAGTTGATGGGGGGAGGCTTGATCACTAGTTTCCTTTGCTGGTGGCCAGTAACTAGGAGAGAAAAAAATGGGTGGGCGGAGGCTTGGTCACTAGTTTCCTTTGCTGGTGGCCAATGACTGAGAGAGAAAAAGATGAGCTCTAATCTTTTTTTGTTTTTTTCCCGATGATGAGGGGTTGTAGCTTGTGATGAGGGGGAGATTTGGTGCTCGCTGGTTATGGTGATTTCCAGCCAAGGAAAAAACGGTGAAGATGAGAGAGAGTGGCGGCACCGTAAAAAAAAATTAGGTTTTTGTTTTTTATATATATTTATGTGCTCTCTTGGGTATTTTAGTAATGGCCTCTCCAAAATCTTTGATTTATCCTTTTTTTTTTATGCACTGGAATATGTATTTATAATACAAAAGTTTCATAACATATGAAAAATAAAATTTTAAACAAACTCATTTTCTTCTTGAAATTTGAATTTGATTAAGAATCAAATTTAAAAAAATATAACTATTATTATCTTAATATAAGGAGAGAATGACAAAAACACATTGTAGTTCGTAGTTTTTTTACAAGTTGACAAATCATACCTTTAATTAAAATCAATCTCTGATCTTTTAATTTTAAATTTTAACCCTCTTAAAATTAAATTAAATTAAAAGCAAATTGATCAAAATAGGGTTATAATAAAGGTTATAAAGGCAATAATTTCTCATCATCATTGTTGGGTGAATAACCTTTCATGACACCACAAAATCTTTAGAAATCTACTCAATTACTGCATTAAATGCACATTGCTCTATTTTGCTTCCTAGAGATTCTTTTTCAATAGGGACAAGTCGTTTGGCTATGAGAATCCCAACAGTCGTACTTGGGATAACCTATCTCATGGAGGAGGTAAAAAGTCTCATTAAAAATGACAACCTTTCAAATCTTTACATATTCAATACATAAAGACTTGGGGAACTATTGATGGATCAATATATTTTTAAAATTTATTTTTTAGCTAAAGTTCATTTTTAAAAGGGCCAAAGACAGGGTGATAATCTAAGTAAACATATGGGTCTAGCGAGTTGTCAGACCCAACATTCTTGGCTCAACTATGCACTAAGTCCAGGTACATATAGGTCGAGTAAGCTACTAGACCCACCATTCTTGGATTTAGCTATACATTAAGCCTAAGTAAGTATTGACCCGACGATAATTATAAGTTCCATGTTGGGCCATGATGCTTCATTTATGTTATTTTTATGAATTTTAACATAAAATGTTAATGTTAAAAATACTCATATCTCTACATGCATAGGTGTATAAAAGTCTTATAAGGGCTTGCTATATTTTCATAAACATTAATATTGCATAAGGAATATCTATTTCTTATTAATGTTGTGTAAGAGATATTTATGCCTCATTAATGCTATAAGAAGGAAATGACTCTTTGACCCCTCCATTCTAACAACATGACAAAGTTTAAGGGCTCTAAATACCCTTGAACTATCTAAATAAAGGGTTTATAATCTCTTCATTCTCATTATTTTTAGCATGCATATTTTTTAAAATTTATTTATCAAAAAGAATCTTTTATAGTTATCAACTATTAACCACTTTGGCTTACTAAATACCAGGTACTAACCACCTTAACTAAAAAAAATTAATTTAAATTATTATAATTAAAAAATTTACTAATTATCTATCTCATAAATATTATTTCTAAACTACTTAGATATTTTATACATCTTGATAAATATTTATGTGATAGCCAACTATTAGCTTCTAGAAGCAACAATAGATTTGGTTTGAAGTCATTGACCGAAGAAGCTACAGAATGTTTTGATAAAAAAACAAAGAAAAACTTTCTTCTATTCAGCAAGGATATTTCAGTCATTTAAAAAATCTTCCCACCGGTGTAGGGTTCGTTAGATGATAGCATCGAATCGTGGTCATTAATTCTCTACTGTTTCAATACCGTCGCTCTGTTTTCGGAATCCGATTTCAATTCTCATTTCTGTGAAGCTGTTAAGCGGCGATTTTCAATAAGAATTGAGAATCTGTGTTCTTTTTCGGGTTTCTTTTGGAGAATTATATTTTTGCTAGACTTCAATGATTTATGTTGGTAATTTTGGTGAGCAAGTGAAATTGAATAGAAATTGAATAAAAATTGAGCTAGAAAAACTTGGTTTGTGTGTGAATTATGGAAATTTGATATTTTTTGTATGTATAATTTTTTCTGATCAGATCAATAGCATGCTTGTTCAATTAGTTAAGATATGCATGGAAATTCCGTTTCCTATGCTTTGAGCTTAAAAAATGTTAGGAGTAGCTGTACATGTCATGGACGAGGATTGTTTGATTTCTAGAATCAATTTTTTTTTTTGCGGGTTTTGATTGTGTTGTCTGTTGATGGTTTAATTTCTCTCTCCTGGTTTTATTTATTTTGCATTTGCTTATATGACGTACTGGTAATTGATAGGTGTGTCTGAGGAGTTTATTTGTTGGTACGCTTGATGGGTGCACCGAAACAGAAATGGACAGCAGAAGAAGAAGCAGCGCTAAAAGCTGGAGTTATTAAGCATGGAGCTGGGAAATGGCGCACGATTCTTAAAGATCCAGAATTTAGTGGTGTCTTGTATCTGCGTTCGAATGTGGATCTTAAGGTTAGCTTGCTTAAGCATTTCTTTTAAAGGAGGGCGTTCATGTTTGTAGAATTTGCTGTAAGCTTTAGATGTTCCGCTATTTGATTGATCAATTTAGTGAATTTGTGGGATCAGAAGTTTGTCTTATGTTTTTATGATGCAATTCAGGGTTATAGATTTGTTTGGTGTTTTGTGTGGGTAGGACAAATGGAGAAACATAAGTGTAATGGTAAATGGCTATGGATCAAGAGAGAAGCCTAAGTTAGCACCTAAGATGGTGCACCATGTCCTAAGACAGGATGAGAACCCTATGGCTGTTGGTCAAACCGATGAAGATATTTCAGATGCCAAGCCTCTTGCAGTTAGCAGTGGTGCATTGCTGGTTGCTAATCCAAAGAGAACTACTGTAAGGTTGGACTTTTTTTTATCAGCAAAAAAAGAAAAAGAAAAAAAAAAGAAGAAACCAAGCACTTATCACTGAATTCGTGCATTCTCTTGTATTCACTGGCCACCCATTAGCTATCATTCTTGTGTCACATTTTATTAGCTTCTTTTAACTGTTTGTTTAGTGTGTTTGAGACTTCAGATTTTTTTCCTGTTATAATTTCATTATCTGACCTTGAAGAATTTTTAGTGCATGTGGCCATTGGTTGGTTATATGAAGCACAATCAGTAACTGTTAGATATTATTCACCTTTTTTATGACTTTTAATAAATAGTAGCCATTGTTGCAGGCTGGATAATCTTATAATGGAGGCAATAACTAGCTTGAAGGAGCCTGGGGGCTCACATAAGACAGCAATTGCTTCATACATAGAGGTACTCTTCCATTTGTAAATGCTATAGTAGATCCAACTTAAAAGTAGCATGAGCCTTTATTAATGCAACTGCTAATTTAAGAATTAGACACAAAATCTGCAAATTTAAGTTTTAAAACAGGCAATACAAAAATGGCAATACCACTATTGCTTCAACAATTTAGACAGAAGGTTGAGGTGCTTTTTTATTATTATTATTGTTCAATCATTTCAGAGCTGGATTTTGTTCAAATTTGATTGATCCACATGACTGGATGGTTTTCTGATAATTCTCTGTTATTTATCTTATACAGAGATAAACAATTATTGGTTATTTTAAGAAGTTTCTATCATATAGCTTGTCTGAAGCCAAACAATATCAAGGGTCCTACTTTAACTTTTCTGCTTCAAGGAATATATATATCACTGTTTTATAATAATTTTAGAGCAATTTACACCAGATTGCCCTTGCCCGACTTGATAATGCAATAAAAATAAATTTAAAACCTGCTGCCCTTTTATATTGCAATTACTCACTCATCACAACTAATAATATGGTGAGCCAACAAATTCCAGCGAGGATGATATCCAGGACAGGTGCTAATAACAATTTGTTGGGCAATGTAATATTTTTGTTGACATTTTCTGCTGTTGTCATTCCCTTTTTTTTGGCCATATCATGTTGAAGGAATCATTCTGCAGCAAATATTGTGTCTTTTATATAATTTCACGTTAAGAAGTTTATTTTTTTAATTAGCTTTCCTTCCTGTCTTATTTTTTAGGAACAATATTGGCCACCAAATGACTTTAAGAGGATATTATCAGCAAAATTGAAGTATTTGGCAGCTAATGGTAAACTGATTAAGGTAATTATGTTCCAAGATTGTGGTGTAATGGTAACTTATTCGACACTAGTAATTGCTATGCTTGCAATTAAATGGTGTAGAATATTAAATGCTGTTAATTCAAATGTCTCCTGTATAATTTTATTTGTTACGAGTAACGCTAATTTTTGGATTAGAATTGAACATTTAGTGATGCATTTAGACACATGGATTATGACCGACGATTGTTGATAACCAGCTGGACACATTAGATGATGTTAGAGATCTAGAGGTTTGCTTTTGGTAGTTGCTAGTTATTTTTTACGCTCGGTAATTTCCTGAAGTTTGGGGGTATAAGGAAGTCAGTGAGAGGATGTGTATCATCCACAACATTATATATTGTCTTTCTTCAATTATGTTTTCATCTCCCATTAGAATTCGAGTCTGAAAAAAGATTTTAAGCTGAGTTGAATGTCTAGTTTGTGTAAATCCTGCTTCAGCTAGAAAAAGAAATACTCTGTCACCATGTTGGTATACTTTCTCGTTAATTGTACTTTGATTGTCTTAATGTTGGATCTCATCCAGCTGCTTTGTATTTTTGCAGGTTAAACGGAAGTATAGAATTGCACCTACTTCAGTGTTTGCCGAGAGAAGAAGGGTTTCTCCCTTACTATTGGAAGGAAGACAGAGGATCTCTCCTAAAATTGAAAGGGATGGTTTCAATATGTTTACAATGTCTCAGATTGATTTGGATCTGGGCAGGATGAGGACTATGACTGCAGAACAGGCTGCTGAGGTAGCAGCTCGAGCAGTTGCGGAGGCAGAAGCTGCCATAGCAGTAGCTGAAGAGGCAACAAGGGAGGCCGAGACAGCAGAAGCTGACGCAGAGGCAGCACAAGCATTTGCTGAAACAGCTAGGAAGACACTGAAAGGAAGGACCACCCCCAAGATGGTAGACTTTATCACTGCATCTTTTCTGAATGATTTATTTTGAAGTGTTTGAGAAGCCAGCCCTTTATAAGTGGTTCTGTAACAAAATAATTAGCTGATTTGCCTTTGAAATTTAAAGTAAAAAAAAATCACACGTATTAGTCACTTCCAGCATTGTTTTTAGAATTGCTTATTACTTGACTGGCTGGTTTGCATGGATCTACTCTGGGCAATCCATCAGTGTAATGATGCATTATTAATTCTCCGTGCTTCTTTTGCAGCTAAATGCTTCAGTGCATCTTTAAGAATTTACTTTTTTTTTTTTTCTTGATATTCTGAATGAAGTTGCTCTGCAAATATGTGCAGACGATTCGATCTTGATGGAAATCTTTGAAAAGGTCAACGGAGAGCTTGATGGACACTGAGATCCACACTAGTCTGCTGACACTGTTTTCTGTAAATATTTAAAGGCCGATTTGGAGGATCTATGCTGCTTTGACCTTTACTGGATCCTGGTGGTTTGTTAGATTGCAAAGGCAGCTCACTCTGGGGACAATTTTGAATCAGAATTTGTCAATTTCATTTCCTCAGTTTCTACTTTTTTGTCAATATCTACTACCAGTAGGATTGTTGAAAAATACATAACAGGAGCATTGTGTATGAAAATGAGGCAGTGTGATTTGGACCGGGAGAGATTTTTTTCACTTTAGTCCTCGCCATGCTTGTATTAAATTGATCAATGATATGAGTAAATAATGTAGATGTTTTTGGCCATTGTGTTCGAATTATTTCACTCATCATTTTACACATTGGCCATTTCTTGTCATGTGCTTCTTATCTTGCTGCTTCAATTGTCCCAGTGCAAAATTATTAAGAAAACAAAAAACTAAAAGAGGTGGAGAAATCACTATGCCTCAGGGGGTGTAACTGTAATTGCACATGAACTAATCAGTTATTATTATTTTATTATAGTCTAGAATGTCTCTCTTTTTAATTGTATAGTATAATGACTGAGATGTTCTTGAAATTAAAAAAAAATATATTGCTTTGATACTGGGGTGATTTTGTTTTTTTTTTTTTTATAGAAAAACTCATTAAATTTACTTTGTTGCCTCTTGAAGCAAACATATGATAACTAGGATACGAGGGCTCATTCATCTTTTGCTTTGAAAATGAATAGTAAATTTATTTAGTTACTTTTTTAATCAAAAAAATTTTAATTAGGATTTAAAGGCTTGTTCATCCTTTTATTTTGTTTTTTTTGTTTTTAGTAATGGAATCAAGACAAGGACAATTTGGCATTTTTCAAAAAATATTTAAAGAAAAAAGTTTGTTGGTGCATTTTGTTCACGCACCATCTTGTTAAGCCACCCTACATGCTTCCAGCGGTGCATGCAGAGGATTTAGATAGTGAAAACTGCCCATCCATAATAGCGTTAGAAAGATCAATGTATCCTCTTCCAAATAAGATGGTGAATGTGGTGGTTCAATAGGTGGTTCAACTCCGATGACGTTTTCTTTCTTTCCTCTTGTTTCACTTTTTACCTTGAAAAACATGTTCAATCAAAAAATTCACGTTGTCCTTTTATTTTGTCTTGCCACTATGTTGTCCTCTTATTTTATCTTGCTATTTGACTCAATCCTCTTACTTTTGATTATATGATTTCTGTCTTAGTTTATTTTGTAAACTTTAAATTTCTTTTCGATTTCATCTTTGATTGAAATGTTATTTTTCCTCTTATTTTGTCTTGGTTTCATGTTTCATCATCTTTCTTTTGATTTTTGATTTTTGTTTGATTTCTTTTGTCAATTTTTTTATTTTTTTCATTTTTATCCTTGACTCAATTAATGTTATTTTCCCCTTTATTTTTCTGTTTAGCATTTAGTCCTCATTCTTTTATATTACTATTTTGTTTTGTTTTGGGCTCTTTTATCAAATTCATTTTTTTTCAATCCCATCCTCTAATATTGAAATATTAGTTTTCCTTTTATTTTGTTTTGATTTCAGATTTGCTTCTCTTTTTATCATGATCCCAAACAGAGTCAAGAAGTTTTGTTTTCATGAGTAATGGCCTCGTAATTAACTGGAGGCATTTAATAAATGATTCAATAAGATCATTCTAAGTGTCGCGGTGTGCACGGCGGGTTTGCCTCTCAAGTGATGGTGAAAAAGGGTTTTAGATTTAATCATAAAATTATGATTATAAGGTTCATGAGTCACCACCTAGTATTATAATTACTAAAAAATCTATGATCAGCGAAAATCCGGGTAAGAGACTGGTTGTGTAAGAGGAAAACACATCACTCTAGTGCACTCTACCTAAGGTAAGTTGCATTGTTGTTGGATTGTTATTATAAGTCGCATTTCTATCATTCAGTCTTGTCTAAGGTTCAAGGCATCTCCCTTCGTGAGGAAGTTTCTACCTTATCAGGTTAAATCTTAACCATTCTAATGGCCAAACTTATTTATTTCTTGGATATAGCTAAGTCCTAGCATTCCAAGTAACAAAATAATTGTTATAGGGTTTTTTGTATTTTAGCTAAACCCTAATTGACTATAAAATCCATTTTTGCATTTAAAAAAATAATAAAAATATGATTTTATCTTTAGAAAATATGCATGAAAAACCTTTAGGATTTGGCCGCACGAAAATAAAACATTTTTTTTTTTGTGTTTTTGAAAAGAGGAAATCAATTTAATTTTTTTTTAATTTTTGATTTTTTTTTAAAAAAGTTTTGGAGAAAATCAGATATTTTTAATACTGGATTTGTATCTTACAATATAAGTCTACAACTTGATATTATGCAAAATAGTTGGAAAAACATGCAAATGACCCATAAATATTTTTGAAATACCCTTTTGAAAATTTGAATTTTTTTTCTCCTTTTTAAATATTTAAATATTATTATTATTAAATATATGTTGGGCTGGACCCGGCCCAGCCATCCAAGCTGAGCTGAAACAAGTCCAGCCCGACTTAGTCAGCCATCTAGGCTGGGTTGCAACAGGTCCAGCCCAGGCCCACATGGTTGCTAGCCTAGCCCAACGACCATGTTAATTAATTTGTCGTTGCATGCAGAATGATTTCTGCATGCAAGGACCACAATGGGGGTGGATAAGAAGAAGGAGAAGAAGAGGAAGGAGAAGGCTTACCTAGCCAGAGAAAGAGAGCTGGTGGTGGCTTAAAGGTCCGACTGGTGGCTCACGGTGGCATAGAGGTAATGCTGATGGAAGAATTAAGTTGGTAAGGTTGCTGGAGGAGAAAATCGTGGCAGAGAGGAAGGAGCTAGAAGTGGCTATTCCAGACATGGGGGTGGCCAACTAATAGCCATGTTGGCGGCTCATGGTGGAGGAGCTGATGATGAGGTTGTCGTGGTTGAGCACATGGTAAAGGAGAAGAGGAATGTAGTGGCAGAAAAAAGAATAAAGAGGAGGCTGATTTTTGGCCAACTTTGTCCTCCAATTTCTTCATCCTCAATACATGGAATCCACCCCTATTTATAGAGGATGAAAAAAGGACATTTTGTCTTTATTGGGAACAAATCCTGACTCTTGATTTAGCCCGAAAGGATCTTAAAGTGGCCATCATGGTGGTGTATATTTTGTCAAATTTGGTGAAAAGGCAAATCATTAAATACACCTGAAAAGTAGCCATTTAAGAAGGTTTTTCGAGCGAAAAAAAAAGAAGATAAACAGTAACCAGACGACTCGTCGTTGGATTTTTTTTATCAAAACGACGTCATTTTGGCTTAGGGTTTTAATTTATGGATTTAGCTAAAGTTCAATTTGGTCCTTCGACTTTTGATTCCTTTCAATTACACACTTGATTAGCCTAAAACTTTTAATTTTATACAATTTTACCCTTGCCAAACTTCAACATCAGCCCCAAATTTTAACATCTTTTCAATTTGGTCATTGGTTTTGGATTCATGCAAATTGAGCTTCAATTGACCATTAAACTTTCAAATCTCTTCAATTTCACCCTTGATTTCAATTACTTGAATCCCTAGAGTTTGACGCCCTTTTTAAAAAGGTCATTGTTTGCAAATTTCTTTAATTTAACCCTTAATTGACAATAAACTTTAATTTTCTTGTGATTTTACCTCTGATTTCAACCAATTGACTTTGTAAAAAATAAGTTTAGTCTTCTTAAATTCTAATTTTCTTAATTAAGCCCAAATTGGGCTCTCAAACTTAGTTTCTCACCAATTAAGTTTCTAATAAAATTAATTTGACTCATTTAAAGTATAATTAAGTCTTTGCACTTAATTAAATCATTTACTTTGACCCAAATTAATTCTTAAACATAATTAAACTTTTAATTTGGCCCATGATTAAATCAAATTGGCCTATTAAAAATCTAATTATATTTTTAGACTTAATTTTTATGCAAATTCATCCAATAATGATTTAATTTGATCTTGAATATGCAATGTCTCTCCAATTTTGGGTACAATGAGGTATAATTAAACTCCCAATTCATTCAAAATTGTCGCTTGATTTTCCTCTATATTTGAAATCTTTCAAGCTTGCTTTTGCTAAAATGTCAGTCTTGCTATTATTATTATTATTATTATTATTATTATTATTATTATTTATTTTAAAAGGAAAAAGGGTAAATTTTGGGAAATAACTTAAAAATAGGTGATGACACTGATTATGGACATAGGCAACAAGATGTTCAATGTTTATTCCAAGTGACATGCAAAAATCATTAAATGCTCGGGATGAGAATTTATTGGCGTTGTCAAGATGAACTCTTTTGATTATATAATCTGGAATTATGCTTGTAATCTAATAATTTGAGCAAGTAATCTAGCAAATATCAGGTTGCGAGTTGATAATAAATACACATATGACCATATAGTAGATGCATCTATTAAAACCATAAAATATCTAAATGGTCTATATGGTGGGTGAATAGGACCATAAATATCACATTGAATACATTATAGAAATCTTAGGGATTCAATCCCAACTTTAGCTAGTGATGGTCTAATAATCAGTTTGCCTTGAGAATAAGTAGCACACAAGAATTCTTTAAATTGAAGAATCTTCTAGTTCTTTAATGGATGAACATAAGAATTCTCAATAACTCTTTGCATCATAATTGACCTAGGATGGTCTTATCGAGCATGCCATATAATAAAATTATTTGGTTTATTGAACTTCTAGTTTATTATTGCATTGACTTCAATTGTACTAATATTTGTATAGTACAAACCAGAAGATAAAACAGGTAATTTATCTAACATTTAATTTTTAGTAGAGATATTTGATATAATATAAAGATATTATATGCCATTGTCATTGGCAGTCTCAATATGATACATGTTACGATATATATATCCTTGAAACTTAGCAGATTTCTCATGTAGAGAATAAAGTATTATCAATTATAAATCTTGTTCCCCTATAAAGCATTTATTGGCTCTTCCAAAGCCTTTAATCAACTTTGTAAATTTGATATTGTATTCACTTTTGCTTTCATCATTCTCAGATTTGAAAAAAATTGTTTATGTATGAGAATGGTGTGTGTTATTGCACTATTTACTGAACATATATCTTTGCCACTGATATTGGACTCATTTACAATATGATGCAAATCCATGATTTCTTCATAAAAAGGAATAAATAAATAATAAATTCATGAAATGACATAAATCTTAAAGTTGCACATGAAAATTATTATAACACAATTATTTACATTAAATAAGCTATCATAAAAGAAACAAATCAAAATATATTAAAATATACTAGCATAAAAGAAACAAACCCAAAATATTAACATAATTTTAAATTCTAACATTCTTATATTTAACTAACTAATTATTATCATTACAAGAAATATTAACTTTCTCATCAATTTGCTTAAAGAAATCAGCAACATCAAGGCATGTCATATCTAAAGGGTAAAAATAAATATCATTATTATCTTGATATGGGTGAGCAAAATTTATTTCTATGTCCTTCTCCTTTCCTTTCAATGAGGACTAGTATAAACCAACAACATGTTTGGTCGTATGATAAGTACGTGACTAATGTCCATTTATTCCACACCTATAACAGATATTTTTCTATCTTCTTGGTATCCCTGCTATGTATATTCTTCCTTTTTTCTTGTTTCTCCTTATTATGAGAAGGTTTGTTAGAATTATGACCATTATAGTTGTGGAAATTAATTCGTCTTCGCCCATGGTCATGTCTATAACCTCTACTATGACCATGATCATAATTATTATTATATATCATGGCATTCACTTCAGGGAATGAAGATGAACCGGTTAGTTATGATTCATGATTTTTAATCAAAAGCTCATTATTTTGTTCAACTACAAGGAGACATGAAATCAGTTCAAAGTATTTCTTTAAACCTCGTTCTCTATATTGATGTTATAGGAGCACATTCGAGGCATGAAAAGTAGAGAATGTTTTTCTAGCATATCTCCATTGATGATATTATCTCTATATAATTTTATTTTAGAACTGATATTAAACATTACAAAATTATATTCTCTTACCGATTTAAATCTCGTAATCATAAATATATCCAATCATAATAGGATTTTAGGAGAATAACTATCATTTGATAGTCATGTCTTTATTTCAAGTTTTGTCAAGGAATAAGGGGATCTTTGATTATGAGATACTTAATTTTTCAACTCCTCATGAAGATGATGATGTAAAAAAATCATGGTTTTTGCCTTATTTTAACTAGATGCTCCATATCTATTTTTAATGATGTCTCCAAGACCCATGACATCCAGATGGATTTTGACATCAAGGAACCATGATAAATAATTCTTACCCATATTATAAAGTGCCACAAACCAATTTTGGCAAGATTTGCCATGGTTAATTCATGAGAAAAATATCAAAATTGCTAGAAATTTGGTTTAAACATTATAATAAATATTGAACAAACATTAGGTAAGATATTGAATAAATTTGTTATGAACTGAATAAAAATGATTCATTTAAATAACTAGAAGGAAAACAATAAAGTAGATAGACATACCTTCTACTTTTTATTCACAAATCAAATATGCTTATCCGTTTCAAGATGAGAACAAGGAGCAATCGTGTTGATAACATATTATAAAATAATATATTTAGAAGCAAGCAACATATTAAAAAAAGAGTAAACATCATAAATAAAAACAATAGATATTACGGAAACAAAGAAAGAGCATTATTATTTTATATCATCTTGTAAATGTAGTTGGACATAATATCATCTGAACACTGCTCCTAATTATAGTCTAATATACATTAATACTTGTAAGCCTAAAAATCATGAGTAGATGTAGAGTTCATATGATTTTGGAGATGATGAGTGAACATAAAGATGCAAAAGAAGGAAGACAAATAAACATTCACGTACAATGTATGATTTCATAACATTTGTTTTTACAAAACTCTGAAAGCATGCTTATTTTTTAATTTCAGCCTTGGGGTGAGTCTATTTTCATGTGGTATTTTAATTTTCAATTGGGTTATGTTATGTGTTTTGAATATTTTAAAATTTTAAAAGTTACAACAGAATTTATTTTACATTAACTGAATTTATTTTTTCTTTAGTTAATATTCTATATGACCTTGCAATTTATTATATAATTTATTAAGTGGTTAATACAAATAATTTTAGATATCCAAAAATTAAGAGATCTTATTTTGCTTTTATAGTTGGTCTATAAAACCTTTGACATGTAACTGATTTATTCATTTCAATTACCCTTCAAATATGTTATGCATTTTAAGTTTCATTTTGTTTTTTTTAATTAAAAAAATACAAAACAATTTTAAAAAATAAAACATAACTCAATAAATGAAACATCATTATACGTAGCATATGACAAACAAATAAGACGGTTTCATTTACAAGCATATGTACTAAGATTATTTTTAACATTTTTTTTAAAAAGTGATAACATGTATTGGCTTTATATAGGTATTTTTTTTCAATTTCAATGAATAAAGAAATATATTAGGGTGGCAATATAAACAAAAGGAACTCCGTTAGCCGCACCCTAAATGCCTATTTGGCACAGTATTAACTTATGTTTTTTAGAGCACCTTTTGTTTTAAAAAGCATTAAATTAATGTTTTTTTAAATATTATTTTATGATTTTAATGTATTGATATCAAAAATAAAAAAAATATTCTAAAAAATAAAATTTTAATACACTTTTAATCGAAAAATACTTTTAAAAAGTATTTTGCATCACATTACCAAAGAGGCATAAGCGTAGGGAATGTTTCTTTGTTACTGTCTTTTCTTTTGTGTGTCTATTTTTTCTTGACCAATGTTTCTCATCAAAATCTATTAAGGAATTTCATGGTAATGACTAGGCAGTGGTCATAAACAATGCTCATAACAAACATCACAATCATTCGGGTTTAGGCAATGTTTGTTTTTGCAGTTCAACCATGTTTTTAATTTTTTTCAATTTTTTATTTGCTTCAATTTTTTTCTAATTTTTGGATTGTTTTGATATACTGATATCAAAACTGAATTTAAAAAAAAATAAAAAAATATATTTTAATGCATTCCTAAGCAAAAAAACATTTTGAAAGACAACCTTTATAAAATTGATATTGGAGAAAAGAAATAAGAAAAACTTCTATTTATTTCCTTGTCTTTGTACAACTCAATTAATTTGTTTATAAAGGAATAACATCTAGTCTAAAAAGGTAAATTGTCAAACAAATATCTAAAGTCTAGGACCTAATTACTGTAATTACAATTTCTGATTTCTAACATGTCCTCTCAAGCTAAAATATGGATGTCCAAAGTTCCTAGTTTGAGAATGAGAGTATGAAACAATGAGTTGCCAAGTGGTTTAATGAATATATCTATTATATGTTGAGTTAAAGAAACATGAGTTGTTTTGATTAAGCCTGATTGTATTCTCTCATGCACAGTGTGATAGTTTATTTTAATGTGTTTCTTGCATTCATGGAACACGAGGTTGGTTGTATTATGTAGGGCAGCCTGGTTATCGCAATATAAGAAGACCGATAATAAATGTGTTACTCACAAGTCTTGTAAAAGGTCTTTGAGCCACACTAATTCACAAGTAAAAGAGGCCATGAATTTATATTCTGATTCTGTTGAGGAATGTTACACGATTGATTGTTTCTTACTTTTGGTGTCTTTTCAAGAAAGACGTAAAAACTTGTAACAAATCATTTGGTTGTTGGGCAACTTGCCTAGTTAGTGTCACAATATCCTTTCAATTACAACTTACCATGTGATAGGAATAAGACGCCTTGACCTAGTGCTTTCTTAAAGTAACGTAGGACACAGTATGCTGTCTCGAAATAGGGTTTCCTTGGTTGTTACATAAATTTACTGGGAACGTAAACCAAGAAGGTGATGTTTGGGCTTGTGATGGTGAGGTATATGAGGTGACCAATAAGGTGTTTATATTGTGATGGGTCTTTGAGTATTTTTCCATTTGAAGGTACGAGCCTTTAATTTTATCTTATTAGGAATTTAGTTGGTTTTGCCCAAATCATACTTGCATCGTCAAATATATCCAGAGTGTATTTACATTGAAAAATAGCAATGCCTTGCTTTGAGTATGCAATTTTAATTTTAAAGTACTTGAGATGGCCTAATTTTTTGATCCAAAACTTAATATGTAAAAATCTCGTATGTTATTTAATTATGTTTTTATTTCATGTGATGATCATATCATCGATATAAAGTAATACTATTGTAAAAGAAACACCTCATACCTTAGGCAACAAGAAATAGTTTGCCTTATATTGTTGAAAGCTGGCTCGTATGATGGTTGTTGAAAACTTTGAGAACCAATTGTGTGATGTTTGTTTTAAACTGTTTAACGGCTTTTAAAGTTGATATACCATATTCACCCCATATTAATGAAGTCTAGAAGAAGGTAGCATGTAAACTTCTTCACCCAAATCATCGTGAAGGCATATTGGATGTCGAGTTAATGTAAGGATTAGTATCGCACAACAACAAGTAAGCATTACCCATTGGTAAGGGGTATAAAGTCCAAGTTTTATTCTGATTATGAGATGTCGATTCAGCTTGCATAGCCTTCTTACATCTTGAGTCAAAATTAGTTTGTGCAAAGGATTTGGGTTCATTATGGGCAGAAAGACTAGTGGAAAAACAACGATGAGATATAGATAAATGATCATAAGAAAAAAAAATAAGATAAAAGATTATGAGTACCTAGACAAAAAGACAATGACTTAGGGGAAAGCAAGATAACGCTATAACAATGGTAATGTTAAAGGTGTAATGGTGGGTGACGTTCATGTTGACTATATTAGAGAACAACATGTCGTGTGGTTATTGGCAAGGGCATGTATAGTGCATGGGGTATGGATTCTGAATGTTGCAGTTGTAGAGAGTTTGATGCTGGCATAGTGTTATCATATGAACATGAAGCAATGAGGTTAGGCCAGGTGTTGTTATGGAATAGGTAGGGCTATGTATTAGATGATGTTGTAATATCTAGTGATGAAGGTATTGTTGTTAGTTCAGTTGGTGCATATGGCATGAGTGAAGGACCGATGAGGGTGGGTTAATTTGTGTCAAAGGTAGGATTGAGGGGTTTGGGTAATCTGTTTGTGTATCTTGAGGTTAAGTAAAAAATAAAAATATTGTTTCATGAAAGTGCACATCACAACTGGAAAAGAAGGTTTTAGTAGAAAGATCATATTGGTGATATGTCTCTTGGCTAAATGGATACCCTATAAAAATACACTTGCATGGCTTGTAATCAAACTTGTATGAGGGTTTAGTATTGGTGGTATAACAAAGATAACTAAATATTTTCATATGTTTATAATGAGGGTGTGGTGTTGTAAAGCTTATTATATGGTGTGCTTTTGGAAAGAATATATGTAGGTAACCTATTTATTATATATATAGCAGTATGAATGCTTTCTCTTCCAAAATATAGGTGGTAGATAAGCTTGGAATTATTGAGCACAAGCAATGTTTAAGAGATGATGATGTTTACACTTTACGACTTCATTTTGTTGTGGTGTTGAAAAAAGATTCCCAAGTCATTAAAAAAAGGTCACATTGAAATGAACTCACTTCTGTTGTCTGCCCTAACTTGTTTAATAGTATATTGGAATTATGTTTTGACAAATATGATGAAGGATTTTAGTAAACCTTGTGTTTTTAATTTAAACGTCAGGAAATGTATCCAAGTGTAATGTAAGAAATCGTCTATAATAGTTAAAAAATATAGACACTAAAATGTGAATAAATGCGTTGGGGACTTTAACTGTCACAATATATAAGATCAAAAGGTGCATATAATGAAATTGAAAAGCAATCTATGAAATTGAAAAGCAATCTAGTTTGTTTTTTTTTTTTTTACCATAGGACAAGTCTCACAATGTTTATTAGGATGGAAAAAATATTAGAAATTATCTTAGATAAAAATTATAATAATACAGTTGAGGGATGCTCTAGGCGACAATGCTATAAATTTAGAATGGTAGAGATGGTGTTGGCTTTAATTTTTTGTGGTGGATGGCTATGTGTTTGGACAGGTAGTAGATATCATCATGCTCCTATCCTAGGATAATCATCTTCATCATTTTCAGGTCCTATAAGATATAAGATCTAGGATAATGACACAACGCAAATCACGAGTAAGTTTACTAACTAGTAGTAAATTAACCCGAGAGGAAGGTACATGAAGGACATTTTTAAGGAATAAGTTTGAATTGTACTAAGCTAATAGACAAGGTGTCTATTTGTGAGCCATTAGGCAAACAAATAATGTTATGATAAGGTGTTTGATGCAAAATATGAGAGGACGAGGATATATGGTCACTTGCACCACTATCAATAACCTAAGCCGTATAATATTTGGGATCGAGGTTACTTGTCACATTGCCACAGAACTGGTTTTTACTAATTAAAGTCCTTATTTGATTGTATTCCTCTTTTGTGAATTCAGGAAAGTACCGATTTGCATTCTTTGCCTCGATGGGTTTGGTCATTTCGTGAGCATTATTAGCTATGAAATGTATGTTCCTCTTTGGTGGCTAAATTGTTTTGCCATGGAACTTCCACCCTGGTGGAAAACCAATGATGTAACAACAATGGTCAATTGTATGTGTGTATCCCCCTCACAGTGTCTGCAATACAAGTATTTCCCTTTGTTATTTATAGGCTGCCTATTCTTTGTGTTCTTTATGCTTCATTTCACATGCATGGCGTGAATAGTGTTGTCATGAGCATCAACAAGTTATCATTATTTTTCTTCTTGGAGCAAGAGTGAGTAAATTTTTCTGATATTGGAAAATGGTTGCATCAAAAGAATTTATCCATGATGGAAGAGTATCTGTCATTCAACCTTATGAGGAATTTGAGGATTTGTTCTTGCTCTTTCATTTCCTCATTCTGCTTCAAACTTGCACAATTACATGTAGATAGATTATTGTACGATCCTAACTCATCCCAAAAGGACTTGAGTGTTGTATAATAGACTGTTATGAATTGTTGTTGTTGTCGATGCTCAACGATCCCTCGTTTGAGTTCAAAAATACAAGAAAGATTTTCTTGTGAGAATTGTTCATTATGATCTAGCCATACTTCAGCAGTTGTGTTAGAGAAAATCATAGTATTGATCTGGGTTTGATTGATTGAATTGAGGATGCATGACTTCATGATGTGATTGCATCTTCTCCAAACTCCATGCTTAGGATCCTTCTCTAATGGTTCCATGGTTGCCCTATCAACAAAGCCAAGTTTGTTCTTGGCTTCCAGAGACATCATGATAGCGTGATTTCACGCTGCGTCATTGTCACCTTCCAATGGTTAAGTGATGATAGTGTGCCGAATGTCATATGAAGGGTGAATATATTAGGGATCGTTGAAATCCATAACCTTCGTTGACTTCTTCTCTGGTAAAGTTTGTCACAGTGGTTAAAAATATTGGCAAAAGCAAGAGTAAGCAATATCAAGCACTAAGATGGTACTCTATAACATAATAAAATTGATATTGGAGAAAAAAAATAAGAAAAACTTTTATTACTTGTTTTTGTACAACTCATTTACTCTTTATAAAGCAATAACATTTAGTCTAAACGGGTTTAGGATCTGAACATGTTTGGAAATGTAGTTATTGATAATTTTTAAAGTATTTTTTTTATTTTTTAAAAATTATTTTTGAAATCAGCACATCAAAATAATCTAAAAATACCAAAAAAATATTAATTTGAAGCAAATAAAAAAATAAAAAAAATTTAATTCTTTTTAAAAACACTTTTAAAATATAAAAATAAACATGATATAATTACAATCTCATTTATTTGTTGAGATTTTATCCACAAATCAAGCTTAGATTGATGTTGACTTTAATTTCTAACATATCTTTACTATAATATCAAATACTAGCTCAGTTTTAGACCAAAGAGCTTGCTTGGCTACGGGGATTCTTGAATTGTTTATCTTTGATGGAATCAGAAACGTGAAACCACATGTCCAATACAGGTAAATTTTATTTGAGATATCAACTTCCAGTCCTGCTGCTATTGGCAGAATCGGGTCGGGTCTCCTCAATTAATTTCTTGACCAATTATTTATTTACATCAATTTCATATACAAATTTGTAAGGAAAACTGCAGCATCTCTGAACAGGGAAATATCTATCTGTCATTTTATAATTCATTTATTCAATTGACACAACTAATCCTCGTGGGGTCGTGGGTCCTGACAATTTTATTCTACAGTTAATATGTTTTGAATAATTCTATAAAATAAAATAAAAAATATGTATAAATTAATATATACTACTTAATACAAATAATTACCAGATAGGAGACCCATATTACACCGCATGCTAGATTAAATTTTTCCTTACATAATAAAAAAATGCTCAGATGATGATAGCATTTTTAATTAAGTAAGAAAATTTAGGATTGGGTCATTGATTCGAATGGATTTAATAACTTGATTAATTTAATAATATGATTTAAAAAAAAACTAATGAAACATTAAAAAAAAACCCAAAAAAAAAACATCAATGACTAATAAAAAATAAATGTTTACTAGTATTATGAAAATTCACCCTCTATATATATATATATATATATATATATATATATATATATTTAAAACATCTCAATAATTTTATTTGATAATAAAACAAAAAATAAAAGAGAGTGAGATAATCTCATAGGAAATAAAATTAAAGATATTCAAACTCAATTACCAGTAAAGCAAATATTGAAAATGAATTGAAAAAAAATAATTTTTAAAAATGATAAAAAAAACTAACTCAAGTCTATATGCCAAATTTGCATCTCAGTCATGAGACATAAATAACCCTGTATAAAAGAAATTGAATAAAACAAAAAAGATCATTCTCAAGCAAACTAAATGATGAAAGATGAACATTAAAAAAAAAAATCAATTTTCGAGGTCTAACTCGACTAACTTATGACTAGGAATATAAAATTGGAATAACCCCACCAAAAGAAAAGTAGAAAAAAATCATGAGCTCAAGGTTTAATAACCTAATGTTAAATAATGAAATTAAAAAATAAATAAAAAAAGTTAAGTTGGGTTAATATTTGAAATCTGTGACCAGGAATCATGAGACTGATAATACCATACAAAAGAAAAACACGAAAAAAATCACAAAACAAAACTCTTAATCATCTATTTTTTTTAAAAAAATAGTAATCAAAATAACAAAGACTAAATCTAGTATAAAAACAAAATGAAAAAATGATAAGAGACTAAATTAAAAAATAAAATAAAGTAATAAAGGATAAAAAAAATAGAAAAATTGAGAACCAAATTTGATACAAAAATCAAATGAAATATAATGTCAGGGAAGAAATTGAAAAAATAAATTAGAAAATGATAAAAATAAATAAATAAAATAGAAATAAAAATAATGAGTATTAAATTAAATAAAAAATTAAATGAAATAAATGGTGAGGAATGAAATTGAAAAAAAAACAAATTAAAAAATATTAAAAATAAAATAAATAGCAATCAAAATAATAAAAACCAAAATTAATATCGATATAACCTGAGATGATAAAAAAATTTATTTATTTTTGAAAATAATAGATAAAAAAGATGAAATAACAAAAAAAAATAAGGATTAAATTGAAAATAAAAATAAAATAAAATAAAATAAAATAAAAAGAAATAAAATAAAATAAACAACTTAAAAATATTAAACACAAAATAAATAATAAAAAATATTATTTTAATGTATTTTTAAATAAAAAACTCTTTAAAAAATAACCACAACCACAATTTCTAACACACCCATCATCATAAAAGACAGTGTTTAACTGTTGAGAAATGCTACACGCCTTATCTAAAAAGCATAGTCGCCTCTCACCGGTTCATATATCATTAGAGAATGTTTGAGAGTGTGATTCATTACTTTTTAAAGTTTTTTTCACTAAAAAAATATTAAAATAATATTATTTTTTTAAAAAAATTATTTTTAATATCAATGTATCAAAATTATTAGAAAATATAAAAAGAAATATTAATTTAAAATAAATAAAAATTAAAAAATTTAATTTTTTTTAAAAATATTTTTAAAATAAAAAAAATTTTAAAGCATGATTGCACAAACTCAATCACAAGGTTGTTGCTGCTTCGGGAGATTATTATATTCCTGTCTTGCCCTTGACTTCTTCAGGTCTTCCTTCCTTCCTTCCTCCTTCTGCAGTTGTTCTTCTCCCTCCTTCTCTTCTGTTCACCTGTAATAATCAAATCCATTTAATTTAAAAATATTCGTAATCAATTTAATTTCTTTTCTCGCTTCCAAGTTCTGTTTTGCTGTATAATTTCCCCTATTTCACAAACAGAGATGGATACAAATTTAAACGACAAGGAGTCCATGATTGCTCGAATCCAACAATTGGAACATGGTAATATCTTTCTTCTCTCTTACATTTTTTTCCTCTCTGTCCAAAAGGATGCTCTTTTCTTGTTTAAAACTGCAGTGATGTTGTTCTCTTACACTATACTGCTTTCTCTTTAGAATTCCCTGTTCAATTATTTAAACCCCAATTCAAGAATTCTTATTTGTTCTTAGACATGGAGACCACACTGAATCTAAAATACAGCACTTTATTAGATAGTTAAAGAAACCCAATTCTGCAGATAGCCTCCTTTTCCATTGTGATTGAATGACTTTCCATGATATGATTGAATTATATTTGTTTTGTAGAGCGTGGTGAATTGCATAAAGATATAGAACAATTGTGTATGCAGCAAGCTGGACCTGGCTATCTTGCTGCCGCTACTCGAATGCATTTTCAAAGGTATAGTTATTTATGTATTTTTTTTTTTCTGTTTATAGGATCAGGGTTTTATCATTTTATGATTCTGCGAGGTTGCTACTAGTGAAAAGGGACGTAAGGACTGTACTATTAATTATTGCTCTATTAGGACAGCTGGATTGGAGCAGGAGATTGAGAATTTGAAAAAGCAGTTGGCTGCTTGCTCAAGAGATAATCTTAATCTTCAAGAGGAGCTTTCTGAGGCTTACCGGATCAAAGTGAGATAAATTTTGTATTCATTTTCCGTTATGCCACTTTTATTGAGGCCTTCTATCATAGGCTTATGCGTTTACTATGTTGTCATCAGACCCAATTGGCCAAACTACACCAAGCAGAGGCAGCAAAGGTTGGTCTATCACACTCTCTGTGCCGGTTTATCTGGGCATGCCCTCTTATGTGGTGTCAATCATTCTTTTCTTGAGATTATTTTCATCAAACATCTACCAGAGGGAATTAATGAATCAAACACTACCAAATGGCAACATTGACCAAGTAGGAGAGAATAGACAATACTTCAGCATCATTAAAAGCAACATTTGATCAAATGAAAGACTCATAAGCTTTGCATTCAAGATTCTTTTGTCTTTCAATTGTCATTTCTTGTGTTAGCTTTATGGAGGATCTATCATGATTGATTACCATATTTTCTTTTGGAGGAGATACTAACTTGATGACAACAAAGTTATGACATAGGTTTCACCTACAAGCAATTTGTGCTGGTGACAGGATTAGCTGTTTTTGCAAGCAATGATGTTTGTGGAATGCTTCTATTCCCTTTATTGCTTTTCCAAAATATTTCATGTGTTTAGATTGCAGTGGATGGAATTTTGCTTTCATCATTAGTCCTGACTTGTTTCATTTCCTTTTTTCCAGAACATGGAGGCAGAGAAACAGGTTAAGTTTTTCCAAGGCTGTGTAGCTGCTGCTTTTGCTGAGCGTGATAATTCGATAATGGAGGTTATGAAAAATCTTTTTGACATTCGTTGATTATATGTTTGTCTTTGGTTTCTTACCCATAACCTTTCATAAGTGTATTCTGGAGTGTATATTCTTAAGGTTTTGAGTCTCCATAATGGTTGATGGCAGGCTGAAAAGGCAAAGGAGAAGGAGGAGTCAATGTCCCAGAAATTTAATGAAATTCAGCAGAGGTACTTGTTATGTTTATGCTCTATTTTTCTTGTGTTAAGAGGCGCAAAATTAAAAGGTTATTCTCTACTGACTGCGTATTATGTTGTATTATGTAATCTGGAGATTATGGTGCATATCTTCTTAGTGTTTGAGTGTTACACTTCCTACGGATCCGAACATTGTCATGTTCCACTTTCTCATCAAAAGTTAAATGTAAGAACGCTATAAATAGTTTATGGTGATGTCTTGTTCCTTCCAAAGTCTTCCCTAATTGTTGAAAAAGATTGTGGCATTGCGTGGTCATGATTTCATGACTTTTCTTTTGTGAAACTTTTTGACAGATAGTGTATCTTTTATCATGTGTGACCTTTTCTTTTTTTCAAAGGGATTTTATGGTTTGTAGTTATGTGATGCATCGTTAGGATGCTGGTGGTTGAATGAATACCTTTTCATGATTAAAGAATTTTTTGTGCAGGTTAGAAGTGCTTAATTCAGATTTTCTTGAACAGAAGAGACTAAATGATACACTGCAGAGTGATTTATCAAAGCAAGATGAGCAGATTGAGACTTTCAAGAAGGTAATTGTTTCATGTTCTTGGGTAATAACAAGAGTGTACTTGAAACCTTTACACTTCTGGCATATAGATTACCGGAAATAGTGCCAAGAACTACTTGAAACATGGAAATTGTTTGTGCGGTGAACTTCAGATTTCGTTGTACTTTTGAAGTTTAGGATGCATCTTCCAGTCCCTATTGACCTTTCATTTACAGGTTGTCAACAAGTTTTACGAGATCAGGCAGCATTCTCTTGAGGGATTTGAGGATACTAGTTGGGACAATAAATGTGCATGTCTGTTACATGACTCAGAAGAGTTGTGGAGTTATAATGATTCCTCGACTTCTAAATACATTGTAAGTTCTCAAGACCTCATTTTTTGCTTGTTCCTTGAGTATCCATCATACACATTAGTGTTATTACATGATGTACCTATGTTTAGGATTGCTGTCCCACTATTTTAGAAGCCACAAATACTTGTTATTCAAAGCATGTTACCAGATCCATAAGCAAGTATGCTAGGTGAAAGAAATTGACAGTGTCTAATTAATTTCCTAGATCCACACAGAGCAGAAATTAAATCAGCTTTTACAAGAATTTGAATAGTCACTAGAGTTACTTCATAGTTTCTGCATGCAACTTGAATAACTTCTCATTAGACAGAGTGCGTTAGAAGAAGAGGTGGAGACACTGAGGAACTCTCTGGATAAGCTTCAAAGCAAAATACGAGTGGTATGAAATTATCTGGTTAATGTCTGTTTTATTTAATTGTATTATTATGTTGTGTGTTTGCTTAATACGGATTTTGTTGTGGCTTATAGGGTTTGGAAATTGAAAATCACTTAAAGAAGAAAGTTCTTGAACTTGAAAACAAGCAAGTGGGTAGACTAATGTCTTGATGTTTGAGCTTCTAAATTTGATCATCGAATCCCTTTGCTAATAACTGAACTTGTTGACGTTTTCTGCAGGTTCTTTGGGACAAAATGGTTATGGAGGGGATAACAGAATTACACCATTACCATTCTCACCATAGAGTTCAGATCACGAGTTTACTTAGCAAGGAAAGATCTCATATCAAATCAATTATTGATATGGTAGAAGAAAAGATCAAGCAATTTGATGTGAGCAGCGAACAGGATTTGGTGCCTTGTAGAGTTGTAAGACTGCAAGAAAATGAATTTCGAGATGTGCATATGAGTACTGATGCTGATCCGGACTTGGCACCCAAGGTAGGCTAGCTACTATCATTGTACTTCATCTTCTCTCTCGTTATCTGCATTGCATATAGAAATAGTTTGCTTCACCATCACAAGTAAATTCTTAAGGCTCATGAAGAATCACTTCCTGTGTACTTGCCATAGTAAATGGTTCCTTTATGGTGCCTCAGCCCTCCTGCCAGGGCCCCCAATAAGCCACTAGCTAGGTAGTGGTGGGATAATAAGCTGGGAGGAAGAGTCATCAAATGCTTCCTGACCAAGATAAATAGTTCTTGATAAACATATTAGTCTGCTAACTTTTTTAAAAAATAGTTATAGGCATAATCCTGCTCATGGAATGCTGCAATTGCAGTATTTTGGTGCAACAAAATTCCAATTCCACTCCATTAGAAGCTCTCTTATAAGTATAAAACAGTGGCACAGGGAGAAGTTAGCAAATAGAAACTGAGAAGCACTCTGCTAAAGCTGACCTTGTCTCCAATGATCTTTTGCAATTTGATGCGAGACCCAACTCCAAAATTTGCAATTAATAATCTTAGAAGAAAAATGGGTCAATAGAGTGATTAAACGTCCTTGAGATCAGCTTTTATTATCTATTTTTCAGTCAGGCATCCACCTCTCAAGAATATTTTCATACCTCAGTCCTTTGATATCCAGTACTTTCTACCAACTTTTTGAACTGAGAGTTTTGTTCATATACAAGAGATTACTAGTGTTCTAATCTTTTTTTTGAACTACTGGATGGTTTTTTAGTATGCACTTAATACAATACAGGATTGCACTGAACCTCTTCTAGTTTTTTCACTTAACACAGAACAAAGATTCAGTAAAAGATTGCACTGAACCTCCATCAATCTGAGCATGAAGAGAAAATACATAGGTGTTTGTGTCAAAGATTCGATGCATGGTATTTCAATAGTTCAAGTTGATGATAGTATCCCTGTAGAATTGTTTGTCCTGGTCACCAAACCTCACTCAGCTAACCCTACCTATTATTACCAACAAGCCCTTCACTCTGCCTTCTGTTTTGGTTTGATTTGATAATTCATCTTGTCTCTGTACTTGTGATGAGATTTTAAAACATTAAGGACAATACTTCAACAGAATCAGAAGGTCAAAAATAATTTTTATCCTACTGTTTCTCATATAAGCAATTTCTATTTCTTGTTTATTGATTTATACATTTTTACATTCATCACCTGCTGTAGAGAATTGACCAAGGCGCACTAGATACTGTGGCTCATAAAGAAGGCAACACATCTGAAGCCCTTGCACAGGCCATGCAAGAAAAGGTTCTGTGATATATTTCATGCCCTATGATTTACTTTCTATATCTCTGTTCTCTGTAAATATTTGGTCGGTTGGATGTTCCAGTTATGCAGCTGATTTGAAATAATTATTCTTCTTTCTGCTCAATTTTGTTTTCCTCGTCAGGTTGCAGCATTATTGCTTTTATCTCAGCAGGAAGAAAGACATTTACTGGAGAGAAATGTCAATGCAGCTCTTCAGAAAAAGATGGAGGAGCTTCAAAGAAACTTTCTACAAGTAATTCCTGTAGATTCTTTTTTACTTGCACGTCTTGAATGTTTGCCTCTTGTTTACTTGAATATTATACATAACTCGGCAAAAGTTTTGCAAATTTACATATGGACTTTGAGAATTATGCTTTACTATAGTAATTATCTTATCATATATGGAGGAGACATTATAAAAATGTTGGTAGGCAGGATGAAAGACCTTTCTCCTTGGTATGTGTCACATGGAGCTCTTTCCTCACTGAGTCTGGATATCTTCTAATATGAAGTTTTGATAAAGAATTTATCAAATTTAAAATTTCATATCCTTCCTGAACCTCATAATGAGTGCACAGATGTTGTGATGATTTAGGTCACCAATGAAAAGGTTAAAGCTCTTATGGAGTTGGCGCGGTTAAAGCTCGAATATCAACAACTAAAAAAGTATGATCTCTTCTTTTCCCTAAAGCATAGCATGCAATTATGCTTTGTTAAAATCATTGTTTCTCTATACTTCTCTTGTTTTCTGCTGGCAATTCTTTTATTGGAACTTGAATGCTGCCAATGACTTTGAAAAAGACCTTTCCCCAAAGCTATGGAGCTTTGATGCATTATCCTTTGTTATATTATTATTTTAGAGGTGTTTGCTAGTATTCACAAGGTTAATTTCTCAGAATAAACCAAAGCTAATCATAGTTCAGAAGTTCATGCAGCATGTATGCATTTGACATACAAGTCTAAATCAAATTAAAATACTTTATTAATTAAGATATACAGGTTATTTGTGAGCAATACTGATTATTGTGAATTTTGATATCCACTAGAGGTTATTCCAGATCGAAATCAAAGGTTTGCAGTTTTATTTTTCAGAGTATATTGAACTTTCCTTCAAATTGATGTTCACTCCTTAAATGCAATAGTGTTCTCCTGTCACTTCTCTAGTTATCTGTCTTGTTTTTGCTCTGATGTGGCTTTCTCTTGATATGTCATTAAAGTAACTGGTAACTCTTGTTAAAAAAAAGTATTAAAGCATGCATGAATTCCTTTTCCCTTGCAACATATGCACACTTTGATCTGATGACTAAAACTACCTGCATGAATGTAACTCGTGCAGAAAAGTTGGCAGTGAAATAAAAGGAGATTTTTCAGCTGACACTGGGGAGATAAGACTTTCTAATATAGAAGGAGATGGAAAGATAAGAAACCTGTTGAAGAGGACATATCTAAGACGTTGGATGGGCACAATGGATTTTCGTGGAAATGAAGCTCAAACCTGCCTGAGTAGTGAAGGGGATTTCTCTGGGAAAAGAGCAAATGACATGGATTTTGCCAGGTTAGTAAAAACTAATTGGATTCCATAACAGAAGACTAGATTGGTGAAGCCTGCATGTCAGATCATACCCTCTGATGCCCCCCCATCTATCTATCTATCAGCAGAAAGAAAGGAAAGAAAAACTCTTCTTCTACAAAATAATTGTTAATGAAATGGATGTTTATGGTTGTATGTTCTCAGAATGAAGATTGAAAATGCCACTCTCAAGGAAAGCATGGAATGTATGGACCACCTAATTTCTTCAATTCACAGACTTCACCTTGCACTTCTAAAGGTAAATGTTTCTTCATCACATGTACAGCATGGATGTGCTTCTTTTTTGGCTCCGGAATGGATCATCTCTGTAGGATGCTACAGTAATATAAATACTGTTAGGAATGATGATAAAGTTGAAATTTTGCCTTTTCTTTTCTTTTCTTTTTTCCCTTCTCTTTAGGCCATGCAATATCATAATAATATTAATATGATGCTGATTTCGTTACCTGCTCCATAAAGGTTCTTGTCATGATGTTTGGTTAGATAATCTGTACATAGTTTGAAGCTAATAGGTTTTCTGTTGCTGATGCTGCATAATCTATAGGTCAAAGAGTCAGATACTCGTGAAGGTACTAGTACTGGCTTGCTAGAAGCTCTTAATGATATCATTTCTGAGGCTAGACTTGTGAAGACTGCCCTTGGAAGCTCCTTACCTATTAGTTGGTCTGCTGAGGCAGATGATGCATCAATTGGTGAAGGTGTCTGCGATGAGCTAAGTGATATTTATGGGAACCCCATTAGAGAGAAGATAGATTCTGTTTCTGCTGCAGGTTTTGAGATGGTGGAGCTTCTGATACTTGCAGCTCAGATACTAAAGGACAATAAAACCATAAAGGGTAGCTGAGACTGGAGTTTGTTTAATTCTGGTCTGTGTGGGCTTTGTTCTGTGATGAAAAGCATAAGGTAATTAATAGGGGTTTAGGGCATACTAAAGGGGCTTTTTGGCAAAGAGAAGATAGATGGCGAACTTTTGGAACAAATTAATCCGTGCAGAATGAAAGCCAATGCTTATATTGCCATTGTAGAGCCTTTTATTGTATTTATGGTGTTTTGAAAGGAAAGGAGGAGGGAATAGAGTTCAATTCCTTTGTATATACATGGTTAGACATAGGCCAGTTGCATAAAGTGCAGTAATATCAACTGGGTTATTCGATTATTTCAATGACGAAGTTTCTGAGCTTTTGTGTATGTTTCCTTTCAGTACTGCCTGTTGTATTTTAATTGTCGAAGTTTATGTCGAGCGATTGAGGGATGACGCATTTTCTGTTGGCTTTAAACTCACTGGGAAAATTTGTGGTCTGTACATGCCACCTGGCTTATGCCATGAAGAAGTTATGAAGCTTTTTTATGCCTCATTACGTGTAGAATTCCTTGTTTATCTTGAATTTTCTGCTTTAAAATGCTTATCGTAGGGTGGGACGGCATCTTTCTTTTTCTGAACAACGCAGTTTCTTTCTTGGTCGATGTATCTTTTTTCCTGCTGAATTGTTCACAACTAAATAGAACACGGTGATAATCATTCAGGATACTGAAATCTTTACGTATTTTGAGGAAACAGAGGATACAAACTGTGCCACGTAGTATCTCAAGTTACTCAATCTTGGCAGAAATTTAAACTGACACATCACACTCAGAGTTCCCACAAAATTACAGCCATGAGACACTAACACATCCAATCTTGCAAGCGAAAACCAATCCTTGACATATAGAAGAGAAGAAAATCCATGAAGAGCCTGCGATGCCATTTATGGTAGGAAGGACTAAAAAGGGCTAGAGAAGGGGACAGGTAGTCTTTAGTTGATTATGATTCAGCGGCAATTTCCACAGCGGTGATATTCACAGTGACTGGATTTTTCTCGCGTTCATTCTCAAGCTGGCTGTAGTTCCCTTTCTCCTTGAAAAGTTGGATATGGTGATGCTTGCAGTAGAGTTTTCCCTCATGTGCAATGTAGTTGGATGGGCTAATAGTACAACCTCCATGGGTACACTTAAAACAGCTCCGATGGTATGGAGTCCCATTTACTGTAACCTGGAAGAAGATCGAAGACCACTCTTCAGAAAATGTTGGTCATCTTTGAAGAGGATGATCCTCTGATTCTATAAATAAAGTCTTCATTTCTTACCTTCTCGATAGGATAGACAGTCTTGGTGCACCCAACACATTTTTCTCTGGTGCCAGCAAACAAATTCGAGACTTTGATTGCGTTCTGTGAGATATATTAAGTTCAGTTTAATTATTTAGTGGATAGAAATTGAATAAAATAAATAGCAAGAAACAACATAGTATCATTTCCCAATCAATTACTTAAGAGATCACCTCATTATCAACAGGTTTTTCTGGTTTCACAATTTTTGGTGTTCCTGGCAGAAATTAATTATAGAAAGTGAGAGGGCAAATTGAATTTAATTTAAAAGAATTTAACTGGCTAGTGATAATAATAGTAAGATTTGAAGAAGTGTGTAAATTTTGATAATGGCTTAATTGTGCTTTTACCTTCGAAACTCTTGTCTAGACTGCCAGTTCTCTTGAAGAGTTGGTCATAGTGAGGTCTGCAGTACAGAACCCCTTCAAAAGAACTGTAGTTGCTTAGCTGCTAGCACAAAACAGTATGCCGATGAGTGCTCATCAAGAAATGCAATGAGTAGTTAATTGGCTTTGAGGACAGCAATTTGACATTCCTTTCCATCAACAGAAAACGGAAAGCAATTTCAAAAGAACCAAGAAAATGAAAGATGATTCTCAGAAATCCCGGCTCTTAGATTAGCCTGAAAATATGTTTTATGCTGCTGGCTATATGTATATATAAAAAAAAGTTTTAATGTGCCTTGAAAATTTGGAACTAGATTAATATAAAGAAGAATATTGTGTGATCTGATCAGAAAGAAAATTGATGGAAAGGGTTTTAGCAAAAAAAATATAGAAAAAAGGCAATTCTGAGAAGAAAAAGGTTTTCCTGAGACATTACAGTTCAAAGAAGATGGATAAAACATGAACAAGGATATTACAGTACCGATATGCTGTTACCTTAAGGGTACCCCTGCAATGGTGGCATCTAAAGCAGGCCTTGTGATAAATCCTGTTATCAGCCGTTAACTTATCAACAAGATACACTGTCTTGTCACAAGCCATACATTTTTGCTGGGTTCCTGCAAAGGCTGCCATGTTCTTTTTCTCCCTCAAAGACGAATAGCAAGATGAAGAGCAAGAAACCTTAACACTTGTGCACCGATTGTGATATTTCTCGTTTGTGTTGTGTCTTTAGCCTTTGCCCTACTGTCCTGTCTCTCTTCAAGCTGTATCTTGGCTATATTATACCGAAGATAGGGGAGCTTAAAGGAGGAGATAAAAGGCAATGGGTTGCAGATAATCGCGGGTGACATGAAAGCAAATCTGTACATGATTGACAGGAATGCCCTGGCGCCACCTAGCTATCATTTTGTCAGATTTCCAAGTAATTCATATCAGATAGGATAATCCTTCTGTTGTAATCATTCTACTTTCTTTCTCTATTTCTGGGAGGTACAATTATAAGACACATGCCATTAAAAGGAAGTTGACAATTCAAGCTTTTGGCTCCCAAATTTATCTTTTTTCCTGCTTCTTAGAAATGTTCTCGCTTTAGCTAATATTCGAGGAAATAAAACAGAGAAGTTATTATTGATATAAAGTTGATTTTCTAGGTAGATCACAGCGGAACATGGTGAGTAAATCCTTTTTCACAAAGGCGGTGAGTCTTGAATTATATTGAGTGCTAGAATATCATCATGAAGTTCCTGGCTGGATGCCTTGCTAGACGTTTCTTTTTCGTTGTCATGTTTTGTTCTTTGATCACTTTTTCCATGAGTTATAATCGGCCAGTGCAAGTGATTCATCAGATGGATAATCTTTTTTTAAATTAGGTAATTGGCATCAATCAAAGCCTTTTAATGATGCTCCATGTAACTAGTGACAGGGTGAGCTCTTGCGTTAATGCAAATTTGTCTTCCACCACCCTCATCATTATAATTGGAAATTGTGGTTCATCATATCAGATCAGATTGTAAGTCTGTCATCATTGTATCTCAAATTTGCTGGCTAAAGCTAAAAATCATGTCGATTCATATTTTCACCTCGAATTTATTCGTGGCAAAACGACGAGGGGCATTTTGCCTAGAAATACCTTTTTCTATTATATCAGGTGAAGTCGCAAACCTCACGATCAAGGATGTAAGATTAGGATGATCTTGTATAAAGAAAAACAGGAGAAAAAAATTCGAGTGATAAAATTGAAATTGAAATAAATAAATTAAAAAAAAACAAAAAAAAGTGAATTTGTGTTAACCTTTGAAACCGATTATCCTAGTCATGAACCTAAAACTAATCTCATAGAAAGTAAATAGTAAAAAATAACAAAAACAAACTAAATAAAAATAAATAAATAATAAGAAAGCACCAGTTTAAAAAGGGAGGAAAAACTAAGTAAATATGAACAAACCTCTTAAATCTGATCTAATCTCTAAAACTCATAACTCATGAAATCATGGGCCCAAATTCAATCAAGAAGTTTAATTCCTAACTAATTTAATTTTGAAGAAAAATCAAGAAAAAAATATTAATAAAAAAACTCAAAAGCAAAAAGGATAGCAAAAAAAATAAGGATAAAATTTGATAGAAAAAAACATAAGGATGATGAAATTGTTAAAAAAAAAATTTTTAAAAATAATCTCAAACAAAACAAATAGCAATTAAAAGAATGAGGATCAGATTTGAAAGATTAAAAAATCATAAGGGGTGAAGTTGAAAAATATTTGTAATTTGTTAAATTATTTATAAATTAAAAAAATGATAGGGAGTGAAATTAAAAAAAATATATTTGTAATTTATAGATAATTCAAAAATAAAAACAATAATAATCATAGGGACATAGACAAAATGTGAAGGAAAAATAAATTACAGAGGCTAGTCTGAATTTTTGTCAACGGTTGTTGATGCCAAACTCAAGAAGCTTTTGGGGCACGCGCCACCCTTCTGGTTAGGGGGGTGGTTACCTTTCAAACCCAGCCCTGAAAAGTTGTGTTTGATGGTTAGACGACCTTATACACGTTGTTTGAACGACATGGGTGTCTTCCACACACTGACATATATTACGCACGCGCCAACAATTTTTTATAATAATATTTAATATATATCAATTACAAAAATGTTCTTGAATAACCTTCAAATCTACAATAAAATCAATGAAAAATAAAAAATAAAAGCCAATGTGAGAGAGTAATGTTGATTTTGTCTTTAAGAACATCTTGAAGAAAAAAAAGAGACCATAACACCCCTTAGTAATAGGCATTATATTTTTTTATTTAGGGTTAAATTAGTAATTTACTATACAATAAAAGATAAAATATTCAATCTAACTTTATATAATTTATAAAAGACAATTGTATCATAATAAAAAAATCATCCTGCTTCAAATATCTAGTTCAAAGGTTATATGGCTGAAGAGCAATTTCATCATCACATAATTATAATAAATAATGTTTTGTTCCTTATGGTACACTATTATAATGTTACATTAACTTCACTTCCCTTTATAGGGTTTTTTAAATTATTAGATCATTACATGAGTTACGTCGCAAATCAAATTAAATTTTTTATTGACATTAAAAAATATCTAGATATTATTAATATGTTTTTTAGCAATAAAGAAATAAAATTATATGGTTATTGATTTTATATGACATAATTAATTTGATAGGTTAAAAACAACTCGAACAACCAATAAAAATATAGTTTGAGTCAAAAAATTATAAAATTTAATTCTCAATATTTAATGATAGTTATTTTAAAATAAAATAACCAAATAATAGACTTCACAGGAATAATCACTTAGTTCTCATGTGTTTGAAAATATAGTGTCAAGATTGACAATGGAGTCAACATTTGACATCACACCAATCAATAATTACTTTCTTAATAAATATTTGTTCTTTATTATTACAATGCCTTAGTTTGCTAATATTATCAATTTTTTTGCTACATCAAATTTAACAGCTCATTAGAGTATCCAAGATAAAAAAAAGTTTTTAAGCGAAATAAATACCTTTTATTAGGATGATCCTTACTTACTCAAGTATTGTCCTGATCAAATATTTCAAAAATACATTCCTGACAGTGAGGTAAGTGGTGTCATTAAATCTTGTCATTATAAGGCACGTGAGGGTCATTTTTCATTAAAAAAACCGACTGTAAAAATCTTACAGTGTGGATTTTATTGGCTCACCATGTTCTAGGATCATGATATCTTTATAGAACATAAACCAAAATAAATTATAAAGTTTAATCTTTAATTAATTTAATATCGAAAGATAAAATTAAAAAAAATTAACTAAAAAAACAAAAAAACTTTAGTCAAGTGTCCTAACCCAGAACTCCGGTAACAAGGTGAATCAAATAAAATGTAACGGTGGTTGCTTATTACCGTTGAAATTCTTGGACAAAACTGGCCTCCTCATCAAAGCACAATGAAACACCGCAACCCATCTCTCTAATTTTTTTTTGTTGCATCGTCTTCTCTAACCTTGTATAAGCCACTACTTGCCCTGCAGATTTGATGTAGATTTGAATTAATATTGGTCAATGAGGACGCCAACTTGTATTTCAGTTTCCTATGCTTTCAGTAAAAAGTCGTGGCTGATGCCATTCTTCTGTATCAACTATATATATGTTTGGAAGACCTACAGTAATTAAATTCGCAGTCCTTAGTTCTCAAGATTAATCTCAAGATTTTTGGTGTCGACAACCAATAAATTAGAAATAACAAATCAATCATGTGCATTTATTACTATACAATGTGATTGACAGTGTCATGGGAGTTTGGAAACAAAGATGAACAATTCCACAGATTAATTGAATTAGTCGGGTGAATTTTGTACTTAAGGAAAAATTAAAATGCAGATAATTTACAATTACATGATTAACATTCACAAATTGGGCATTTGGTCTAGTGGTATGATTCTCGCTTTGGGTGCGAGAGGTCCCGAGTTCGATTCTCGGAATGCCCCAGTTTCACAACATTTGAGTATCACCTTTTCTGAACAGGTTTTACCGACAAGTTTCTATGAAAATATATTATTTTTTGAAAAAAGAAAAGCAGATTGGCAGTAGATGTTGAAAACAAGGAGGACATGATAGAAAGATTCCCGCATCAAGATATATGAGAAATCAAGTCCTCAAAGAGTGGAAAATATTAACAACTTGCACTCAAGCCACCAATGTGAGTATTCATGGTGACCAGAAGCTACCAAACCACCAGAGACAGTGCCATACATCAAAAACTTCAAAACATTTGCAAGTATTTTTTGAGTCCCTGCATGAGTTCAATGCTTACAGTGCTTTGGAATGTTTTTGACAGCTAACCTAGAATGAAAACACTTGCAAGTGCTCTTCGCCCATGTATATGCATATGGTGCTGGAATATTCAGGATGGCCAAGCTGGGATCATATCTGTGTGTAGCTTCTTTCATCTCGTAAAAGAAGAGCTGTTTACTAGTGGCATTAATACAAACAACCACTGACCAAGACAACTACGTACGTACGTACGTACATTAGATATGCACCCAGATGGTTCTCTTCGTTATCGTTCAAGCTCAAATTCTATATATGACACCCCAATCTAGGTGACGATGGCAACCACCGGTACTACCATTAAAACATAAACACACACAGCCCAACGTGCACAGATTATACTATATGCAAGTACACTCACTTTTTATTGCTGCAAACAAATAATTCTGCCTTCTGCTTGGACATGCCATTTCCTGATTTTTTTTCACACCTAACTAGCTAGTGATCCCATCCCCATCCATATCTAAAGCAATAAGGCATGAAGGCTTCGCATTCCTTGCTAGTATTAACTAAAAATCGTAAACTTAAATTATACTACTATAGTCAAGTAGTATAATGAAGCCTTCGTCTAAAACGCATTAAAGTTTAATTATAATCTGAATAGAAGAATGAGCATCGTACGGGCATTTGGTCTAGTGGTATGATTCTCGCTTTGGGTGCGAGAGGTCCCGAGTTCGATTCTCGGAATGCCCCAGTTTCACACTGCTTTTTGGTTTTCAGGGCTCAGTAACAGCACGCTTATCATTTTTTACGCAGTTCGGCGTTGGTCCCGTGATCTTTCCCAAAGTCAACCGCACTACAATAGGAAAGTTCCAAGACCGTACATGATATATATTTTTTTTTGGAAAAGATGGTGGAAATGGAATAGGTAAGCAAATAAGCATTTGGTCAAGAAATCAAGATAAAAGGTCTAGAAACACACCTTTGGACACGGCAATCAATGCAAGACCATTAGCCTCTGAACCTGCCAGAATGGACAAAAACACATTTCAAGCGGAAGTTCAATTCCTCAATAAAAATGATTGTGCTTTTTCCCTTGTTATTCTGGCAGCAAGACTTACACCAGGACAAACTGAGATCTAAAACTTCAAGCTAGCAAATGCATTAGTAGCAGAAATTTCGCATGATGAGCATCACCAACTGGGCATTTGGTCTGGCCGTATGATTCTCCCTTTGGATGCGAGAGGTCCCAAGTTATTATTTCTAACCATATGACAATTTTTTTTATCCATCCTAAAATGTAGCAAGACAACAACATGAAAACAATGATATAATATTTTGATCTGCAGATATATTAGTTTCCTGACAAGATACTTTTAAAAATAGATTAGCTGTGGATGTTAATGACAAGGTGGTCAAGCCAGAAATATCCCTGCATCAAACATGACAAGTATTCAGTATAATTACCACATGTAGATCTGAGTTCCAGTTCATCTAAACGGTGGAAATTACCTTTAAAAAGCCTTTACACCCAAACCGACCAGGAAAGCGACAGTAAAGATTAAAAAAATGCATTGAATAAAAGACCAAGAGACCAGAGACATTTGAACCACTACCCATATTTCACTTTGAAGTAAGAGCGTAAATAATTAGAAAAACACCCAGAGAAAACATAAGCAAACGGGCATTTGGTCTAGTGGTATGATTCTCGCTTAGGGTGCGAGAGGTCCCGAGTTCAATTCTCGGAATGCCCCATGCTTTTTGCAAATTTTGCTAATTAATTCTTTAGTTCCCATGATATATTCCAGTTTGAAATATTTTAGCCAAGGAAACTAACCTAAAATCGATTCTCATGTTAACTATCGAAGGACAGGAAAACTGTAATGGCACAATCTCACCTCATTTATCAGGGAAAAGAAGCCCATTTGGCAGGGTTAAGTAAACACTAAACCCAACCAAATGGCAGCACTAACACACACAATCAAATGTATAGACATTGTAGTGATGCATAGCCATTTCATCCCTACCCCATATTTAAAACATGTTGCATTGCATCAACAGCAAGCCATCTAATGAGAAACTTCATTCACACAGATTCAACTTCATTCAAGAAAGAAAAAAAAGACTCATGACACTTAGCATCCCTCTAAAAGAATTTTAGTTGCTTAGCATGATTTTTCCTTGGTCTAATTGATTAACAGATTAATTATAAATTAAAGAAAAGGAAATCAGGAAATGGGCATTTGGTCTAGTGGTATGATTCTCGCTTTGGGTGCGAGAGGTCCCGAGTTCGATTCTCGGAATGCCCCAGTTTCATTCTGTTTTTTGGTTTTAAGAACTCATGTGAAACCTGATTTGTTATTGCCAGCATATTATTTTTCAGGGGTAGGTTTCCAATATTAATTTAAATAATTTGACTCCATGATCTTTCTCAAAGTCAACTGCACTGCAATGTGAAAATTTCAAAACTCTCTCCAAGGAATTGACTTTGTACATATAAGCATTCGATCATTAGATCAAGTAGTAAAATCAAGAAATATACCTGTGGCCTCGTCAATCAATGCAGAACCACCAGTCTCAACCCTTCAAGATGGTACGAAAATGCATATCAACAAACAACCCAGCAAGGTTTAGAAGGTAGAGTTATGCCTGCATCATGCGTGATGAGCTAAAGATCAATATTTAATGATTAATGTAAATCTTAGGTTCCAAGGAAGTTAAAAGTCCATATAGTTTTTGGTTCCCGTGCAGGTTCAGATATTTTAGCAAAGAACCTAGAGTCAACTCTAATAGTAGAACATTATATTTTAAAGAAAATCTAGATGCATATTTTTTTCTGGTAAGATTCATTACCAATAAAATGATCAATAAATAAGTAGACTCTGCTGAAATCAAGGTATGCAAGCTAGGTTCACACCTGTCACTAGCTTCAGACATTGGAGAGAAGTCATTTACCTGAACCTGCCAAATGGTGTAAGCATCAATTTGTTGCAAAGCGTTCAGTAACTCAATTGACATGACCAAATAAGAGAACATAAACATACCCAAAGCTAAAATTAATGCAAGAGGACATGCTAGACCACGGGAAAGAATTTGAAAGTCAGCTTGTACATCTACACATCAAAAGGTTCAGTCTGTTGGGCAAGAAATCTCAGTGATTGGCTTTCTGCCAAATTTACTGTCAGCTCAGTCTTGCCAAATTTACTGTCAGCTCAGTCTTGCCAAATAACTAAAACGTTAGGATATATAGTTTAATGTCAACGATCTATATGCTTTCCATCAACACATTGTATTATATGAGTTTTTATGTTTTCGCAACATTCTACTCAATGCAGTAGACCCTGTTAATGTGCAGAAGGAAAAGAAAATCATATGAGGAACCTTCATTGATATAAATCATAGTTTAAGAATCAAGAAAGTATCCGATTCAGTTAGTGAACAAGAAAATATGTGGTTAGATAATACAAAGTGAATCGAGTAAATTCTCAGGTTGGGTGCAAAGCAACCAATCCCAGCATAAAACGGTCCATTTTCCTGTTTCGGGAATTAAAGGGCCATATAGGTTTTGCTTTCCTGGATCATAGATGGCATTTGGTCTAGTGGTATGATTCTTGCTTTGGGTGAAAGAGGTCCAGAGTTTAATTTTCGGAATGCCCCATTGGAATCATTCTATTCATGACAGGATGAAACCAGAATTTTTTGGTTACCTCAATATGTACAGAATAATTAAAGAAACACAGAGAATTAAATCCCAACTCAGCCCACAAAGAATAAATAGATAGAGTTGACTGCTGAGATGGGCATGCAAGAAGAAACCAGAGACATTATTTTACAGCACACTATTCAAGTTCAGGTGCAAAAATCATTTTAGAAGAGAAGCTCCACTGCAGATTTGATTGGTTAATGATTCCAGAAAAATAACAACATTGACAAGTGTCTGATTTACTACAGCACCAAAATATGACATGGAATGGACTGCACGGGTGCCAAAAATGAACTGGACACTGTCTTGAAACAACACGATAAAATTTAGGCTTCGTAAAAGAACATAACCTGTAGCCTGATTAGGTCCAAAAGGCCCTCTATTTTGCCCAACCCGTCTGCAAAAACACAGACAGTAATGAAGTTGATGGAACTACACAGAGCATGCCAACGAACTTTTAGTTTTGCTGACCCTGATTTGATGTTCTATTAAAAAGTAATGGTCGAGTATAAATGGCAAGACAACCATCAGTCACAAAGTCAGATAAACTACGACACCCAGCATGAAACATAAAACAACAAATTCACTACAGCCACAACATGAGGGAAAAAATACATGGGAAAAAAAGAACACAAAAGAATATGCAGCCAGGCATCTAATCCAACATTATAACTGACACCAAACCAAAAAAAAAAGGTTTTTCAATTAAAAATTACACAAAAACAAAACCCAGAAAAAAGAGTCGTGCAACTTAACATGGAAAAGACTGCAACCCAGAAGCTTCAAAGCGTTGCCCAGTATTATCTTTATAAACAAAACAATCTTTGACGACAGTAAACCTACATAGCTAACAAAAGTAACCAAAACCCACAAATTATCACTACAAGGTTTCGCTTGTCATACCTTTAATTTGCCTACTCAATCATACTCTACAATTATTAAGCCAGGGGGAGAGAGTGTGAGGGTAAAGAGTTTGTAATTACTATACAGGCATAGCTTGAATACGTTCCATGGGAGATGTCAGCGTTGGTTCAACGTATCAAGAAAGAGGGAGAGGAGATCAGATGATACAATAGGAGAGAGAAAGGAGGAAGAAAAAAAAAAGTATCCGACGATGCACTGAGAATCTGTTCTCGACAGGTATTCAGACAGAACTCAATAAGATAATTTTAATTATATTTTAGAAGATTATCAAACAAAATTGTAAGATAGGATTATAATCGTCTCATCTTTTTAATAATATCAAGTATGTCGAGAACAAATTCCTAACATATCTTCAATGACTCATTTATTTATCATTTCTCTCTTACGTCGTATCATTTTATTTTTTTTTTTATATATATATATATATATATATATATATATATATATATATTGAACCTCATCATTATTAAATCTTTATAAAATTTTAAATTAATTTTTGTTCGAATTAATTAATTTAAATAAAAAATGTATTTTGAGACAATTAAAATAATTGTTGTGGTTGTGTTTAAACTTCCCTAATACTTTTTTAGCCAATGTCATTTTACCAAAACTAACTAAAATACTAAAACACGTGGACTAAACATGGTCGAGTCAATATTGTTTATACATTTATAAAACACTGTGGATATATTGTGTATTTTTTAATAATTTATTTTGATCCTCAAAGTTTTATTTTGGATAATTTAATCCTAATTGCAGGCCAATTACTTTTTATCTCTTAGGTAATGGTGGAATTGAAATGAGAGGGACCAAAATGAAAAAGAACATCAAACATGGGTGGTGCGTCAAAAAGTTTTTTTAAAATATACCTAAGTTCTCAAACTTTAAAACAATGCAAATTATATAATTTAGATCCTTTTGGATTTCACAAAAATCAGTTTTTGTATAAAAGTTTATTTATAGTATTTTTTAGTTCCTAGTTAGAAAGACGAGAGAGAGAAAAAGGAGTCGCCAGATTCCGATGATGAGAGAGAAGGTCGTCGTTCAAGCCATTTCCGACCACTAAAACGGGTTTTTTTGGTGTTCACTGATTTCATGAGATGAAAGGAGCTTGATGGTGGTTATTTAAAACTTTAATGTTGCCTAAAAAAACAGATCTAGACCGAGAAAGATAAATCTAACTCGATTTGATTTTGTATTTTTAGACTATTTTTTACGTATTTTGAGTTGATGGATTGATTTATGGGCATTTCAAAGGAATAGGTAAGGTTTTACTTTTGGTTGAAATGACTTAAAAATTAGGTTTTTTGGACAAAAAAAACACTGCTCTAATTTTCTAGTCACCACTAAAACCAAGCCCAAGAGCTTGAGAGTTTGAAGGCTCGCCCATGCGCCTCGACTTTTCCTTGCAATGGCCCAGGCTCCTTGCACCATGAGCCCAAGATGTTTTTTGATCCTTTTTTGTTTTTATAAGATTTAATATAAATTTTAAAAAATTATTAAACCTGGTTGAGTCTATGATTACGAGTTAAGCCACAATACACATATTATTCTTTTTCTAATATTACTTTTTTAATTAATATCTTTTTTAATGTTTTTTTCTTAAATAATCTTTAAAATTATGTTTGAATTAATATCTCTCCTTAATTATTTGTTTTTCTTTTTATTTAACAATTTTTAGATAGAGATTTTTATAATGATGTTATGTGTATTTAGTTTTTAAAAAGATTATGCTAATTCATCTATAATTTTTTTTAATCTCTTATATAGATTAATTTTATTTTTGAAAATAAAAAATATTTAATTTTAGATAATATTTTTAATATATGAAGTCTTGCATAATATTTATTTTTTTTTTATTCGATCAATTTAATTTGTGTATTTATTTTTATATTCGTTTAATTGAATAAAAAAAATAATTTTAATAAATAAATTCAACAAACATATCTAGGTAGATATCTCATCTTACGAGATTAAATATTTTGATTTTTATCGGTTTTATTATTTTTTTTTAGTTATTGTTAATAACTTTTTCCACCATGTATTAACCCACATAATTTTTTATTTATTCGATTATGTATATGCATGAGTTTTTTTATTTATATAATTTTTTTTATGTATAAAAACACGATAAAAAAATTAGTATATACAATATTTTTATATAAAAAAAATATTTAATCTACTTTCGAATAACTAGTTAGTATATACAATATTTTTCAAATAACTAGTTTTTCCATTTTAGAATGGTAAAAGACACCACTTTCGAATGCTACAGTTTTTATGGTACTAGGTTAATTTGTACTTATAAAGCAATCGTTAAATAAAAGGGAGGCCCAGTACCATGCTCTATAATCAAGAGGGTTCCAGCTTTAAAGGAAAACATGGTAAAAATTATTTATTAAAATATTTTTTTCTTTAGAAATATATTAAAATAATATTTTTATTATTCTTTAAAATATATTTTTAATATTAATATATTAAAATAATTTAAAAACACTAAAATATTAATTTCAAATAAAAAAAAAAACAGGTTAAACTAGATAACATCAGCTCAAGGCAAGTACCAGCACCTCAAAGAAATACAAAACTGACGACATAAGCAAAATCCATTATTCCATTCAAAACTACTATGAGTAGCAAGTTCGCATTCGGAAATCACACCAATTGATTAATATTCACATATAAAAATCAAACCAGGATGCAACCAAAGAACATGCTGGCGAGTCAATAAAACTTGGATGTGAACTCAAATGATACATGCAATGACTCGGCCACAAGGAGAAAATAAAGACAATGGTCGGACATCGATAACCCACTTAGACATTGCGGACAATTTAAAAAAATAAAATAAAAATGAGCAACTCAAAATCATAACTGCGACAGTAAAAAGTACAGGAACTGATGCTCAAGTCTTCGATTTTGAATGTTTTACAAGCCAGTCAATAACTGTGTCGATGTTGGTTGAGTTCTTGCATGAGATCATGTAGCAGCATACTTCTCTGTCGGTGATGGACTTAAGCCCCCTGCACAGAATAACATTATTCTTACCATAAAATGCTCTGAAAACTGATAATACAAAAGCGTTTGACAAGCCTCCTAAATGGATCTTAAGATATTTAGTTGAAGCTTACATTTGTTCCATGAAATCTTCCTTGGACAAGGCTCCTGGTTTGTCAATCTTATTTCCCAGTACCAGTAAAGGGATACCACTCAGAGAGGGTTTACTTAAAAGATCATGAAGTTCACTTCTCGAGACAGATAAATTATCAAAATCAGCGGCGTCCACGACATATCTGCAAGAAAATCAGAGAAAACAAGTAATATAAATTACTAAGCTCATTTACCAGACAGTTGAATGCAGAAGACATCTTATCCATAAACAAATCTTCACCATGTGCAACAACATTCACTAATTTAACTAGTTTGCAGCCCCCACACAACTAAATGGTACATTGCAATCCACATGCTTAGCTTTGAAATACAGAGGTGCAGATGCAACAGAAAGAGTGGGATAAACATAAACCATGAAGTAAATGAAAGGCCAACGTGAAATTGCAACTCTTTTAGCACTGTATGAATAGGATCTTCTATTAGTCCAAAATCCCTTCCAATGACAATATAAAAGCACTTAAAAAGTGACCGGCAATTTCTATGGGAGATTAACATCCACTAAAAGACCAACAAAACACATGTTTTATTTCACACAAGGAAACAAACAAAAGAACAAAATAAAATACAAGATGTCCTCTGTAATTAATAATAAGCAATGGCCATTTTTAAAACTAATATAATGAGATTTCCCAAGATCGAAGACAGTTTTATAAGAATATTAAAAAGTGCGAGACATACACAATGGCTGAAACTGCGCGACAATATCTCTCCCACATACTGCGGAACCTTGGTTGACCTCCAAGATCCCACAACTTTATTGTGACATTGCCTTTTGTAACCTTCCTCATGTTAAATCCAACCTGTAGAAAAAAAGAGGTGCCTAAAATGTCAATAGGATTAACATCATCATGATATTAAAAAAAATTGCAATTTGATTGAAAGCTTCTCAGGTATAATTTTCCTCGTAATGGAATGACAATTTTTGAGATAATGGCATACTGTTGGGATCATGTCTTCGCTATATCCACCAGTCTAGAATCAACAAGCCAGAAACAAAAATACAGCCATCAGCATCAAAACCAAAGTAGAAGAGAAGCATATAAAATATATATCACAACTCTCACAAGAACTTTTACTTACAGCGATAACATTTACAAGAGAAGTTTTCCCAGCATTCTGAAGTCCTATAAGAGACAGCTCCATTTCTTGCTTGAAAAAGAGACTATAAACACATTAGAGAAAACAGGTTAGATAGAAAGATTCAATTATGTGTAAAAGTCTCTCCAGGTTAGAAACCAACGGAAAAGATGAGCAGCAAGGATAATTGTGTTCATTTCAACCCAGACAGCCTGGCAATAAATATAGAGAAACTCCCAATCCAAGAATGAACATTCATGCCATCCATCTCAATATTAGAGATACAGACAATCAAATACAAATGAACAATCTGCCTTAAAGCAGAAGGCTTCACAAAAGTCAACTTTCCGTACAGAAAAAAAATCTTTAAAGCCCATCCAAAAGGAATAATAAGGCCAGCAGAAACAGCATGGTTTAAAGTTCTCACAGAATATTTTTTTCATAGGAACAGCTGAAAAAATAAATGAATTTCAAGCAGAAGGGTACATGACTTGAGTATCAAAATCTTTTCGATTATCTTAAGAACCAGTAATCTGTTCAATACAAGTGGAACTTTTTCTGATTGTCTCTCCACATGGAAAATCAGATAGAAGAATAAACAAGACTTGAAAGCAAAGAAAAAAAACAGTGTGGAACAAACGAGACACTATATGTGTGTACTGTGATAGCTTTTGCGGTTATGGTTTGAAAAAATAGGTTTAAAAAAAGCTATAAATGGCAGCTTTTTCTTAACCAAGTTTTAAAGAGAGTTTTCAAAGAAACCATGCAAAACTGTGGTGTGTGTTAATTAACCAAACATTTTCAAAACTGTGATTGGAATAAGAAGTAGTTTCAACCACAACTCACCATTACAAGGCTGCCAACATGCTACCTAACACCATCTTTCCTTTTTTCACACTTACGAAATTTTTTCTATAATTCAGTACAGCCATAACATTACAGCTTCAAATTTTCTAAATTTTTTTAACAACAATGGCAATTGATGCTGTCGTTTTCTTCCTTCACAAATCAATGCTGCTCCGGTTAAAAAATTCATGGTATCAGGTTCATGGAGCTTTAGTGAAGCTAAACTGAAGACTTTTAAGCTCATAATAATCCAATCATCATATGGAGTGCATTCATCCTATATCATTGCCCTTATTCTCATCATCATCACAGCCGTCTTGACCACCATAAATTAACACACCTCATACTAATGAATTGATGGCATGACAATTACATTAACAACAACACCCTTCTACCCTCCCAATCGCAAAAACCACTGCCACAGCAGCAATACCACAAAAGCCTCGCAATTCCTCCATAGTTCCACTCTTGCAGCCAAGGTTACCCAGAAAAACAATTAAAACTAATTCCAGGTGTTGAAAATCAACTATTCCATCCTATGATTCGTATAACCGAATAACCCGTAAAACAAATTCCACAGACTCCCTCTAAATAAATTACACAAGAAATCCAAAGTTCACATAAATCCCATTAGACTTCCCAATTAAATTATATAAACAACAATTTGAGCTTTGTCATTAATGGTTTAATTTGACAGTAAGCCTATCAATTAATATCAAAACCCAAATAGCCATTGAAACCAATTTTTAAGTCACAATTCCCCAATAATCAATCTTTACAAATAAACCAAACAGCAAAAAAAATAAAAATTCCAAACTTTCTCAGCATCCAAACAAGCACAAAGATAAAAGGATTATACCTTCGTAGCCAATTGAGAAAAGCTTCCCATAACCCCATCTTTTAAGGTCACCAATTCGAAAAATTAGGGTTTGAAATCGAAGCTATAAGAAGAAGGAAAAAGGGAATGATTTGTAATTTGCTGAGAGAGGAGAGAGAAGATTAGAATTAGAGGGACAGACAGACAGTATGTTTTGGCTGGTTTTTTATTACTTTTCTTTTATTGAAATCTATTTCCCTCCCTGTTTCTTTTAAAAATAGAAACGCCAGATAATAACAATGTCCCCACGCGCTGTCAAAGAGAGTGGTCAATTTGAACCGATCGTCGTGGGCTTGTACAGCTTTACCTCGTGTGAGAACCTCATTGGTGAAGTATACGCACGCGCTTAGGTGAGATGGGGAGAGAGGGTGTGGAATGTAGTGATACGATCACTTTCGCGTAAGGGATCTTCGCCATTTTTAAATCCACGCGATTTGAAAGAGATTGGTCATTTTGAACCAATTATATAGTGGTGGCGGAAGGTGTACTGTTGGAGAAGTACGTACACGCGCTAGTGATGAAAATGGGGGGGTTTGGTAAAACCATGACGTGGAGTAATGGAAGAAAGGATTTGGCTTTCTTCCACTTCTGCATAGGCTGGCTGGCTAACTGCCAGGTTCTTAGTTCGTAGTTGCGATCTCCAGGTTGTCCGATTAGCGGACCCACCAAGACAACTGATTGGACCGACGTTTATTCGCTCTCTGCAATTTATTTTTTCAAACCGAAAATTAAAAAAATTGAGCTTCGTTTGAGCACATGACAATTGTATAACATGTTTCCTATGATTATAAAATTGCATGTTTTTATAGCATTTTTATAGATGTGAGGCCCCGCGGCTAACAGTTGTTATAATAGCTTTCTGATTCAATGATTTCAGAATATAAAGCCAAATATGGTAGGAACCTTTCTCCAATCATTGTCCCAGAATGAATAATTCCATATTTAATACAGCCAAAACGCTTATATTTTTTTTTAGTTTAAAATATTTTTTATATATTTTTTCAAATTTTTTTAATATATTGATATCAAAAATAATTTTTAAAAAATAAAAACAAAATTATTTTAATATATTTATAAGTAAAAAACACTTTAAACTATCAATACTAACACAATTTCAAACAAGCCACTCGGCTGAAAATGTACTCCAAAACACCAATTTGCAATACTGATCATGACAGCATTGTTGAAATTTGTTGCCAAAGAAAACAATTTTGACACTCTTTTCTTCTTCTCAACACTCACAAGTTATTTAGAATTGCATTGCAATTTATGTTCTATGATTTTTTAAATTAAATTTTTTATATTTTTAAAAATATTAATATTAAAAATATTTTTTTAAAAAAGTATTATTTTGATATATTTCTAAACGAAAAATACTTAAAAAAAAAAATCGGGGTCATTATCGATATAACATACTTGATTATTAACCCTATATATACTTCTAACATTTTCTTTTATTACGTACAAATGTCCTGAAGAAACTGAAAAAGGCCAGGCATATATCATATTCCTAAGTTGTTAAAGCCTTGTATAACATTAAAGTCACCTGGGATCCGAGAAGAAGGATGGTCGAAGTAGGGTTCCCTATTTCCAGAGGAAATTATTTGTTCCAAGCAAAGAAGGATTGAAAGTCTTTGTTGAATGAATGGGCATGCCTCACCAGAAAAGTGATGTAGGTTCATTATAGATCACAATCCTAGTTGAAAAATTTAATCAAGTCTCATATTGAACAATCTAGACTTAACACTACATTGTAAATGGAAGATTTAACCACAAAGCAACCCCTCACCGTCACTTCTAGCAATCTGTGTATAGAAGATTCAATACTTGTTATACCTGTTCAATCAGACAACGAAGATGTAGAGAGACTACTGTAAGAATCAATGTTAAGCACCACATGGGTCAAGTTGTATCATGTATGTAATGAATCACAATTAACATTTCATGGCAATTTTAGCTCTGAAATATTAGGTTGGCTTTTTATCCATTTAATGATATTGAATGGGAGATGATAAACTGTCACGGTTACTACAGCAAGAGGAACAATTGGATACATAACACCAGAATTGTTCTACAAAAACTTCAGTGGTGTTTCATACAAAACAAATGTTTATAATAAGGTGAACTTGTGCATACAAAACTATATATAATCTGACGCAAGAGTTTCTGTTAGTATATAAACATGAAAGGAGAAAGGCAGGGAGAGATCCAAAGTAATGCTGATGTAATTGTATGTCTACTTTAGAGGTCCTGCAAAGAGAAAAGGGAAAGTAATCTGATTAGAAGTGGAATAATTGTGAAAAATTGATGTGAAAGATAAGTTATTTAGTAGTCTGATCTTGTAACCAAAATGTGTGTCTAAAAATACACGCACACATGAGTATATGATTCGCAATGAATTCATGTTGGGCAACTTATGTCCACTTTCAATAAGAAAAAAAGGGTTTTATACACGTCTGTCCAACCAAACCTAGCCAGGCCTGGTTATGTCCTTAAAATTACCAATGGTTCAAAAGGTTTAACAAAAGGTCTCGAGTTCAAAAACAGAGGTCAAAGATTCTATCCTCACTTCTTGATTGCTTTCGAATCAGGTTGAGTGGATGCTTTCCAGCAAAAATGAACATGACATAGACCGTCATCATGCTTAACAGATGTCTATTTCTCTACAGGGAAAGGGGAAAACCAATAGAGATAAAGGTGAATGATGTTTTTGAACAAATGGATATGATAATTATTGTCATCCCAATTGTAGTTGTAGTGTCTAAGGCAATATGTTAAAAAACTATGAGACAGATGATAGAATTACAGAAAAATATGTTTAGAATGTGGTAAGTATTTGTGGAACGAGACCTTTGTGAAGGGCGATGCAGACTGCCTGTGTTTCTCAGCGCTTGAAAGGGAAGCATCATGTAGTAGAAATTCCAAACGTTGTTGTGATGTCTTCAAGTGCTGTCTGAGAAGCTGCAAGGCTGGAGAAAACAATGTGTCGGTTGAATAGCTGATTGATTAAAAGAAGGCGCTATAGAAGTGTAAAGTGGGTGTGTTAGTTTTTTTAAAGCAACTTTAATGGAAATCAAAGTTAAATGTTACTGATTTTTAGAGAAATGCTGTGAGTGAAACTTGAATTGACAATTTCTACTCCACCCAACATATGGATCTCCACCAAATTAATTTCAACTTGATACACCAATGAAACAACAATAGAATGGAGCAAAATTCTTACTTCTGTTCTCCATCAATCTGCCTAACACTTGGTGCATCTCGAAGGGCTGGTAGAGGAACTGAAATCACAATGTTTCATAGATCAAGCATTGATGAAGCTTCATACTCGATGCTGACATGTGTTTCATTTCCAGAATCAGATGGCCAGCAATCGACTGCAATATGCATGAATTAAACATAGCATTAAAACAAATAACAGAAAGTGAAGCTTCATCAATTGAAGCATTTCGCTTGCACAATTTCAGGTATTTTTTTCCTCTATTTCCTTTATGTTCTTATCTTCTTCGTAGATCTGTAAAAAGTGTGGCATTCCATTTCCATAAATTTGTTACCTGTCATATGTTTTCCATAACATTTCCATAACATAGCTAAAATTCATCAAGCAAAGCCACAAAAAACACAATTTTTCCATAACAGTTTTCTTCAAAAATCACTCACATTCGGCAGTTTTATTCTAACCCAACAAACCAATTCAAGGCACGCCAAAAATCCCCAAACTTTGTTAATCAATCTTCCCCAGCAAAAAGCAGCCCCTCCCTGTTACCCCATCCCCAGATGCAGCCACCATATCCCAGGTGGAAGCGTTGAAAATCAACCCTTGCTCTCTTTGTTTTTTAACAGTAGCCGGGGGGGAGAGGGAGGAGAACTGGGAAGGAGGAGCCCTGTTGCCCCTTGAATCTTTGTCCTGCTTCTATGTATTCAATATTTGCTTCTTTGTTCATAAATGATGAGAGAAACAGAGAAGGAACACGGGGAAACCAATAGGGAACAGGGGAATGGGAGAAACCAAGAGGGAGAGGAACAGGGAAAGGGGAATGAGAGAAATCGAGAGGGAACAGGGGAATGGGGGAATGAGAGAAACCGAGAGGGGAATCGACCGAAAGGGAGAGGGAATAGGGGGGATCGACCGAGAGGGAGAGGGAACAGGGAACAGGGGAATAGGAGAGGGGAATCGACCAAGAAGGAGAGGGAACAGGGGGAATCGACCGAGAGGGAGAGGGAACAAGGAATAGGGGAATGGGAGAGGGCAATCAACCGAGAGGGAGAGGGAACAGTGAACAGAGGAATGGGAGAGGGGAATCGACCGAGAGGGAGGGGGAATGGGAGAGGGGAATAGAATTATAAATTTGATACTTGTGAAGTCAGGGGAAGGAAGCTTTGAAGGATTAACCAAAGAATGTGAGCTCCTATTTTTTTCATGTGTTTGTGCGAGAGTAAATGAGGGGAGTTATATATGGAATTAATAAGGGGAATTATAACAGAACAATAAATATAAATTTGTGTTTTAGTTTGCTTTGATTAATATATGATTAGTGTTTGATTATATTTCTTATATATGGATAAATTTGTGGGACTATACCGGTAATTATATGGTTTTATTATCGAGAAATTTACTTTTATGGTCTTAAATAATATATTTTAAGACCTTTTTTGTTTAGGGAATCAGATATCATTGCCATAACTATTATACATAGTCAGCTTCTTTCAGCATAATTTATTGTATTGATTGTGAAAGTATTTTATATGCATTTTTTAATATTTATTTCCTCAAATTTTAGGTTTTGTTATCAGAAAACTTCACTTTCATGATATGGATAGTAAGATAATTCATGCAGCATGTATGGGAGCAGCTGTAACTGTGATAGCTACAAGGGTAGCTATTATTGAACAAAAAAGAAATAGAATTTATATACCAAGAGAACCACGTATAAATGCAATTACTCAACGAGAATTCTATATTGACAGCATTTTGAATCGAGGTGATAGACATTGCGTTGAACAAATTCGTATGAAACCTGTTGTCTTATATAGATTGTGTGATGTTCTCACAAATTGTGACCTATTATGATCAACTCAAAATGTGTCTATTAGGGAGCAAGTAATTGTGTTCTTACAAATAGTAGGCCAAAACCAAAGATTTCGTGTTATTAGTGGTATATACTATAGGTTTGTTGAAACTATCCATCGTTACTTTAGAATTGTTTTAAAAGCAGTTCTTAAGTTATACAAACACCTTATTAAAAATCCAGAGGATACAGTTCCAGCAAAGATAATGAATAATCGAAGATTCTATCCTTATTTTAAGGTATGAAAACAATACCAATATCTTTATACATTAATTAATTACATCTAGAAGAAAAGGTTATAAATTATTTTTTCATGTTTATATAGGATTGTGTGGGAGCAATTGATGGTACCCATGTTCCTGCAAATGTTCCTGCAAATGTTCCTGTTGAGATTCAAGGAAAGTTTCGAGGTCAAAAAGAAGGAACAACACAAAATGTTTTAGCAGCTATAACTTTTGATTTGAAGTTTATATATGTTTTAGCTGTCTGAGAAGGAAGTGCCCATGATTCACGGGTTTTAGGTGATGCATTATCAAGACCTAATGGTCTAAACATTCCAGAAGGTATATAATAAAGTATGTATTATATGAAATAAACATATAAAATGTCTTATTACACAAAGATAGTAATGGGTTTTTTTTTTAATTTGTAGGGAAATATTATCTCGGTGATGTTGGTTATGGTATTCAAAAAGGAATCATTTCTTCTTTTCGTGGAGTTCAATATCACTTGAATGAGTTTACAGAACGTTCACCAGAAAATAAAAAGGAGCTATTTAATCTTCGACACTCTTCATTGAGAACCGTTATTGAGTGAGGGTTTGGTATTTTGAAGAGTCGTTTTAGATCAATTGATGGAAAATCTTTTTGGTCTTATGAAACACAAGTAGATGTTGTACTTGCATGTTGTATTATTCATAATCACATAATGGGGGTTGATCCTTTTGACTTTCTTATGGAAGAAATATGTTCGAATAGTGAACCAATTAGACGAACAATCAACTTAAGTCAACGGGAGGAAAGGGAAGAGAATAGGGAGTGGATAACAAAAAGAGAAATGATTGCCTCAACCATATGGAATGATTATAACACTCAAAGAAACTAGTAATTGAGTGTTGATTATATGTGTTTGTTTTTATTATGTATTGCTTGAGTTTGTATTATATTTGTTATGTATTTGGAGTAGATGTTGACTTTATTATAATTTCTCTTTTAATTATTAATTGTAGTTTTTATATGAAATTTATTAAATCTAAATATTGTATGATTTTATTTTGTATAAATTTATAATTTTTTTTTGTAGAAATGAGTTCCATACAGAATGAAAAATGCAAAGGCAAGCACTTCACATGGTCTAAGCCTATGTCTCACATGTTGCTTGAGATATTAGCTGAGGAGGCACTTAAAGGAAGCAAACCTTCTTCCACCTTTAAAGCAGAATCTTTTGTTAAGGTGGCTACAGAAATTAGTCAAAAGTTCAACGTGCAATGTGAGCCTAAGCATGTGGACAATCATCTCAAGACTGTGAAAAAGGAATGGGGAATGATAACCAAACTTAAAAATAAAAGTGGCTTTGGCTGGGATGATTGTCTGAAGATGATTATAGTTTCGAAAGATGTATATGATGAAGAAGTAAAGGTATGATAAATATTATACTCTTTGTAATTTTTATATTTACTTTTGTTTCTAAAATGTTATACAATGAACTAAAAATTGCATATTCTAAACTTTATGAACAGGCACATCCCAATCATGACAAGTTTCTCAACAAAAAACTTGATATGTACGAGGCAATGACAATTGTTGTTGGAAAAGACATGGCAACTGGAAATTATGCCAAATCATATGCTGATGTCAACATGGAAGAGAACACTGAAGAGCAATCAATTTCAATTGAAAATGAAGGGGAATATGAAGAAACTTGTAAGGGAAAAGAGACATCTTCCTCTAGTACACAAAAGAGGCAACATAGAAAGAGAAATCGCATGTATGAAGATGATGGTGTTGAAAAGTTGTCTAAACAGATTGGAGATGTAGCACTTGCAATTCAAAGCGTCAACAAAAATCAACTTGATGTTAATGCGTTGTATGCGGAAGTGATGAAAATTGAAGGCTTTGATGAGATCACTCTTGGGGAGGCATTTGATCATTTGGTCCAAAATGAAATGTTGGCAAAAGCATTTATGGCAAAAAATGCTAATTTGAGGAAAATTTGGGTTCAGAATTTTGTGAACCAACACTACTACAGGCCTGCTTGCTAAGATGGTTTGACTATGTTTAAAATTTAGGTTCAGACTATGTTTGTTATTTGACAAGTATGTTTACTTGTTTAATTCGGTCTAACATGTTTATGTTTGTAATTTGAACTAATATGTATGTATATGACATCAAAACTTAATATTTATGCATGACTTTGTTTGATGTTAGATATTTATATTTATTTCTTGATGTTTATTCGATATATATATTGAAGGGATATTAAAGAGATAATTGCCTTTACTCGTAAAAAAAAATATTTATCCAAAAAACTCATCAAAATATTTTTTGAATCTATTTATCTTTTAAAAAAACTTCATACCAAAAACAAAAACCCAAATATATAACTCTTACCATAAACTAATTTGGCTTTCTTCATATGAAAAAAAAAAACTTATTTTAAGCTTTTAAAATTGAAAAAAAATATAGTAATAGGTTTTACTTAAAAAATATTTCACAAGCTTATTTTTATATAATATGATATGACATATATAGTTATATTTTATAAAATAAGCTATGTATGAATATATATTTTAATAAAAAAATTCATCATTATACTTTTTAGATTTCATTCTTTTATTGTAAGTGATTAAATATTTATATTAAATATTAAATATATATATATTATATATATATTAGATAAACTTGAAAAAATAATCAATTCATTAATAAATTATTTTCCAGTTCATTTTCCATAACATAACCAAACACTGAAAAGTGTTTTCCAGTTCATTTTCCATAACATAACCAAACACTGGAAAGTGTTTTCCAGTTCATTTTCCATAACACTACCAAATATCGGAAAATACTTTTCCGGAATTCACTTTCCCTAGAATTCACTTTCCAAAAGGAAACAACTTTCCTGCAAACAAACGGAGCCTTAGTTTGTAAATCATTTCAACTCTTTATTGTAACTTTTCATCTAACATTTCTAAATAAGAATTATAAAATTTTAAGATGCGATTTATAGCATTTCATTAAGAGAGATTAAGGATTTAGATTTAATATATGTTAATGTCACAACCTTATTCTTGAATCCATGACCAACACATAAGCAAGGTCCCCCTTTAGGTTTCCAAACTCATGCGACCCAAACACACAAACGTTTTCTCTAAAATAAACAAAATATAGTTCTACGCAACATAATTATGTAGTTAACTTTATAAAATAAAATTATTGTCTTACAAGAGTTAAAATACAAATTTCTATAATTATGGAGCACTAACTAGACATAATCGAAAAGTACTAATTACAACCAAAAAGGCAGTTTATGAAGTTCAACAAAAGTGAACTACTAACAAGCTATAAGCTTGAAAAAGATAAATAATAAGAGGGTGAGTTCAACAACTCAATGAGTACATAATGTTCAATATACGTACATGAGGTAATACAACAATGAGGAATACACACACACACACAAATCAAATATGACTTTAAGTTCTTACATGAAAGTTTCTCAAATAGGTCATAACAAGAATATCATAAGGTAAGGCCAGTTAGACAATCAAAATTTAATGAGCATGACACTTCATATTGTGGGATGATCAGTCGTCACAGGTTGGTGACTCCCCCAACTAACTAGGGTTCAGATATGATGTGCACAAAGACTAACACTACCATGTTAACATGGATATTTTGACTATCATACCATAGGTTCATATAATAATCAAACAGACAAATTCATATCTCAAAACTCAACTCATGACATCAATAAAATAAGCAGCTATCAATTCAGAAATACATAATGGCTCATGTCAAAGATTCAGTTTCAATAAGTGATCATGTGCAATCATAAACACAAGGTAGATAACAATATGAGAATTACCAAGAAACATGATCAATTGTCATATTAACAATTCAAGTATTTATATTATTCGTCTAGCATATAGAAATTTATCAACTCACTTGACTTAAAAGCGAAAAGAACTCGAAAGTAAAAGTTCAAGAAAATCTTAAAGATGCCTAACATGTAAAGTGTTAAAAGTATCTGAATACAAAAAAAAAAAGACATATTAAAAAAACAACTCGTAAAGAACGTGCAATCTATTTAATACACTTAACTTAAGTTTTAACCCATAACTCTATACGTTTAGGAATCAAAATGAAATTATAAACTGGAATCGATCCACCCGATTAATTCCAAACATAATCTAAACTGATCAGAACAAAATGAATAATTTAACCTTATTGTAAGGTCAACTAGTCTACCGATTCAACCCAATTGACCAATTGAAACCATTCATGGCTAACCAGTTGACTGAAATCAAACAAGAAAATCAATCTACTAGTTCATCCAATCAATGGATTAAAATCTAGCAGGCCAACTGGTTGATCGATTGGTTAGGAATTTCAGACCAATTGTTTTTTTTCTAAAATGGTAGATCCTAATTTCAACCTAAAATCTCAAAAACTCATAACCATTTAATAATCTCATATCAATCAACCTATAACACTTCAATCACACCATCACATTACAACCAATTCATCAATTAATCTATAAAACACAATTTCAAAACCCTAAACCTTAACAAAACCAAGAAATTAAGGCTAAATACTATAATCACACACATTAAAGCATAAACCTTACTTTAAACACTTAATCTCCACAATCCTCTTCATCTTTTCTCTTCTTCTTTTTTCTTCTTTTGACTTATAGTCTTCTATCTTCCATTTTCTGGTTTTCCACACCAACTCTTTATTTAATTACTAAAATATACTTCATTTATTTATACCTAAAACTTACTCTTGCAAGGGTATTGTTGTCATTTCCTATTAAACTTTTTTTCTTTTTATTTCATAACATGATAATTAATGTACTAAGTGAAATGAAAATATAACCAATATTTACTATCTCCAGGGGCTATGGAAACCAACTTAAAATATAGAATGTGTTAATGGAGAGAGATTCTAGTCAATTCATTATTCATTCCTCGTGAGCAAATCATTTGCTCTCATTCTGTTACATACCAATAACGATTTTAGAATCATATCCGGAAGGCACTACCACACTACACGTGATAAGTTGTTTAATAAAAGAAAAACAACTTAATAAAACAATGTGTTTTCTAAAGTATAGATAGTATTCCAACAGTTATAAACTGCAAATGCTAAACTCCTTTTTCTTTCTTAAACTAAATTAGACTCACATTTTCCATTTCTCTTATAACAATGCATTCCTTTTAAATCAACCTTGTTCTCAAGGAAGAACCTAAAGAACCTTAATGCCATCTCATCAGCAAACTCTTATGTCGTTTCTAATGGTGGTGAATCCTTAAAGAGAACCAGAACTCGAGTGGTTGCTTAATTTCCACTTTTAACCATCATTTAATCCAAGATACGTTAAGGTAGTAATTCTAGCTCACCACGGTAATTTGACAAATAATTCTATACAATACGATTGACCACGTGTTTTTTCAATTGCAATATATGAAAGATAGGGTGGATGGCTATTGAGGAGGGAGATTGCAACCTATATGTTATAAACCTAATCTTTTATATAACCTGGTAAAGACTAAAATACTTAAATGCTAATTTATATGATGTTATATGAGCTATTGATTTTTGTTTGTAGGGTTGTATCAGGAGATAGACTAGATCCCTAATCATAAATGATTGCCCACCATTCCTTTTGTCATCCATTTGAATCATTATATGTAGTACTACTTACAAATTATTTTTAATAATCTTCAACATCTCTTTCCTGTTTATTAAAAGTCTATCTACTGTTTCATTTGTTAAATCCTTAAAAACATAAGGAATATGAATTGGCATGTCTAATTCATATAAGACTTCATAGAGAGTATGCTTAGTTAGTGTGTGGTAATTAATATTATACCAACACTCATATAAAGGTAATCATTTAGAATTTATGTGGGGGTATCATTGCACATACACCTGAGGTAACTTTCTAAATATTTGTGTACTACTTATGTCTAGCCATCTGATTGAGGGTGGTATGATGTAAAGTAATGTAAATCCACACCTTGACAAGAAAAAATACTTTTCTTTAAAATTAGGTTATAGTATCCATGTCACTAACTATGGCAGTTGGCAACCCATAAAGCTTGTATATATTGTCTATGAAAATCCATGCTAATATATAAGAATGGTGCTTGTGGTATAGGCTGTGGTTACAATAGTCTAGGAGTCAACATATTTTTTATTTTATTCCTATGGCATATATGGCATTTCCTAACAAACTATCTCATAAGTATTTGTTGTGTCTTTAAGTAAAATACACTCCCTACTCTCCTAGCAGTTATTGTAACCCTAAAATGTCCCTCAATGACAGAGTCATGACATATTGTTATTAATTTATCATGTAGCATAGGATCATTCCCTATCACAATCCTACCTTTTCTAATTAAATGACCATTTACCCATTTATAATGAAGATGAGAACCAGGGTTTGCAAGTAGATCTTGAATTATGGTTTGAACTATAACATCTTTCCCTCATGTCCTTTTGATTTCATCCATAATATCAGTAGCAATAGTAGAGATCACTACAATGTTTAGTTCTCCACTAAAATCCTAGAGAAATCATTAACAACCATATTTTCATCTATCTTCCTATACTCAATCTCATAATCAAAAACTCAATATCTTAGTTAGCCATAAATGTTGTTGTAACCCATTTTTGGGTCCCCGCACAAAATACAAAAAAAATCAAAAAATATTATAAAAAATAATAGCAGTGAAAAGAGGATGCCAGAGCGCCCCGAAAATGGTCAAAAATTGGTTGAGGAGGTTCAAAAATACAAAGATTGAAATTTGACAGTATATCGTTGACTGATGAGAGCCTTGTTAATGAAGAAAATTTGATTTGAGGAGGAAAAGTCTAAAATTAGATGTTTATGGATTCAATTCAATTTTATTGAAGGTATAATTGAATTTATGGAGGTTTTGATTGCAAGAAAAATTGATTTTGAAGTTAATTTGGGCTTTAATTGGAAGAAATTAAGATTCTGAGGTCAAATTATAATTTTTGAGAGTTAATTTGGTCAAATTAGGGGTTTAATTGCATAAATATTAAAGTTTGATGGCCAATTAGGGACTTAATTGAAGAAATCCGAGACCAAGGACCAAAATGAAAAATACGTGCAAATTGAAGGCCTAGTTTTGAATTTGACACATTTTGGCGCCATTTCCTTTTAAATGAAACAACGCGTTTTGGGTTAAACGGCGCCGTTTTGTACACTGTTTAAAAAAAAGGAATAAGCAAACGGTGCCGTTTTGAACGGCACCATAAGCCTTCTTCTTCCCCTTGACACGCAGAGAACAGGGGAAGAAGGAGCTGCTTTCCCCTGCGTTTTGCTTCTCCCTCTCTCCACCCCACTTGCCCAAGAAACCAGGCAACGACCCATGCCAACACAGGCCCTACCACCACGCCACAATGATGAAAAAAGTCAGGGGAGCTATGCCCTGCGAGCAACTCCCCAGCTCACCTTACCCTGCGTCATGATAGGGGTAAGGTGGCCCTTTCCTCCTCCGCCTATAAATACCCGAGGACGGGGTGCCGAAAGAAGAGGGGGGGAAAAGGAAAGAGAAGGGGATCAGCAAAAAGAGAAAAAAAGAGAAAAGGAGGGGAAACCAAGAAAGAGAGACAGTTTTTGAGAGGGAAAGAAGGGGAGCCAAAACAGACCATCAAAGATATAACCAAAAGCCATTTTAATCCTACATTGGGTCAATTTCTGTATTCAAAACACATGACAATCAAGAAACTGTGAATTTTGAATAACGTGTGTTAAATCTTTGAAAAAAAAAAGCTTGATTTTCAAAAGAACATCTCTGATTTCATTTCAACAAACTAGACTTTGAATAGACATAATCTTTGAAATATGAGAAGTGATTCCAGAACAAGGAAGATTGTCGAACAAAGAAGAACATCGATTGAGTCTGCAAAATCCTTGACAGAAATGACGTTGACACTTCTCGACACTCCTTGAGAAGTGAGGCAACTAGAGGGCAATGCATTTGAAACCTGAAAAGAAAGAGAAGCAGTATTCAGATTACCTAGGGGAAAAGAAAGAATTAAAAAACGAGTCAGCAAAGTCCACTAAAGTTATGATTAGCATCTGGTAATGACAAGAACCTCCTGCAAGCATGTTCAGATCGACGGGGGGCAACACTGTTCAAAAACATCCTATGACCTGGTGAACCCCCGTCAGCAATCGACATACAAAGATGTATTTGAAGACCATTTTCATGTCATCATCCTTTAAAAAATACATATTGATCGATAGGGGCGTACAATTGCATTGGAATGAATGACAAAATGATGCAAAATCATTAAGACTGATTGTGATGCAAAGATATACCTGAAAGACATCTTTATGTCGTCATTCTTTGAAAATGGATATTGATCGATATGGGCATACAAATGCATTTGAATGAATGACAAAAGGATGCAATTCACCAAGACTAACTGTGGAGCAAAGATGTGCCTGCAAGACATCTTCATGTCGTCATCCTTTGAAATATGGATATCGACCGATGTGGGCATATGGTTGTAATTAAAGGAATACTGAAAGGATGCACACCACCAGAACTGATGGTGGACCAAAGATGTACCTGAAGGGCGTTTTCATATCATCATCTTTTGAAGACATGGCTATTGATCGATGAGGATACATGAACAAATGTAATTGAATGGCGAAAAGAGGCACACCACCAAAACTGATTGTGGAACAATGTTGTACTTGAAGGATAATTTCATATTATCATCATTTGAAACATGGTTATCGATAAATGTTATCACACGACTGCATTGAATGAATGTTAGAAAGACACCCACCCCGAAGATTAACTATGGGACAATTTGTTTTGAAGCCAAATGCGCATTTCACCGCATGAGTATGGGTGATAAAAGCAACATCATTGATGAGGTCAAGACATTTCTTTTCACAAACTGATTAGAAGAGTTGAGAAGAATATATTGAGAAGAACATTGAGCATACAACCATGAGTCTTTGTACTGCAAGCTATGAGATGCATGCCTGGATGATTGGATAGTTTCCAAGAACACTGACGATAACATATACTTGAAAAGTATTGTTTTAACTAGGTGCAAGTCCATGATTGATTGGCAATCTAAAATGAGGTTAAACACTAGAAAACCTCTTGATGGGTGTTGGCAAAACACGCACAACCAATCAAAGTACAATTCTTGAGAGAATCTAGGAGATGAATGATTTGTTCAAACTCCTTCACGATGAATCGAGCAACACCACACTTGGAAGCATGGTCAAGCTTGAGAAGTGACAAGAGCAGTAATCGTTGCGGACAGCCCACGATAGGCACTGCACTTACATCTGAGTGGAAGACTAGCACATGAATGAGCCAGTACATTGAAAGAATAAAGAAAGCTTTGAATAACAAACAAAGGCACCCTGTGATGATGGAACATCGAAGAGGGGGGGACCTATATTTCAAATCAGGTAAGGATGCATGCATATCATCTAACGTCGAAGCATTGCATATATTTTTGATTTGTTGCAGGAAAAATTCTCGTTAGTCCAGTCAGATTAGGGACAAAGAAAGAATCATTGAGTTTATGAACAACAAAGAATCATGGTTTTGACCCTGGAACGGGAGGAATATGAGATAAACCCTAACATTAGGGAAATCTCAAAGAAATAAAAAGATCAACAAAGAAGAGTCTTCAATTCAAACATATCATCTTGAAGAAGAAACATATTTTTTTGGTTAAAGGAGATTGGTAGAAGGAATCTCAAGTTAACCACCACATGGAGATTTTAGCTTTCATTGAAAGGAGTTTCCAGATGGGATTCCAAGTTGACCGAGCTACATAAGATTTTTGGTTCTGGTTAAAGGGGATGGGCGAAAAGAATCTCAGTTTATCCTAACCACACAGGATTATGGTTCTGGTTAAAGGGGATCAGCGAAGGGATCTTAGTTTATCATAACCACACAGGATTTTGGTTCTGGTTAAAGAGGATCGGCGAAGGGATCTCAGTTTATCATAACCACACAGGATTTTGGTTCTGGTTAAAGAGGATCGACGAAGGGATCTCAGTTTAGCTTAACCACACACAGACTTTGGTTCTGGTTAAAGGGGATTAGTGAAAGGAATCTTAGTTTATCCTAACCACACAGGATTATGGTTCTGGTTAAAGGGGATCGGCGAAGGGATCTCAGTTTAGCCTAACCGTACAAGGATTTTGGTTCTGGTTAAAGGGGATCGGCGAAGGGATCTCAATTTAGCCTAACCACATACAAACTTTGGTTCCGGTTAAAGGGGATCGGCGAAGGGATCTCAGTTTAGCCTAACCACACAGGATATTGGTTCTGGTTAAAGGGGATTGGCGAAAGGAATCTCAGTTTATCCTAACCACACAGGATTATGGTTCTGGTTAAAAGGGATCGGCGAAGGGATCTCAATTTAGCCTAACCACACACAGACTTTGGATCTGGTTAAAGGGGATCGACGAAGGAATCTTAGTTTAGCCTAACTACAAAGGATTTTGGGTTCTGATTAGAGGGGATTGGCGAAAAGAATCTCAATCTATCATAACCACACATGAGTTTTGGTTCTGGTTAGAGGGGATTCGCAAAAGTAATCTCAGTCTATCCTAGCCATACACAAGAGTTTTGGTTCTGGTTAGATGGGATTGGCGAAAGGAATCTCAGTCTATCCTAACCACACTAGTTTTTGGTTCTGGTTAAAGGGGATCGGCGAAGGGATCTCAGTTTAGCCTAACCACACACAGATTTTGGTTCCGGTTAAAGGGGATTGACGAAAGGAATCTCAGTCTATCATAACCACACACAGGAGTTTTAGTTCTGGTTAGAGGGGATTAGCGAAAGGAATCTCAGTCTATCCTAACCACACACAGGAGTTTTGGTTCTGGTTAGAAGGGATTGGCAAAAGGAATCTCAGTCTAGCTCAACCACACACGATTTTGGTTCTGGTTAAAGGGGATTGACAAAAGAAATCTCAGTTTAGCCCAACCACACACAGGACTTGGGGTCCGGTTGAAGTTTTCGGTCAACCAAATTTTGAGAAGATCAGTTTCGGAAGACCAATTTTGTTTATCTTTACAACACTTACTACGCAAAATCTTTGCTCCGTAAGCATTGTAAAGCGGGGGCAACTGTTGTAACCTATTTTTGGGTCCTCGCACAAAATACAAAAAAAATCAAAAAATATTATAAAAAAATAATAACAGTGAAAAGAGGATGCCAGAGCGCCTTGAAAATGGTCAAAAATTGGTTGAGGAGGTTCAAAAATACAAAGATTGAAATTTGACAGTATATCATTGACTGATAAGAGCCCTGTTGATGAAGAAAATTTGATTTGAGGAGGAAAAATCTAAAATTAGATATTTATGGACTCAATTCAATTTTATTGAAGGTTTAATTGAATTTATGGAGGTTTTGATTGCAAGAAAAATTGATTTTGAAGTTAATTTGGGCTTTAATTGGAAGAAATTAAAGTTCTGGGTCAAATTATAATTTTTGAGAGTTAATTTGGTCAAATTAAGGGCTTAATTGCATAAATATTAAAGTTTGATGGCCAATTAGGGACTTAATTGAAGAAATCCGAGACCAAGGACCAAAATGAAAAATGCATGCAAATTGAAGACCTAGTTTTGAATTTGACACATTTTGGCGCCATTTCCTTTTAAATGAAACGACGTGTTTTGGGTAAAACGACGTCGTTTCGTGCACTGTTTCAAAAAAAAAGGAATAAGCAAACGGTGTCGTTTTGAACGGCACCATAAGCCTTCTTTTTCCCCTGGACACGCAGAGAACAGGGGAAGAAGGAGCAGTTTTCCCCTGCGTTTTGCTTCTCCCTCTGTCCACCCCACTTGCCCAAGAAACCCGGCAACAACCCATGCCAACACAGGCCCTGCCACCACGCCACAATGATGAAAAAAGTCAGAGGAGCCATACCCTGCGAGCACCTCCCCAGCTCACCTTACCCTGCACCATGACAGGGGTAAGGTGGCCCTCTCCTCCTCCACCTATAAATACCCGAGGAGGGGGTGCCGAAAGAAAAGGGGGGGAAAAGAAAGAGAAAAGGAGGGGAATCTGAGAGAGAGAGAGAGTTTTTGAGAGAGAAAGAAAGGGAGCCAAAACAGAAGGAAAGAAGGGAACGGGAGAAAAAGGAGATCTTGACAGGGAGATCGAGTGAGAGAGAGAGACAGAAACAAAAAAAACCAGAGTAAAAAGAGGGCGAAGAAGAAGAACCATCGCCGGCCACCTTCAGCCCGACAGCGCCACCATTCTATTTTTTCACCTCTAAGAGACAAAAAATTCCTTGTCTCCCTATATTTGCCAGAATAGATATACACAATTGAGTGTGGAGGGCGATTGCCGCCACGCCGCACATGTGCGACAAGTGTTGTGAGGGATAAGTTACCTTTTGATTTAGCAGGTATTTAAGGATGATGTGGTCAATGTTAGTCTTTAAATATCTTCTCTATAAGTAGTGTTTCTATCAATAACATATAGGATAACTAACATCTCCCTCTTATAAGTTGATAATGTTTGTTGTTTCAGCTCAAAGGATTTGTTAATACAAGCAATTGGATGCCTTTATACCTACTCTTGATGTTTTTTCTCCATTATAAAAACCTTATTAAGGCCAAGTAAAGCCAACACATAAGGGTTTGTCATTACCCTTTTTAGGTGATTAAAGGCCTTAGTTGCTTAAGCAGACCATTCATATGCATCCTTTTTAAGTAGCTGGGTTAAAGGCTTGTATATAGTACCATAGTTCTTCATAGAGTTTCTATAACATCCAGTAAGGCTAAAAAACCCTTGAAGCTGATTAATATTCTTAAGAGTAAGCCATCCTAGGATAGCTTGGATCTTTTAAGGGTTAACAACTACTTCTCCCTTATAAATCATATGACCCAGGTATTCAATTTGATTGCAAAAAAAAAAAACTTACTTTCTTTAGCAAACAACTGATGAGACTGAAGTAGTTTAAACAATATCTTTAAATGTTGCAAGTGATATGCCAAAGACTGATTATAGATATCAATATTATATAAAAAAAACATCAATATAAACTTCATGAGGTGTACCCTAGATTCTTCATCTATTAGATTTTGAAATATGGCAAGAGTATTGGTTAAGCTAAAAGGCATGACCATGAACTCATAGTGGTCATCGTGAGTTATGAAAGCAATCTTAAATGTATCAGTAGGAGCCATTCTAATTTGATGATACCTTGACCTTAAATCCACCTTAAAAAACATAGTAACACCCACTAGTTTTTCCATTAAATCATTAGCTATTAGAATATGGAATTTATCCTTAATAGTTAATATGTTAAAAGCCATATAATCCACACAAAGTGATATGATTTAGGCAGTGTCAGAATGATTATATTCAAGTTTTGACATAAATTTTCCAACTATCCAGTTTAATGGCAACAAGCATAACTCTCAATCCGATTGTTGGGTTGGATTGAAAATTTACCTAGAGTTTCTATATATTTTTTTACACATTAGATTAAAGTTTCAAATTAATTGGAGTTCAATAAGGCAATGCAAAACATACTAGAAGATGTTATATGAGTTTTGTTATCTAATTTCTTTTTATTTATAAACTTCTTATTTATCATGGATTCTTTTCGTAGTGATACGAGAATATTTAGCAGCAATGAGGCAACAAACACAAGAGTTCATTGAACTGTGTTTAATGATCAATGACAATACACACAAGAATTTTCTTAAGCTTTGGAATGTGTAGAAGACAATAACAAAATAGGTATAAAGTTGACAGCCTCCTTAATTCAAGGACACTTTTGACAACATGTTGTCATTAAGTTTAGGTTTTGTTATTTTATTTGTTTTAAAACTTAATTAATTGTATTTATGGTCATATGTCAAACCATTAAGTTTTTTTTTGTAGATTATAAATACCTTTTTGAACAGAAATGTAAGGTTACAGACTTTTGATGAATGAAATGAAATTATGTGTTTGAGAGGTTTCTCATACTTTGGTTCTTAAATGAACTGAAAATTGACTTATAAGAGAATAATTGTTTTAGTGATGTTATTTTTTATATTTCTCGTTCGTGATTTGTTATAATCATTGGGTGGGGTTTTTATTTCTAATAATGTTGGTGTCTCAGTTCAAGGTAATTGTTGTGTTATGCTTTCTATCCTAAAACCTGATTTTTAGCTTTCATAAATGTGTCATCAATCTTAGTTATGGTTATGTGACCGCGTGATAATGGGGTTCACATAAGTTCTCTAGGAATTGTCTTTATTTTTAAACAATACCACTAATGAAGCAAAAAGACTATTACTATGTTGGATTATGTTTGATTCCATCATCTCAAAAACCATTTATTTTGTAAGCTAGAGTACCTGTATGATTTTAAATTGACAAGTTAGACTCATTCCTTCAAAGAAATGTTGTGATTATGAGCCTTTGAAGATGGTAATTCTTTAGGCTCTTTAAAAATTTCATAATAGAACTTTAATGGGGCTTCTAAGATTATGTCTTTTTCTTTATTTTATATAAGACAATAGTCATAAAACATAAACCTTTGTCATTTTTTTCCACCATTCTCAAACTACATAAGCTAGCCTCTACTAGTTTAGATGCATTGTTCATTAGGCTATTAAATTGCTCGAACCCAATAGCTTGGAGTTATGTAGGTCCTTCTGTTTTAAGTAATACTTCCTAATTATGCCATTAAAATGACATTCATAATTCTTTATAATTAAATACAAATGTTATCTAATATAGCTAACCATTGAATCCCTAACACCATGTCATAATTGTTTAATTCAACTCTATGTACATCAACCTTAAAATTTACTCTCTGCATCTTCCATTTAAAACCTCTATGCATGGTTGAGCAAATCATTGTTCCTTTATTGACAGCTTCCACTGTTAAAGGGTCCAATGACTGTGAAATTACTTTGTAACTTATTAGCCACTTCATAATTATTGAAATTATAGGTGCTGCTAGAGTCTACCATAATAAAAAGTGGATATTTATCCACTTTTCAAGTTACTTTAAGAATATAAAATCCATTAACACAATTCACTACATTGATGGATATACGAGGAGTAATAGTTTTAGAATTGAAATCATTATCTCCTTCTTTTTCTTCCTTTATGTCATCATCATGTTCTATAATATAAAAAAATAGAGTGTCTTATTTTACCTTTATATCGTGGTACAAACTTCTTTTCATGCTAAGAGCATAACCTCTTAACTCTTCTCTCGTCTAACTCTTTATTTCTTAATAATTTGGTTGGTTTGAAAAATAATTTATTATGAAAATTAAGTAGGTACAGATGACAAACCAAGCTGGTATAATTTTAGGGTATTAAAAGTAAAGAAGGATGTGTTTTTGTTAGGGGTAAGATGTTGATTAAATCTAGGTTGACTAGTTTGGGTCATTGTATGTGTAGAATATTTAAAGTTGTTATGGTGGTTGTCATGATCTAATTTTTGAATTTTTTTAAAAATAATAAATAAATAACAAAAAATTAAAAAAGAGAGATTTTTCTTGATTAGGGACCTAATTGTTAAATGTCAGAACTTTAGTAGTCATATTGAAAATGGTCATTTCTGTTGACAACAGCGCCGTTTTGAATCATTGTTCATCATCATCTTTTAAAAACCTAAAGACCAAATCAACAGGAAACGCAACCGAAAGAAATCATGGACCACGTTTCCCAGTTGTTATCCACGATGCGCCATTAGTCCTGCAATGAACGTGCTTATGCAGGCACAATCAAATGGGCATTCTTTGGCTTTATAAAACCAAAGAAAGGACCATAAAAAAGGGGAAGGAGAGACGAGCAAAATACAAAGGGGTGAGAAAAACAAAAACACAGAGATAAGGGTAACTAGAGAAAAACACGTGACGAACGAACAAAAAGGAAGGGAAGAACAGAGATAGAGAGAACAAAAACAGAGACTAAAGACAGACATTACAGAGAGAGACAGACAGACATAGGAATGAAGAAAAACAATGAACAGGGGAACACGAAGAGGCAAAAACAAGACACATAGGATAGAGCGTTCGGTCAACCTGCACACCATCATCGGCTTCGTCTCCAACAGACCACGTAAGTCTCTCTTATCTCTATCCCCGTCTTACAATATTAATTCAGTGACACTATACATAGACAATTTTAATTCACCTCCTACTGTTCATTGTTTAATTAGCTGATTGTGCAAGCGTGAACCAGATCACGCGTGCCTATTGTGCCCGGCCAGTCAATGGTTTGAACTAGTGACAAGGTTGGGTCAGTTGGGTGCAGCCCAGCCAAACAAGCTGGGCTCGACCCGACCCAAAAAAAAAGAAAGAAACCATTTGTGGCCAAAGCCCAGTCGACCCAATTTATTATGGATCAAGGGTGTGTTTGGCAAAACACATTGCATTTTCTCTTTTATTTAACCTTTTTATATATTTATTCAAACATGCTTTTTTGGATATCAGAAAATTCCAAAAAAAAATCATGGACCTTTTGAATTTATTTGTAGGCCCCTCATTTTTTTATGTATTTCATTGTATAATTGATATGTGGATTTTTATTATGAAATGCAAACCTGATATACAATACAATTTTTTCTTTTTAAAAAAATGTATGCATTGATTTAAATTCATTTTATTGGTTTATTCACTGACACTAGAGTTAAGAATATCATACATTTTTTTTGCTACGTAATACTTACCAATGCTAGAGTTGGAAGTATTCGTAGTTGAACATTCACTGATGCTAGAGTCAAGAATATCACAAACAGGCCATCATAGTATAAACCAACAAACTCTTAGCAATTTAAAACAAAACCAGTAATGCAGCTTACCTCAGGCACGACGTTTAAGGGGTGATAATATCTTATATTTTGCGTAACCAGTCTCGTACCATAGAATCTCTGTTGACCAGTTAGGGTTTCTAGTGACCATATACTAGGTGACAACTCCTTAAACAAGACATTTTCCTATCTAAAAACAAGATGTCAGAAATATGTTATTTCATAATTTTTAATTTTTAAAGATTGTCATGATGTCTGGTGCAATAGTGATTTTTGTAATAGGACATGGTATTTTTTTATAGGCGAGCTAGATTATAGGCTTGCTTAGGTTCTTAACCTCCACCTCCAAACCACCATAAAGAAGGCTTGCTTCTCACTAATCCCTGCCCTGTTCCATAAAATATTAAAATCTTAGATATAAGCCTCTAGTCTCTCATTTTGTTTAAGATCCTTCAACTCTTTTAAAGGAACCTTTTTTCCCCTAAACCCACAACATAAAGCCTCTGTATACTCATCTTACGAGATATATATATATATATATATATATATATATATATATATATATATATATATATATATATATATATATTTTGACCATTTAAACTTCACATAAAACTTTAATGCCAATAAAAAGTCATATCATCTAAGTAATAAGAGGCTAATTTAAGTTTTTCAGAGTCTTCATATCAAAGTATTGATTGTATTTATAAAGCTATTTATATACATCATCACCATTAAAGCATGAAAAATCCCTTCTAGGCTTATATAACTTATAAGAGTGATGTCATTCTTCACATCTCCAGCAAGGTTTTAAAACAGAACCTCCATGTGAAGGTCATGGTAAACTTTCATCGGACCATGTTCAACAATAGTTGATTATAGCTTCTACAAAATCGAGCCTTGTTGAAAAAAGAGCCCACTAATGAGGTCCTTTAGCTCTTATATTATGGATTTATGGTTAGCTTTCTAGTTTCTGCCCATAAACTTTCAGTAACTTCATCACTTGCTTATATTTTTTGCAATTGTTCCTTGTTAATAGAGTCATGAGAATCCTCTAGTTTTCCTAGATCTTGGACCTTATGTTAGGTACCATGCCTAGTGTTCGAAGATCCAAGGCTCTAATATAGCAAATGAAATGACAATAAAATCAATATCAACAGTCGCCAGAAGTAATGAAAACCAACTTAAAATATAAAATGTTTTAATAATGAAGGATAGAGAAAGAGTGACAATCTAGTCGATTCATTACTTTTTCCTTCTGAGCAAATTATTTGCTCTCATTATGTTACCTACTAGGAGCAATTCTAGAATCATATCCACCGCCACACTACACGTGACAAGCTATTCGACAAAAAAAAAAAACAATTTAAAACCCTTTATTCTTTTTTAAATTGAATTAGACTCCTATCTTCCATTTCTCTTGTAATAATTAATGGAGATGGTGTATTTAAGCTGTTTATGTTAAATTTAGATCATGTTTGGCATTGTGTTCAAAATATTATTTGTCTAAAATTTGATCAAATTAGTTTTATTAGTATTTTTTAAATTATTTTGATGTCCTGATATCAAAAATAAATTTTAAATTTTTTTATAAAAAATATTTTTATATATTTATAAGTGAGAAGCACTTTGAAATATAACCTCTACTATATTTCTAAATAGGGGCTTAATGTATTGTAGTGTTTTCATTCTTAGTTATGTGTATTTAAAAAAAAAATCAATTTCAATTGATGAAGAACCCTCAGGCTAAACAGATACAATTAAGTTGTGCAGGTGTGATATAAAATAAATCTGGGACAATAAGGAACTGGGATTAAGTTTTAAATGGGTAGAATCTGTGTTAATTATATTACTCAGAACAATGAGAGAAAGACATCATGATAAAAAAGTATTAATACAGTCAAATTAAATAAAAACAAAAACTAACTGAAATAATCAATTTAATCAAAATCGGACCCCTCTACACACCGAGTGTCCAGAGCCATGGAAGTAGTTTATTGAGGTGGAGAACATAAGTCTGAACGAGGGCATCTAGCCCATAAATGGCCTGATAAGACATGATCGATAAATATTTCCCAGCCCAGTTAAGGCCCCTCATTTTCGACATGGAGATTCTGTCAATGGCACAGCAAGTTACTTCAAGTGACACTATATTCGTACCTGCTACGGAATCAGCATGAAATAACAAGGAAGCATCCTAGAAGCAGCAGCAGCCATTCCCATGAGGCAGCAAAAATCCAACTCCGTTCACCTAATTCTACAATAACTTCACTTTCCATTAACGAAGCTGCATATTTATGTATGTGCTTTAAACTTACTCTTGCCCCTCACTCTCTAAGCCGTACTATACATATAGGAGCATTAATTTCTTAAGTTATAATTTCATTTATATAAGAGTGCTATGGCTATCTTGGTAGATGTCTTTGAAGGGGTATGTCTATGTGTTTCAACTCTGTGGGATCTGCAAGAAATGCGCTTTGCAAATGTGTTCGATGGTGTAAGTTCCATTGCAGCGTCAGTATTCATGGCTGCTGTATCGTGTTTTATAGCCATAAGGAGACGATGAAATTAACCATTAATTTGTTTCTGGTGATTTTCAGCAGGCAGGACATGGACTGAGTTGTTTTACTCTTGATAGGTTTGTTTGTATTGTTGTTGCTAGGACCGAGTGGTGCGTGGTAAATATAACATCAGACCACCACACCTAGGAGCATTGGTTGGAATTGTTTTTGTTGTTCGTTATTTTCTTTTTCCTCAAATTCTTAATATCTTTTTGTGTTATAATCGCATGAGTTCGCTTTCTCACAAGAATGCTTCTTCTTCTTTTATACATATGTACTTGGTAGTTATTAAAATCCCCCGAAGACTATCTTTTCAAAGATTCAAATGATTGTCCTCAAAGGGAAGCAAGCTATTCTTCTTACAGTCTGATAGATTGTGTGTTATGTATAGAACAATGTTATAGTTCAAGAGGTTTTATATATATAATGTGTGACAAGCCTTGCTGCTGGAAAATTGAACAACTTACTGCTGGAACTTAAACATCGAAAGAAAATAACAAAGCTAAGCCTTGTTCCTAGTTCTGACTAATTCGAGGTAGCCAACCTCAATTTCTAAACTGAAGACATAATAGAATTCACTGTGAGAAGCCCTCCTGCAGCCAACAATGACTGTTATTTATACTAAGAAAGCAGAACAGAAAGGGCGAAAGAAACTGTAAAGGGAAATTTAAATTTCCTTCCCCCGCTGCTGCCAGGGAGATGAACTTCAAGTTCTGATCTCCTTATCTAGAGGTTTGTTGAGTGGAGTTAATTCCTTACACGTTCTTCCCTTAGAGTTAGTCTCCTTAATTGTTGCCGAGCATGTTGCTCATTTTGCCGTATCAATCCCAACCCCTCTTCCTATTCTTTCACAACCTGCAGCTGAGGGAGACCACAGGCTGTTACATAATGTTTTTGGTCATGCCATAACAATCAATGGTTAACTACAGATCTGTTTTCATTTTAAACTCTCTTTTTACTCCCATGATGCTGAGACCTTAAATTCCTTCTTTCCAGCCAAAGGGTACACAGTCTCAAGTTTCCTGTACCCATTATGTTATAACAATAAACTAGAGACCATTGATGCCTGAACTACTCCTTTTTTTCGCTTTTGATACGCTCTAATCAAAGTCACTAATGAAAATCTAATGCTACACATCTAATTACATAATATAATATGCAGCCATTTATCCAGTGATTTGGGTAAGTAAGGCTGCATATTTCTTTTCATCTTTAATAAGTCTCTAATAGTCTTTGATTTATAAAAGAGACTGATGACTGTTACGCTAACATGAAAATGAAAGGATTACTAGCAAAATCTAAATCTCCCAACATTACAAAAGTTGCTACCTCAATAGCATATGAGAACATTTCTATTTTTGTGCACATGCACTATAAGTGAACAAGGAACTGGCCTTGGCATCAGAACAAGTCTCTGCTGCTGCTGAATGAACTTCCTAGAATTGGTATGGAAACCGGATAGAGGGTTATTTTGATTGTGCGACTCTGAGAGAAGCCAAGCAAATCTTTACACTCTTCAAGATCAGCATCACAAGTCAAAAGAACTGACTCGTGTTCGTTGTCCAAATACTTGAGACCAATTCTGCTGAAATCATATATATCAAAACGCTTTGCAATCTCTCGTCGCAAGTCACTGAAACCCCAATTTGGTTGCAAGCTAAAACGGATATTTTCATGACCAAAAGTGGCTTTAACTCTAAAGGCACCTCCATCTTGTAAACCCTGGCTATTACTTATTGCTAGGCGTGCTTGAGTCTCCAGATTTTGATGCTGGCCTAATGTTTCATGGCTTTTGGCTCTAGCAAATTCCTCCTGATTCAAGGAATTTATCTCTGATTTACTGCAAGTTCTCTTCAGCGCCTCGACAGGGTCTTCTACAGCTGAAGCATGTCCAGTGCTCGAGCCATTGGCTGTGCGGGTAAGCTGCTTTTGGCCATGACGGATGCTCAAACCAGAATTCTGACTGCTCAAAGAGGACTGCGATTTTGAATCAGTTCCTTCAGGGCTGAACAAGTGACTCTCAGGTTTTGGGTTTGATTCCTTTGAGTAGTCGGTTATCTTGAAAGATGAAAAGGGATTATGCCCAGAATAGTTGGGGGAGCTCAATTCTGGGAAGGCAGTATAAAAAGAATCAACTTCAATGAGACCTTGAGCACCCATGACAGAGTCAACTACAACTTGGAGTTTCCTCAAAGAGTGGTTAACCTTCTTGATCTTTCGAGAAGGCCAACGGTTGATACCATATTGCCTGCATATCCTTTTCAGAGTGGTGGGGCAAACTGCAATGGAAACGAACTGTGTAAGCACTTTTTTGTTCACTAGGCTAAAGCAAAACAAAACGGATAGGAACTTATTGGTCTGCTGGGCTACAGTGCCTTCTTGAGAAATTAGCCTTAACATAAAAAAAAAAGCTAAATACAAAAAGAGAAAAAGAAAATGAGATTCAAATATAATGGCATATTTTTGTACCTCCAATACTCTTAGCAGCATCTTTAAGGCTCCCAGAAAAGTATTTTCGAAGAACTTGCAAGCTGATTGTCTTCTCTGCCTTGGTCTGGCTCTTCTTGCCTTTTTTTCTGCTGCCTAACAAGTTACTCCAGGGAACATAAGAATCTTGGCCGCTTTCAACAGTACAGTGTTCAGGATTTTGTTGAAGCTTCCCAAACTCTGAAAATTCCTGCTCTCGGAACAGGTCTAAATCATTGTCATCCCAGTCAGCTGTCTCCCTGAACATCTCTTCTTCCTCGGGTTCTTGTTTCAGACATTCCCATGATTCGCAGAATTCCGGGACTAATTCATTGCTTTCAGGTTGAGAACTTTCAGAGTGTACTGGAGTTGTGATGGTCTCAATCACTTGTTCCTCCGTTTCAGAATAAACTGGAGGAGGGTTTTCAAGGGAGTTCTCTGCTTCTTCTTGATAGGTCAGATCGTGTGTGTTTATACTCAAATGACCAGACCCCATACAAGGCAAATATGGTGAAGGGTCATACACAACACTAGAGATGGAAGGTTCAGGCTCGAAAAAGTTGACTCCATCACTTCTCTCGCACCAATATCCTTGAACCAAGAGTTCATCCGTGAAATTCAAGTCCATAAAAGTGTCCGAGGTGGTCCTGAATATTGTATTTTTCCTGAAGGCACCGCCTTCCATGCAGATCTTTCTTCAAATTTGTATTCAGTCCAACCTATTAAATCGAAATTGCAGAAAAGTGTCACGAGGCAGAACACCATGGAACAGTAAAGATGAAAAATAAAAGGAGGGACTTCCAGGAAGGATTGTTATTGCTTGTATCCAAGAATCCGATATGATCAAGCCGCAGAACCATGGCTTCAACTAAAATTGTCTTGTCCACTGCAATCACAGATGGATCAGAGGCAGTAACCTACCGCAGTTCTATGGCAAACCAACACAAACTCGAAATAAGTAAACTAGTATCATCATAAGTACATAGAATCTATATTTTTATCAGGTCTTGCAGGATCTCACAAGCCAAAACGAAGAGAATGGAAACAGAGGACATTAAACACAGAGCAGTAGGATGATATAAATCAACAAATGAAAGATGCAGAGGAAGTACCTCGCTTTCTGAAGACCCTTGTATCAAGTTTCTTTATGCAGTAAACCAAAGCCAAGAATGACGCTGTTAAGGGAAGTTGAGAGTTTTCTCAGGATGAGATCCCTTCCACAGATTCTGAATATGAGAGAGTTTATTCTTCTTTCAGTTGTGACACCCCAGTAGTTATATAATCCCCAAGGCTAGCTGTACGCGTGCTCTATCGACGCAGGTAGCCTAAAGTCAACTGTGTAAACATAATAATTAAGGTTAAAAATTACTCGGGGAAAGATGGGAAGGGAACCCTTTCCACAGCAAAAGCATTAATTTTCAAAGATCAGTGAAAGTGAAAATTTTGAAAAGTAAAAGATTAGCCACTAAGTTATATTGAATGTTTATTGTTTCTCTCTGCCTTATTAAAAGATTCCTTGCTGTACTGTCCAACTCTATTTTAATGTTTATTCCATTAATCAAGAGCAAGTTGCCTCAACCATTCCCAGGTATTTTATTGAATAAAGGGTCCATGATAGCTATTTCATTCCGACATTATTATTATTAGAAAATAATATAAATTATATTTTTAGACTTTATTTAACAGCTTAATGTATTGGATCCAGATGGTTATTTGATATGGTATCAGAATTCTAATAACCAAACAATCACGAGTTCGAATCTCATCATCCTTATTTGTTTGATAGAATAATATGAACATATGTAAATTTCAAGGATAAAGAGATTTCACTTGAGAAGATGTGTTAAAGAATAATATAAATTATTTCTGTAACTTTATCTAATAACTTAAACTATTGAATTGAAATGACTCTTTCAATAATTTACTATTGAGTTGAAATGATTTTTTCAATAATTTACAAGGCGACATGGAGATTCTTTGATAAATTATCCTTTCTTGATCTTCTGCAATGTCCTTTCGCTTCATCGAGTCGCCACATCTTCACCCATAAAAGATAATCGAAGTCGAATCCTAATGATTCACGACTTTGAGATTCCAGACATGAAAGAAATATAGAATGGCGATTTCCTCTTCTTGGATGCTGCATCCTGAATGCTGATTGCTTGAGAAAACTGGCATCGCCTACAAGTGTTGCTTTCGAGGAAACACTAAAATATATATCCTTGAAAAAAAAATAAATCGAAGTAAGACCAAAATCATTCATCAAGGTGAATTATTAGTTTGGAAATTCCAATGATTTGGTGGCAAGTCAGCATCAACGTTGTAATGGCAGCGTGTTTTTTTTGTTTTGTATTGACAGCACAGTTATTTTTTAAAATATTTTTTATTTAAAAATATATATATCAAAATAATATATTTTTATTTTTAACATGGTAACATCAAAATAATTTAAAAATACAAAAAAAAATTTAAACAAAAAAATTTATTTTTCATGAAATACTGATTAAAACTAGTTATTTTAATACATTTTATAATTTGATGTTATTCCAAATAGCGATATAGTTTAAAAGATATTAAATTAACATGAGAGAGGATAGAGAATAAGAAAATAAACTTAGAAACACATCAAAACTCTAATTATAACATCATTAATATAATTATAAAAATCTAAACAAAACAAATTTAATAACACCAAAAAAAATCACTAATAATAACCTGAGTAGATGACACCGTCATGAAACATAAAAAAGGGTACCACTATCTTGGGGCGGCAAATTGGAAACTGATTCCTAATTTTTTAAGGGTTCTGATTAGTCATCAGAAATAGACTAGAAAGCTAATTAATAGCAACCATGACGATAGAATAATGGTTACGTGCTAGCCATGACCAGACACTCTTTTGTTTATATTATATGTTCCTTTTCTTCTTAATTAAACCATTAAATTATGTCCGTTTGCTGGTGTAAAGCATGGTATGTGGCGATTGGTGTCTGTTTAATGATGTCGGAGGAGGATTTCACTACAGGTTTTCCACAAAAGCCTCTCATGGCCTCAATAATTAATGTTCTTTTCTAGGGCTGACCATCCTCTTGCATTATAATATCTGTGTGTACAGATCCTCCGCCAACGGTTTCTCTTCTCCGCCATGGGCACATTGGAAGATACAAAACAGTCGCCTGGTTCCTGTCAGCGCTCTGTGCTGTTTCAGATCTAACTCTGAACTCGGTCAAAGTGAGAGCAGCAGTTCTGTCATCAGATTTGGTGTTTTGTACTTGCTATTTAAAGAAATTAATTATGTCCAATAAACATATTTTTGGCTGTGATTTAAAAAATAAAAGGTTTACAAAAATATTAAAATTATTTTAAGATAGAGTTTTACATGTAAAATAAATAAATAAATAAATTTTGAAATGCAATTATATATATTATTATACCCAATTTAAAAAATATATATATAAATTATTTAACTACCGAAATAATTTTTTCGATCTAGTTGACCATGATTAAAAAGCTATCTCAGTACGAAAAAGTTATCTTCATCCATTGGCGGATTGAGCTGATTTATAGCATGGCTATGTTCTGTCATCCATTGTAGCAATTGTACTCTGTTTTTTTCTTCTTATATACAGACAGCATGCCATCCAAAACTACAAGTAAATTATTTTTACAGGAATTTAATAAATATTACCACATTGATTAGGAATAAATTGGTATGAACATATTTTTTTAGCAGTGTAAAATGACTTTACTATTCTGAAAAGCAAAAAAAAAACATATATCGCTTTCATCCACAAGCCTTTTTATCTTTTTAATATTCGTTGTTCAATGAAATTACATTGATACTTTTTTTTAAAAAAAAACTATTAGAATTAAAAAAAAATTGCTTTTTAGTCTTTTTATTTTTTTTTTCACGGTGAAATGAAAAAATTGACCTTAAACTTAAAAAAATCTATTGTAAATGTCCAGGAGTGTTTTCATCTTTTTCTTATAGGTTTTTTTTTTTTGGTTATATTCAAGTTCACTTAGAGGTTGTTTGGTAATTTAACAAGTATAAAAATGATTTAAAAAAATTTATTGATGCTTATGATGCACGCGTCAACATGTAGGCGTCTTCTGAACCCTTCGAGCGACAAGTGTGGGTCCTTTTGATCACCAAACATAATTTTCTACAGCACCATTGGAATTGTTGCGGCGGCCCCTCCACTATCCGGCAGCAAGTGTGGCCAATGATGTCTCCAGTTGATGCTAGTGGTATTTTTTTTTTTTATCTTTTCTCCTTGATTTTCACGTCTGACCTTTCAAAATTTCAAGGCGGCCCTTTAATTGTTTTCTCCTCTAGATTTGATCTATATCCTTTTAATTATTATTTATTTTATATGAAGTAATTTATTAAATTAGAATTTAATTTTTAATTTCATCCTATTTTAATGTTTTTTATTTATTAGATTTAATTCTCATTCTTTTGATTACTGTTTGTTTTATTTGAGATAATTATTAAAATTAAATTGTTTTTGCGACTTCATCCTCCCTCGGTTTTTTCTCCTATCAAATTTGATCCTTATTGCTATAATTGCTATTTTTTTATTTTGACAAAAAAAATTTCCAGTTTCATTCTTTAACATTAAATTGAAGCCAAATCTAGGAGATACGTCCAAGTTTACTTTTTTTTCTTTTTTTTTTAAGCTCATGTCTTTTTAAGTTTCATCCTTCAACATTTATTTAATTAGAGACCAGACTTCATTATTATTATTTTAATTTGTTTTTTCACTTATTTTTAAAATTACTTCAATTATTTCGTCCTTCAACATTAGGTTGTTTGATAGTTTGCTTGGTTTGATAATTTGTTTTCTATTGAATTTTTCATTGATTTTTTTAATGGGATTACTTAATATAACAATCAGGTCATAGGCTTTTCATGCTAACATAGGTGGACTCTGGTTGGGTTTTCTCGACCTTTATTGAATTATATTTTTGTTCTTTAATTTTTTTTTTCCTTCAATATTTTGTTTGCTAGCAATTGAGCTTTGATTTTTTTTTCATTTTACTTTTTATGAGGTTATCGTATTTTCATTTAGTTTTTTATTCATTTTCGAATAAAAGCCTCCATCATTTAATTAATTGAGAATTGGTCTCCATGCTTTTATTTTTAGGTTTTCTTTTTATGGGGCTTTTCCAATTTTACAATTATGATCACGAGGTTAGTGGGTTGACTTAGTTTGACTCAGGTTTTTTTTGTTATTTAAAAAAATCAGTTTCACCCTTCAATATTTAATTATTTGATAATTGAGTTTGATAATTTTATTCAATTTGCTTTGACGAGGTTACTTTGATATCGCAGTCAAGTCATATATTTGGCGTGCTAACCTAAATAGACTTGGGTCGGGGTTTTTTACCTTTTTCTCCTTGTTAGTTTTTTTTTTACTTTATTTATTGTTATTATATATTTTTATTGGTGTTTTTAAATTAACCGAATTTATTGAAATCAATTGTGTCAATGATGAAAGTTCTATTTTTTTTATAAAAAAAAAAGACATGTACATCGCCAGACAGCATTGAAAGGGTTGAAATGTCTTGTTGCAAAGCTTGATCCTTTTTCTTGCTAAAAACTAGCGAGCCTTCCAAACAACATTAGCGAGTTTAAATGTCTCATAGAGCATGATCTTGGTCTTTGCAACAAGCTAGCAAGTCTTCCAAACAACATCCATGCATGGTCTAGAACCTCTTGAAACACCTAATGTAAGGGGTTGTTGTAGGCTGAATGAATTGCCAGAGAACCCAAGGTCATTAGCATTATGCACAAATAATTTGGACTGTCTCCCATATTTGAATTTGGAGATAAGCTGTGGCTTGTTAGAAATTCCCAACAGCTTTGGCTCTTTGCTGTCATTGAGAAAATTGACATTAACGCGGAATAGTTTTGAGAAGATGCCAGCTGACATCAAGCAACTTCCTGAGCTAACTGAACTTATTCTGGAGCATTGTAAATCGCTTCGATGGTTACCAGAGCTTCCAATAACTCTACATCATTGAAATGTTAAGGGTTGCATCTCTCTTGAATCAATAGAAAGCATATTCACACGAGCTGAGAAAGAGTACGTATGAAGCTGCTTCTGAGAATATCATCAGTTTTTCTGATTGCTATAAATTGGGTCAGAACGAACGCTTTAAAATTATGGATGACGCGTAGTTAGCAATTCGTCGGATGGCGACATCAATATATAGTAAGGTAAATTCCTCACTCCCTCTCTTTCTCTGTTTATAAATAAAAATCACGATGATGATTTTGTATATTTCTCTCTTTTTCTGGTGCAGGGATCTGGTGGGGTGGATAAATTTTGGTGAGCGACTTAGATTTAGATTATGTATCCATATTCCATGGGTTGGAAGTCCCGGAGTGGTTAGGCTATTAGAATATAGACACAAGGGTCTTCATGAGAAAATATCAAATCACAACTAGTGCTAATCAGTTCTTGGGATTCGCTGTTTGCGCTGTCATTGTATAGAAAGAAAACTGGGAATCTTCTCCTTTTTTATATAGTAAATGTATCTGCCATCTGATAACCGAAGGGGGATCCGGTGTGATCTCCGTTTCTACACCAAGTTCTTGTTGCTATTGGAATCAGAACATTTGTACATTTGCCATGACTCTCTTATTTTATGTACTTGAAACCCTAATATATGCTTTAAACCGGCTTGAATCTGCTTTTCATTCCTTCAAAGATGATCCTGAATTTGAGGTATATACCTCTGCCTATCTAGGCATCCATTGGCCTCTGTATATATGCTTCATTTCTGGGCTTTTTTGATTTCGCTGAAAAGAATATTTATTTCATTTCCGGTGCCTAATTTATATACAAAGAGTAAAGAATAACAATTTCAAAGCTGTTGCTCAGGGTTTCAAAAAGCTGTTAAGGTGAGATGCTCAAGAACTTGCGAACACAGCGTGGCTTGTTTAGGCCTCCTTTCTCACATCAACTCCAACATCATTCAAATTACAAGCCTGCTCACTTTGGCGCATTTTGAAAAAAGTTGTGCCTCGCTAATCATCGGTTAAGTAAATAAAATAACGAATCTTTGCAGCGGCCTCGCTCGTGGCTTGTTGATCCAGTGTTACCACCATGCACAGTGCTCTTCAACTCAAGGGTCCGAGACTGGTGACAGAAATACACTCAAAGAGAAAATAGAAAAAACATTCTTTCAATAATCCAATTTGCTTTCCCCCCTTTCTTTGTTTGGGAGAAATAATCAGTTTTTTTTTGTTTTTTGAGGTATATAAAGGCATAAAGCTGTGGATTATAATAAAAATCTATAATGCATTGCTTTTCTTAATTTATTTTATTTTAAAAAAAAAAACTATTAATCACCCAAACTCATGGCTTTCATCGTACAAAAGATGGTCCTATGAAACCTTAATCGTTGAAATAAAAAAGAATTAGTTACTGGCACACAAGAAATTCATTTGAAAGAAATTGTTAAATGTTCAGGAGAAAACACTTCCGCGACGACGGGGATTATTTTATCCGAGCCAAAGCCATGAGCTTAGAGTCTGAGACCATCTTCACAACACCATATAAATGCTAGCCCGTGACTGTTGCAGTCCATTTGACTGGTCGTCCCATTAGTATATATTTGTCTCAGACAACACAAGGCACAACCCAATGTAGCAGAGACCAAATGACTATTTAAGAACATAAAATAAGAGGAAACTGAACCGGCCTCCCTCGTGGCATTGTTTTCAAGAACACATGCTCAAGTCAAGAGTTCGAGGCTGGTGAGAAAGAAAGCAGAAAGATATATAGAGAGAATAGCCATCGAGGGAGAAGATCCAAATCTAACATACAATAAAAAAAAATGAAAAATGAACGATATGGTTACAGTCATAGGGTCAGATGCATAAATCAAAGCGTTCTTTTGCTTTTCTTCTTGTATTACTTGTGAAATGTTTGGCTAAGAAACCTTCTTACGCTGGCTAAGTATAGGAATATCAACAGATACTCTCGGGTTCTTATTTCTTTTATATTCCATCTATTATTCATTAAATAAAAAATACATTAAAACTCAAAACAATTACCATAAAACTCTCTTCACGTAATAAAATTTATTAACACCAATTCTAACTTATTTAATAATCAAAATCATCACGAACAAATAACTTTTATTTTTATTAATAATAATAAAAATCAAATACGAATACACGTTCTTCTTCTTTTTTTTAGATATAACTACATGGCAAACAAGCTTTTCGTAGGCATTCTACATATATTTCCCAAACCAATTCCAGCTTTATTGATACATACAAATCAAAAGAAATGAAATTTCCATCGGCCTTGCAGGGGCCAAGATGGTGGCTTTAGTTAATCGATAAATTAACTGACGAAACATCAAAAGTCTAATCAATATATTTGATATTTAGCAACTAGGGAAGCGAGCAGCTTCCACCGTTGCCATTGATCCAACATTAACAAAGACGTCAGCGGCTCAGAGTCAAGACCGCCGCAGCAATATCTTTATGCCTGGAGATACCCTTTTTCCTCCAAGTAAGAAATCACCTTTCCAGCCATGTCGCCTGGGGTAGAACAGTCTCCTGTGTTGCATTGCAATACTATCTGAAAAAAGGTAAACGAACATTTAAACACCAAATACATATATTGATGATATGCATGAATGTTGCGAGCAGGTAGAGGAATTAGTTAATGACAGTGAAACAACTGGGTAAGAGATGAACCGACAAGGCTTCACAACACATCGGTAAATATAAATACAAGCCAGCAACATAACTGTTAAGATAACAGAATAGAGGCAATTGTAGTAAAGGAAGAACCAAACCAGGAGTGCCACAATTTATAAGTAATAAACCCATATTTAATGGCACAAAATACCATCTATAAAACCCAACTTTTCTTAAGCTCCATCAAGAAAAGAATTAAACCTTTCTTGGTTCAGTCAAGAAAAGAACCCACCTCCACTTATTGTGTAGAACATAGTATGCAAAAGTTCTGTAACGCCCATTATATTTTCATCCATATTAATACATGTGGCAGAGATATTTCTCTTATTAATATATATGTCAGAGATATTTTTTCTCATTAATACATATGTCAAAGATATTTCTTATCAACATTAATATATATATCAGAGATATTTTCTCTTTTTAATACTATTAAGACAATATTATACTTTAACTTCTCATCTTCATAAAAAGACTCATGGATTACAAATAAATCATGAATCATTAAAGAGTCCTCAAAAAGACTCTCGAGCCTTATGTTATCTCCATGAATGATCTTAAATCTTTCACTCTCAGGTTTAATCTCTCTCTCTCTCTAGTGGGGGGCTCTTATACCCCATGTTAGAGGTGAGTAAAAAAACCTAAAAATCAATTAAATCAAAAAAATCAGAAAAAAAAATAACTGAAAAAACCGAACAGTGAAAAAAACTGATTAAAATTTTAAAAAAACCAACTGGTTCGATTCGGTTTCGGTTTTATAAGCCTGAAACCGAAAAAACCAAACCGAACCCAAACCGAAAAAAGGAAAAAACTGAGCCAAACCGGTTCAAACCAAGCCAAATCGAAAAAACCAAGTCAAACCGGTTTTTGTCCTAAAAAACTAAACCGAATCGAAACTGGTCGGTTTGAACCGGTTTCGGTTCGGTTTCGATTTAAAAAAAATTCGGTTTGATTTTTTTTATAGAAACCGAACAAAAAATGATCACCCCTACCTCATGTCATCGCTAGGAAGACCACATGTCTTCATCTCTTAAAAAAATACAATAACTCTCTAAGAAAGGGATTGACTTGATCTTCTTAATGCAACATCATCATCCTCCTCGAGTTCCTCTCCACCCCTTAGAAAATTTTTTAAGTATGGGCATCGACATGGATATGTCCCCTTCACCCCTTAAAAGTTTTCTAATTATGGACGACGATAAAGGTTTGCTCTCATCAACCTCTTAGAATATTTTCTAAATATAAGCTCACATTTATTGTGTTTTTCTATCTATTAGAAAAAATTTCTAAGTATGGATTCTTCTATGATTTCACCTCACTCTCCTCGAAAAATTTTCTAAATATTAGTTCCTCCATGGTTCATCTCTTCATACTTATAAAAAAAAAATTCAAACATGGAGCATACCTTTACACATAGGCTACCTGGTTTATTAACCGAGATTTTCAACCTCACTTCTCATACAAAAAAAAAATTCGATAAACTCATTATATTGGATACTTTTACAAGTCTTTATATATAAACATCACAAAGACTTAAGAGAGCTATTTATAAATCCAGATTTAAAGGCTTCAAAAAACCCCACATAAAACCCAACCTCCCTTGAGATCAGCCAAAAGACAGACCCAACTTTCTTGGGTTTAGCCAAGAGAAAGACTTGTCTCTTTTGAGTACAATTATATTTTGGATAACCATATTTCCATCAATATTAATATTGTGTGTAAGAGATAGTGTGTAAAAGTCTTTTAAGGACCACCATATTTCAATCCACATTAATACATATGACAGAGATATTTTTCTTCTTTAATATGTATATCAGTGATATTTTTCATAAACATTAATACATATATCAATGATATTTTTCCTATTTAATACTATCAATGTAATATTGCACTTTAGCCCTTTCTCTTTAAAAAAAGACTCGTGAGTTATGAATAGACCATGAATCCTTTAAACAAAAGGTTTGAAATCTTCATTTTCTATTGCATATTTATTTTCAAAGTATCTTTATGTAATATTATTGTATTTTCTCTAAAAAAAATTATTAACTTAATCATCAGAGAATTCAAATTCACCAATTGGATTTTTTGCAAGTATCAAGTACCTGCTTCCAGCCACCTTGGCTAAAAATAATAAATTAAATTTTCAGAACTAAAAAATTAACCGATTATTCAAGATATAAATCTTACTCCAATCTACTTGAACTTTTTTGGGTATCATTAATAAGGTTCCATTGAAATCGATCATCCAAATGAAAGAAAAAAAAGCAGGTCGATAAGCATGTTTTTACTGTGCATATGAGCATTTATGTTGACCAGAATATTCTTTTTTACTTTGCACAATTACCTCAGCATCCAATGGTGATTCATATGGGTCATCAATGCCAGTAAAACCTGCAGGATATAGATGAACATCAGAGCTCTTTACAGTTAATTCATGCAATACAACTCAGATGCATTGCAGTTCCCTAAGAATACCTTTGATCTTCCCAGCACGAGCAAGCTTATACAAGCCTTTTGGGTCTCTGTCCTCACAAACTCGGAGGGGAACATCCATAAACACCTGTTATGACAAGCCTCGTCAGGAATATTTAGCAATATGAGCAACATTTCATCATCTGATCAGGCATAATTGGCAGCATGAGCAACATTTGAAGATTGGATCCCAAACTAAGCAGCAAAGGAAGAACTACAATAAAATCCGACTTGCTAAACTTTGCAGTTTAAATAAAGCAATCACAAACTGGAGAAGCACCAACCTCAATGAAATCTCCACTTGGTAACATTGCTCGACAGGCAGCCCGATCCTTTTTGTACGGAGAGATCAGGCAGGCGATGCAAATAAATCCAGCATCTGCAAATAGTTTCGCTACCTCCCCTGAACGCAAAGGAGACATTACAAAATTCCATACTCAACCATCCAAAGGTCCATGAGTGCAGATCACTATTAATCAACCATTATTAACTGAGTAGACATCCCCACTGTCACGCGTGATGGTATAACAAGTAATACTTGTAAGGAAAAATCACAAGATGTAAGCAATTAATACAATGCTTACCAACTCTCCTTATGTTCTCAACACGGTCTTCTGCTTTAAAACTAAGGTCACGATTGAGGCCATGCCTGACATTGTCGCCATCAAGAATGTATGACAACTTTCCTCTCTGGTACAGCATTTGACTCAAGGCACATGCCACAGAGCTCTTCCCTATCAATTGAGTTTCAGAACATAAGAAGGCGACGAAAGGTAGAGGACTAAATACAAAAAATATTTAGAAATCTAGAACTTTTTTCCCACAGTGGCACCAGAAACCCAAAGTCAGGCAATAAAAAACCAAAAAATAGAATCAATGCGATGCACGCTAAGCTTCATGGGTGTTTGTGCGAGAGCACTTAAAATCAGAAAAATTTAACCTGCCATCCTTGACTCAAAAAGTCAGAACAAAAACCACACTACAGGAATTTACTCAAAACTAAAAAGCTCGTCAAACACTGTTGATTTACATCTGACAGACTTGGTCTACGATCACTTGACAATCAACCCAATTTTTTATTTGAAAAAAAAAACCACAGGAATTCAATGGAGCCAAGTATGACAAACCTGAACCACTGAGACCGGTGATCCATATAACACAACCCTTTTGTTGGAGAAGCTTCTGCCTGTCAATTTTTTCAACTGGGCACTCATGCCACTTTATGTTTGTTGAATTCCCTATTGTAGACAAATGGCTGTGATTTTTCCCTGTATCCAAAACTCATGTGAAGAATCAAGTCAAAATCCAAACTATACAAAGAAGAACAAGAATCCAATCGATAAATCCCAATCTCAATAAATACCTTAATCAAGACACTTTTCAAGAAAGAAAACGAGATCAAAAATCAAAAACCTTGAATTCTGTACCTTTTTTCACCACCTAAACTTTAATAAACTGGTCCAAATTCAATTACTAATACAAAACACAAATTAAGCCCAATAAAAAAAGTTACCTGCATGCCCATTTGCCAACTTATCCACCTTGCCCTGAACATCCACTTTAAGCGTCTGTGTCTCTTCCATGGCAACCTTGATCAGGCAAACCCCTCTCGGTTTAAAATCAATGGGTTGATTGCCACCATTGAAGCTAAAAAGTCCGAGCCTTTTCGAGCCCGAAATTACAGGCAGTGCTGGCTTCAAACCAATAGTATTCATTGCTCAAAACAAAAAATAAACATACAAAAAATGGTACGAAATGTAACGAATGATTGTATATATAAATGTATGTATCAGAATATGAGTGTAATAAGGATAAAGACGGGGTTGTTGAACATGACAATTTTACTACAACGTTTTGCAAAACGTGAATTAGGAAAGAAAGGCGACAAGAAGGAATGGAAGTGGTTGGGTATTTTAATTATTTCTTGAGGCTGATAACATTACTGACACGATTCCGTGATTTTTATGCAGAATGGTTGGTCAGTGGATTACAATCTGTCTTGCGATTGCCAAGTGATTTTGTGGAATTAATGAATGATTGAGATGGTTTTGGACTGCCCTCTTTGCCACACAGGTGTCTGTCTGACACTTGCATGTTTTCTTTCTTCTTCTTCCATCATGTTTGGACAGACTGTCGTTTTCTTCTGGGTTGTGTGGTCTAGATGAATGGAATTGAATTGTACTATGCATGCCTTTATGTATCACTAGATTTATTTGTACTGTTTGCTTTAACAATGCAACGACAATTTTGTCTATTAACCAAAAAAAAACACTTAACAAGATATTGAGTTATTTTCAAATGGCATATTAATTATTATTAAATTGATCGGGAATGAATGAAACTTTTTTTATTTTGATTATATAGTGCAATGACAAAATATTTTTAGAATTAAAAAATTGAGTTGGTGTTAAAGGGATATTTTTGTATTTTTACAATGATTTTTTCATTGTTATAATATTAGTTAAGAGATGATTTGATATTTGACCGAATATAAAAAGTAATAAACAATTAAAAAGTACAATGAAACAACCCAAATGTTCTTAGAAATAAAAATTTTAAAACTGAAGTAAAAGGGTATATTTCATCTTTTCATAATGATTTTTTTATTATTAGCATGTCAGCTCATTGACAATTTGATATTTGACTAAATATTAAAAAATAAAAAAAGATGCAGACGTGTGTATGCCACTAGGAGGCGTGTGGGAGGCGTCCATGCACTTCGAGCAACGCGTGCTGTGACTCAAGGCATCTAAGAATATCGTTCTACTAAGTCATTGGAAACGCCACCGAGTCATCTTTCCTTTGGAACAGCGCGTGTTGGTATTGATTGTCTCGATTTTCATCGGTAGCCTTTTTTTTTTCTCTCCTCTCTTGAAAATTACAATTTGATCCTCTTTGTTATTGATATTTCAACTTAGTTATTATGCCTTTGGTTTTTAATTTTTGTTCTTGGCATTTTTATAGAAGTTTTATTTGTTTTTAATTTCAACATTCAATCCTAATTTACCAAATATTATATTTTCAATCTAGTTCTTATTCTTTTGATTTTTTTCCTTTACTCTTTTGTAAGAGTTTTATTGGTTTTAATTTCATCGTTCAATCCAAATTGATAGTACTATATTTTTCAATGTGGTCCTCACTATTTTGATTTCTAATTTTCTTCTTGGTTATTTTGTAGAAGTTATTAATCTTTTTAATTTCACCTTTAAATCAAAAAATTATTTTTATTTTTTATTTAAATTTTAATCCTTATTCTTTTTTTTTCTTTCTTTAAATAAATTGGTTTTTCTTTTCAACTTAACATTTCAAGCAAATATAAAATTTATGAGATTATTACAAAAAAAAAAACCTCCTAAGGTTTGAGAAATTACTATTTGCTTTTGTGGCCGATGGGACAAATCAAAATAGATAAAAAGACATTTTTGCCCTCATATATAATAAATTTAAACCTGCATGATTTTCTCACAATCCTCATCTCTCTCTCCCAAGCATAATTTCTCTCTCTAATCTTTTTTCTCTTTAAACACAACACATCCACACAAAAACACTAAATCCAAAGCAAGATAAAAGGAATTTGTGTTCATGAAAATATGGATGATATTATTGTAATTATAAATTATATATGATAATTTTGTTATTTTGATGCTCAAATGGCTCTTTAGTTATTAAAATGGATATATAGGTAAACCTATAAATAATTAGATATTTTTTATTGAATTTTTTTCAGATATTAAGTGTTAGTGCGTGTATAAAGTTCAGGAGACAAACCGTAATTTCTCAAACCTTAACTTGAAAATGAAAAACAAATCAAAGTATAGAAGGTTTTTTGTAATTATTCCAAAATTTACTTTATATTTTAATTTTGATCCTAATTCTTTTAATTACTTGTTTTTTAATTGTTTTGTATAATTAGAAAAAATTAATTTCATCATTCAATATTTGATTGATTGTCAAATGGATTTCATGGTTTTTTCTTATAGGGTACTTCAAGTTTAATGATCTGAATTACAGGTTTGAAAAATTAACATGGTTTTTTATAAAGTGATTTATAATTCTCCTTACTTTTTCATCAGGTTATTTCAATCTCATGATCTGGATCACAAGTTTGATGGAGTATCTCGAGCTGACTTGGCCATGATTACCAAAGTTACAAGTTTCTTACGCTAACTCGGGTTGACCAGGACATGTTTTTTTATGTGTTTTTTATTCTATTTTGCTCTTCCATATTTAATGGGGTGAAAATTCATATACTTCATTTGTCTCTTTTTGAAAAAAAAAAATGATCATATGCTATCATTTTCTATTTTTTTATTTAATTAAAACAAAATCATTTTATTCGAATTAGTCTAATTTATGACCCGATTGATATATTTTTATTCAAAAAAAAACAAAACAAACTTGCAATACTAAAACATCATTTTTCACATAAAAAAAAATAATCTCGCCTCACGGGAAAGCATGTACACCAAGGCTACTTTGCAAAATTCATGCTATTGATATATGATTTTTACTATGTTTAAGATTTAATTTTTACAGTCTTTTCTACACACACACACACTCGCTCTTTAGTATGGTCTTCTCGCTAGTTTCCTACCGACATTGCCTTCTCGTTTTTCTGTTTTAAAAATCGTGGAATTCTTGCTCGAAATTTTGCACATTTTGTTAAGTTATTTAGTTCTAAAGGGCAAAGACAAAACTATTTAAAAAAATTATGTCCACTTAAGTTTATTAACATTTTAAAATGAAACCCATAAAGCACTCAAGACTGGCTAACGTATAGAACATACCATGTCACCTAACTTTTCTAAGTAGCTAAGGAAGTGGTTGGATGTTTTAGTGTATGTTTGGAAAAGCGGTTGAAATTATATTTTTTAAAATTTAAATATTTTTAAATATTTTTTTATGATTTTAGATCATTTTGATGTGTTGAAGTAAAAAATAATTTTAAAAAAATAAAAATTTATTATTTTAATATATTTTCAAATAAAAAACACTTTGAAAAGCAACCGCTACCACATTCTCAAACACCTCCTTAATCTCAAAAGGGGATTATTAAAAAAAAAATCCTTTATGTCACTTATTTACCATGCTTAACACATTTCTTTCTAAGAGGTGGAATAGAATAACTCGGTTGAAGCGTAATGATCATATGTCTGTAATGCATTGTATATCTCATAATGGGTTTTATTTTTCTATCCTTTTTCGGGAGTCGATGGCTATTCATAGCTATTACCTTGACACCAAAAAAGAGTTCATACTAGATAGCTAGATGTTAGGGTGACACGGAAATATATTTGAAAGTTGGGTTATGGACTTGAATGAATTTAATTAGCTCATCTAATTTAAATAATATGAATATAAAAAATACAATAAAAATAAATAAATAAACAACAAAATTTGATAGCAAAAAAAAAATAAAAAAATCTCAGCTCAAATTATCACAATAAATATATCATTTTATTGTGATTTACATTCAAAATAAAGTTGACCAACACTGTTTTTAAATAAAAAACAACTGATTTGGTTTCTTAATCAACACATAAATTTATTGAAGATAATTGGAAGTCAATTGTTATTGTTTTCAATAAAACATACACTCAAACTAATGCTTAATTTGTTTTATTGATTAAAAATCATGTACGTGCACTCTAATTAATTAATTTGTTAATCAAAACCATTCTAATCTAGTGGTTTATTGAAGATACTATTTATCCCTTATCTAACAAATACAAGAAACCAAAAAAATAAAATAAAAATTAAGAATATACAACCCATCATAATTTAAATATTTTGGATTAAACCTAAACTTAACTATCAACTTTTTATATCTTATTTATTTCATCTTATCCACGTCATCCCTCGATTAAAATATTAAAATGTCCAAAACCTATTTAACAAGATTAAATTCCCAACCACGTAATGGTGACGATCATACAAATTGGAGTCTTTAATTTAATTGTTAGTTGATTACGATTGCATAAGAGGTGATTAAACACCAAATTACCATAGTCTCCACTGTTTATTTATTTTTTGAGAGGTAATTGACATTTTAGCTGTTCGGAAATCTTCGATTTTAAAAATTGTTCTTTTTTTTTTGTAAAAAAATATTAAGACGACATGAATATTTTTTTATATAAAAAATATCTAATATTCTAGTCATTGACTTGAGATAAAAAATAATAATTAAAAAAATCCGAGTTAAACCTGATGAATCCATGACCTGAGACATGATATCGGGATAACTGTATAAAAAATATCAAAAATAAAAACAATCAATTTTTAACCAACCTAATGACGATGGATGAAATAAAAAAATAATAAAAATAACCAAAGCTAACCTAATCCACATTTAAAAACTTGTGATATGGATCATGAGGATGTATTATAACATAAAAACCAGATCCAAAAAAACAACAATGTAAAATTCTTAACCAATCAAAAATAATTAGGGGTGAACTTAAAAAAAAAATTTGTCAGACACGTTTTGAAGACATGCGTGGTCACCAAAAACAAATCCGTACGGGTGATAAGGCTAAAACGGACAATATCTGGCAGGTTGGGCCGGGCTGTTACATTTGGTATCAGAGCCGGCCTCATTGGCTGTCCGGTTGTGCCGACGGGGTCGTCGGGCTCTTTAAGGGGGATGAATTGTAATATCCCACATCAGCAGGTAAGGATTTGGTAGCCGACCTTATTAGTAGTGTTGATTGCTAACTTGTCAGACGCGTTTTGGGATCATGCGTGGTCACCAAGAACAAATCCGTATGAGTGGTAAGGCCAAAGTGGACAATATCTTGCAGATTAGGCTGAATTGTTACATTTTTCATCTAAAACTTTTTTTTTTAATTTTGCCCTTAAATTGGCAAATTAGAGGCCAATTTAGGTTATTAATGGAAGGTGAGATTAAAAGACATGAGATCAAAATGCAAAACACAGGGGAAATGGTAGCTTTGACAAAGTTTGGGGGCGAAATGCTCATTTTAGTCCCCAAACTTTCCCAGTTATAATTATTTGGTCCCTTCAATTTTAAAAAATTAAGAACAAAGTTATTTTTTATCCCAAACTTTATTTATTTTTTTAATTTTTGGTTCTTAATTCGAGATGAGAGAGTAAATGGTTGAATTTTATATGATAGAGAAAGAAAGTCACCGTTTACACCAGTTAAGACTTAAGACCATGAAAAATGGTGATTTAGATGTCAATGGATTCCTTTCGAAAGGGAGAGTTTATCCTATGTTTTTTTTCCCTTGAAGTTGCCTTATATGATAGATCTAAGCTCGCAAATAATTTTTGTTTCAGGCTGGTTGTTTCAACTTACCTTACAAGGTGTTTAGAGTTTTTGGGGTCTAAATATGGTTAAAAATAAGTTTTTTTTTTGTTTGGAACATCACAAACATGCTTTTATGGAGACCAGATATCACCAAAATCTGGGCAGGACAAGTAACATGTCACATGCTATTTTTTTTTCAAAAAAATTAAGCTTAAGAAAAAAAATAATACGGCCCAAGCATGAGGGCTGCTCCAGGCCTGCGCACAAATTTTTTTTCTTGCTTAATTTTCTTCTAATTTTATAATTTAATATTTTATTAATTATTAATTGGGAAACACAATTAGTTTTGGTTTGATATTTTTTATCCAATTGTCTTGTTATTTGGTTGGGTTTCAATTTTATAGGTGTATATTTTGAATAAAAATACTATTGAAAAAATTGTTTAGTTTAATTGAGTTTATGATCGGGATTATAAGTTTTACAAGTTAATTTCGGTTAACTAAAAATTGAGTTTTATAATTTTTTTTACATGTATAAATAATTTTTAATTTATTTAATTAAATACATATATAAACTTTTCAAGTTGTAATTGAATTTTTTTATATTAAAAAAACATTAAAAATAATATTACATTAAAAATAATCACTCAGCCAGCATCGAAAAAACAAGTTGAATAGACAGTATAATAAAATAACATGCTCAAAAAAAAAAAATGCTCAAGGCAATCCACGCGGCATGTTCCCTGCCACGAACAAAGTAATCATTTTATGGGATAGGCTTTCATCTATCAATGAAAAGAAAAAATAATTTTTATTTGTGGGACAGGCTTTCATGCTCAAAAGAAAAAATAATTTTTTTCTTTAAATTAAAATTTTTAACATTTTTATTTTAAGATGTTAATATTAAAAAATAAATTTAAAAAATATTATGACATTTGTGTGGGGTTCCTATATAACTCCGTCCAACGTTTGTCACGTTTGTGTGGGGGTATCCTATGGTGTAACAGGACATAATGACAACCTCCTAGAGAAAAAGACGGCACGAAAATAAGTTTGATGTAGCTGTATGGAAAGAGCCAGGAGGGCCTGGTACTCCTACTGAGAAATGTCATTTTGGACCCTGAACCATAATTCAACAGGTATATTTTTACATTACTTATAAAAATAGCTTTTGAAAATAGTGAGTTAAATTAGAAGTATTTTTAACCAAAAAAAAGGGATCAAAACAATTTTTTTTATCAAGTATGTTTATATTTTTTTATTTAAATTAAAAATCTAAAACTAACTTCAAGCATACGCGTGTGTGTATAAACACCATTCACTAGTTATAAAAAGAAGTTGGATTAACTCTAAGGGATATAGTTTAACTGGTCAGGTCCTGAGTATGTTTTTTAGAGGTTACTAGTTTGAGTCTTACAAATCTCAAGATTATTGAAGGCTTACATGATCATTAACTTCAGAGCTTATAAAATTAATCGAGATAGACGTAATTTAGTCTGGACATTCACGTTAATTAAAAAAAAAAAAAGAACAACAAGTTGGATTTGAAGAAATATAAAAGTTGGGCTCACCTGCCGATATCTTTTGATGAAGGCCCGACGATGAAGAAGAGTTGAAGCCAGGCCCAAGTAATTGGGTTTCGAAACGAATGGAGGCGCACCTTCACCAATTCTTAAGCCTCAGGCCCTTAGCCTCGCCCACTCCGAATTTCGCGGCCTCTTCCTCTTCTGCTTCAGTGCTTTAAAACATGGAATAGAAGTATGAAAAGTACAGATAGAGTCAATGTAAAAGCTTTCCTCCTCTCTTTGTCGGGTCACAGGAAAAGAGGCTGCGCGCACTCACAGCACAAACACTACATAAAGTTAAAATTAATTTCACAACAATATAAATCAGGAATTTCTCCAATTTCCTTTCTCTCGTGTTCCAAAAAAATCAATTAGTTCTAACATTTCTTGTGGGATGACGGTTTTAATTTCATCTGTATTTTTTTAAAAAAACATCTTGAAGATATTTTTTTTTAAAACTAATTTCTTTAAAAAATTAATTTCTTTAACCTTGTTTTTTATACTATAGTTACGAAAACTATCTTATAAAAAAAAATCAAGTATCAAAAAAACAAAAAAATAATTTTTTTCTATCACATCTTAATTGAATTTGAGATACGAAGCATTGAAGTACAATTTATTTGTTTTTATATTTTCAACAATAATTTTTTTATTTTGAAATTTATTTTTTAATGTATTAAATAGTTTTGATATGCTAAAATTAAAAAATATTATTAAGCAAAAATTTTCTCTAGAGTGGGCAAGATAGGGTAGTTAAGTTAGACAGGGGTGTTTTTGGAATAAAGATCTCGACAGCTTTTGTTTAATTCTGTACGAATTTGATAAATTAAATTCCATTTTTCTTAATTCAAATCAGTACAATAAAAAAAAAAATTCCAAACACCCTGAATAATTCTCACTTTCACTCCTCCTTCTCCAGCAAGCTTTTTCAATATCCAAAACACAAAAAGATCGCGCTCAAAAATAAGAAGAGAGAGACCGAGGGCACAGAAAGAGAGAGAGAGATGGAGAAAAATGAGACCTTGTCAGGAGATAAACCTCGTCCATGGCAATCTTACCACACAGTTTACACTAACGCTAAAGCAGGTAATAAAAATCTCTACGCGGGTTGGTTAATTCACAATTATTTCACCTCGTATTTGCAAATTCTTGACATTTTTATTCGAGTTTCTTTGTTATTTGATCGATGCTGGTTATGTTTTATTGGAAATTAGATTAAACAATGTGTTATAAAAAAATGTTTTTAGGTATGGAAGGGGTGGACAAAGAGAAAGTGCAAAGAATAATTTATGAAACCAGTAAAGGATCAAAGTATTTTGAGAACGAGGAAAAAAAGGAAGCTGTATTGAGGCAAAAAATTGAAAACATGCGTGCCCAACGTGCCAAGCTTAGTGCTGCTGATCTCTCTCATTATCAAACTGTAAAGCTCAAAAACTCCCTATAAATGTCCGTGGCTTTTATTTTTGTTCCTCTTGGAAATCTATATGGTTTTTAATTTATACTATGATTTATAGGTGGCAGATAGAAGAATTTTAGAGCTAGAAGCCACGCGTGATCTTTCGAGGATTTGGTTACATGTGGATATGGATGCTTTCTATGCCGCTGTTGAAACATTGAGCAATCCTTCATTGAAAGGGAAACCGATGGCTGTTGGTGGCATGTCTATGATCTCGACCGCTAATTATGAGGTTTAGATTGGATGTTACTGTTGTTTTAAATGTGGTTTTTGTTTGAAGGACTAATTGTCTGTGTATCTGCTTCGTTACTTTCCGTTTTTGTGAAAATGATATTTGATTACTTTGTAGGCACGGAGGTTTGGAGTTCGTGCTGCAATGCCTGGTTTCATTGCTCGTAAATTATGCCCGGAGTTAATTTTTGTTCCTACAGATTTCAAGAAGTATACTTATTACAGTGAATTAACTAGAAAAGGTTAGTCAATAGAGTTCTAATAGAGATTATGTAATGCTTTCTCTTATCATATGCAAATATCTGAATAATACATGCTTCTCTATAGTTTTTGAGAAATACGATCCTAATTTCATGGCTGCTAGTTTGGATGAAGCACACCTGGATATAACCGAGGTCTGCAAAGAAAGGGGCATGTCTTGTGGAGAAGTATGTTGATGGGGTATCTTACCTTTTCTTTTCTATTGAATGCTGTTCTACATTATATTGTGTTGACATTCACTTTTCTGTTTATGCTGTAATTGTGAAGATTGCTGAAGAACTTAGAAAATGCGTCAACGAAGAGACTGGCCTGACATGTAGTGCTGGAGTGGCCCCAAACCGCTTACTTGCTAAGGTTCTTTTAGCTATTCCCTTATTTCGTTGCAGTTTGCGTCCAGCATGGACTTCACATTTTGCATCTTCCCATTTCTTTAAATAGTGACATAGAAAGTACTGAAAAGAGCAATTTTGATAAAATTCACAACAGATCAGATGTCTCCATGGATAAAAACTTTAAGAACTATTCACGATGAGAGATTAATTTAGTGGATGACATACAATAATTTTTTTTGATGGCAAGCTAGTTTAAAAATATTTATACTGATCAAGTATAAAGGGCTTATCTTTTATACAATAAGCTGCAAGTAACTATTAGAGGCATTAATGGCCTTCTGAAATGTGCAGGAAGCATGCAAAGCATAAAAATAGCCCAATGTAAGTTGTTCAGTAATTGTAGCCTTGAGTGCATTCAATTCAAGGTGAAACTCATGTTATGATGTCTGAGTGAAAGGCTTTGACATTTTATTTTCCTGAATTTTGATCACATGCATACTTGATCAGGCCTTAGAATAGGAAAAATTTGGTCAAAGAATTTCAAAGTCTGCAAAACATGACCTTTGACATTATACTGAATGAATTATCCTAAGCTTGCGGTAGTAAACTCATAAAAGACTAATCTCATGCTCTTGCATTTAAATTATTGCCACCTAATCAAACTGGATTATGCTACCATAAAAAAAACAAAAAAGACAGGTAACCTAGAAAGGGGTCGAGGTTTTCATTTAGATAATGCATTTTACAGTACAAAAGTCTACCATATATATTCACTTGACATGTGCGTGTCCTCAGGTTTGCTCTGATATAAATAAACCCAATGGACAGTTTGTTTTAACAAATGATCGGATGGCTGTCATGACATTTATATCCTCACTCCCCATAAGGAAGGTAAATTTTCTTTGACTTTATTTCAATGAAAGATGTTTCATATTCTTCTGAGGAAAATGCAAAATATCCTTTTTCTTAAAATGTTTCTGAAGCTTTAGTATGATTTCTCATCTTCGAACTCTATACAGATTGGAGGCATTGGTAAGGTTACTGAACATATACTGAGGGATGCTTTTGGTATTAGTACATGTGAAGAGATGCTCCAGAAGGGCGGGCTCCTCTGTGCACTGTTTTCTCATTCCACAGCAGGTAGTCATTGTCTGGTGTTTTCCTCTTTGTCATGGTATAAACAATGTGCCTAATATATGAGGGTATAAACAATGCTAGTCTTTAGAAATAATTTGTTGGGACAATAAAATCTGCTTAACAACTTGTACGGAGCATTGAATCAATACATAATTACATTATTTTGATGTTCCCCTTACAATATCTATGTAAAATGAATCCAGGAGGCCTTTATTAAGGCTGGAAATTCTGACAGTAAGTGGAAGTGACTTCAAATTCTTTATATAAAATAAAACTTCATAGATTTGAATGCATCATGTGCACAGAGAATTGGTAGACAGTTACCATCAGAGTGATTCTTGCTGATTTATTGCAGATTTTTTTCTCTCTGTGGGTTTGGGGATTGGGAAGACAGATACCCCTCAAGTCAGGTCCCGAAAAAGTATCAGCAGTGAGAGAACTTTTTCAGCCACAGATGATGAGACACTTCTTTATCAGAAATTAGGTAAGCCTCCTTGGCATATCTAATTTTTTTAATCTAGTGTATTTGCAATTATGTAATGCTTTGGGATGGAGCAGTTGCTTTCTTTTGGCTTTATTACACCTCAAAACTGTCTGAAGATTTCTTATTACAGAGGGCTTAGAAATGCAGTAATAATATCCTTTTTGGCTTTAATACAAAAAACACATAATCAATTTGGTTTTGCTTGACATTCAATGTCACACAATTATCTAGAATATTAATAAAATTGTTTACTTAAGTAAGCCTGTTTGAATTGTGTTGGCAGCTGATATTGCAGAGATGCTATGCGCTGACATGAAAAAAGGTGGTCTTTGCGGTCGAACATTGACTCTAAAATTGAAAACTGCATCATTTGAGGTACTTCTGATTTTTTGTTTTGTTGCCTTCTCTATGAGAACGCTTGAGGGAAAATTATAAGATGTAAATGGGTCAATGCTATTTAAAGTTCCTTGCTTCTCTGCACCTTTTGTTGGCTTTTCATTTTCCTGTAGAAGATGTGATTAAGGTTAGGAGGTATGCACCATTGCTAATGGATTCAAGAAGGGCATTTGATGCTTAACAAAAAAAAAAACTAAAGAAAACTAAAAGTAAAGAAAGAAAGAAGCTAAAAATTAAAAACAGGGAAAGAAAAGTTAGGAAGAAGAGAAAATTCAGAGGAGAAATAGCATGTTATTTTATCAATTCATCAAAATTGTCTCACAAAATCAATAACTGTCTACGATGAATTGGCCTTTGACGGTGCCTGCTATTGTCATTAAAATGCTCACTGTCACTAGATTATCTTATTAAGAACATTACTAGAGTTCGGGTCTATGGCAACTGTGAGTTCTGAATTGTATACCAGATGACCTCTTTGTAAATGCATGCGATACTAATCCAAGGACTATGATTGAGATCACAAACGACAACTACAAGTAAAACGCAATATAAAATCAAAGCTAATATATAATTATTTGTTTATTTTGGAGACTAAGCAATAACATATTAAACCAGGAAAAAAATCGCAAGCAAGCAATGTTAGTTCTCTAAACACCCATAGGTAGTCCAACCACAATGTTTCAGTTTTCCCACAAACTTAGCCAAGCTCCATAATTAATTAAGAGGATTGAATATTCAATATAAGTGAATAAATAAGCCAACAAAATGAAGGTAGCTCAAATTGCAAGACATATTATATTTTTATATGCATGCACAAAAGAATAATATCAATGTTAATTCTTGGTCAACTAGTGTAAAAATATACTAGGACAATGATATTCAATGGTTAAAAGAAGTTTGTAGAGGCTTACTGACCAGATTGTGATGGGAAGATGTTGTAAGTTACTGTTGCTGACGTGATGAAGAATGCTGACATGGTGCTGACGTGTCAATGCTGGCTGTTGTGTCATTGGCATGACAATGTTGATGCAAAAAAAAAAAAAAAACAATGAATAAACAAAAAAAACAATGATTAACTGTGAGAACAATTAAAAGCTTGTGCTCTGATACCAAAGTTGATGCAAAAAAAAAAAAAACAACTAAAAGCAGAGAAAGAAAGAAGGAAGCCAAGAATTAAAAGCTAGGAAAGAAAAGCTAGGAAGCAGAAAAAATTCAGAGGAGAAATAGTCTATTATTTTATCAATTCAACAAAACTATTTGACAAAATGAAAAAGAACCATATAAATAGCATAACCTTAAAACATCCAACTATTGGGTTTGGCCCATCAATTAAAACTGTCTGACATAAATAACCCAAATAAATAAACAAAAAAACAATGAAATAAGACTAGATGAGCTCAGTCTCCCATTCAAAGAGTGACAAACTGAGCTATTCTTCATTGTCTTTGTCCATATACTCGTGTAATCCGTGGTGTGGGTCTGGTGTCCCCATCCACATTACTCACCCTACTCACCCGCATTACTTTGCATTTGTCCTGGCATAGCAGTGTCCAGGAGGGATGCACTGGACAGTAGATAGAATCTTAACCCCCTGCAATTGTGCAAGAAATGGCTGGCTTCTTTGAACAAGAAGAAGCAGGCTCTTTTGCTTTTGCTTATAATGACGGCAATAGAATTTTACCATTTCATTGCTGATTGTCTTTGCAATAGATTCTCTAATTGAAATTTAAGATTTGTGATTTGTTTGTCTTTATTGCTTTCCTTATTCTTACGCCACCTGGCCTCTCTTTGTACTTATTACTATGTTTGTCATTATGCTCTGAAGTCTACTGACCATCATGAATCTACAGGTTCGAAGCAGAGCTGTGACTTCGGAAAAATATATTTGCTCAAGTGAAGACATCTTGAAGTATGCTTCAAAGCTGCTAAAGGCTGAACTTCCTATTTCTTTAAGGTTGATGGGTAAGAATTCGCATTATGGTTTATACAGCCTTTTGTCTGAAGGTGAAAACGAATTGTTTTGTGTTTTGATACATGTGTTTCTCTCCGGGAGTTTTCTTACATACTGGGAAATGTATTTGGACGGAGAAGGAATCTTGAATGAGCATAATCTAATGCCTTGTAGGACTTATAAAATGACAAATCATTTTATCTGCTTTCAGGCATACGCTTGTCTCATTTCGATGAAGACAAGATTGGTGCCCCATCTGATCCAACACAAAAAACTCTCAACAACTTCATAGTGTCAGGAGATTTATCTAGGAAAAATTTGGATGATCCAAAATCCTTGGGATTGGATAATAATGATCAACACTTAATGAACAATATGGAAGGTTCCTTTTCTATTGAGAGTCATGAGTTACAACATTATGGAATTAGAGATCCACTGGCCAGCAATAATCTACAGGATCTGAATGTTCACCACTGCACTTCCACTGATAGTGTTGAAGCTGAGAAAATCCATGAACCTTCAAGCAACAAAATTGCGGATAAGGTATGTGGCAAGGAGAAAGAGTTGTCCATGACTTGACCAGAAATAAATTCAAATTAGCTGGCTCCCCGTTCTTGTTGTCTGGTTACTTATGTCAATATCTAAAATGACTATGCAGTCATTTTAGAGTGGCAACTTAGATTGAATTCTGATTTTCTTGATTCTTAGTTTTTCTCTTTAGCTTTATTCTTCTCTTTTGTCATTTTCAAGGTGATTACCAAGGATATGGCAGGGGAAGTGTCACAGTGGAAGGAATCAGGCTTGTCCTTGCCTGGACAGCTTGAGGGGGGAAGCCCTGACAGAATGAACCAGGTCATCATGCACAATGAGGCAGTCTTTTCATCTGAACAGAAAGATGAGTTAGTTTGGGTGGATGACTACAAGTGCTCGCTATGCGGGATTGAAATGCCGCCATATTTTGATGAAGAAAGACAAGAGCACTCCGACTTCCATCTTGCAGAGAGGCTTCAAAAGGATGAGTCCAGAATTGACTCAAGAACTTCCACACTGAGGCAGAGGTTGTTTTTCATATTCGTGCGTGCGCGCCTATAATTTTTTCTTTTCTAGGAGTTTTACTAAACTAAGTGATCATTGATGTTATCTGTATGTATTGGGTGTCAGTAATTTTTACTTTCCTTTTCTTGTCCAAACACCATATCAATCATCTTAGCTGCCTTGTATGAGATATAGGAGATTAGGTTAGGCTCTAGAGCATGGGGTTGATTTTATGCTTACCAAATACGAAAGAAACTGCATTTCTTAGGATAGCTTCCGCATTTCCTGTAATGATCTTCGTTTGATCTGACAAGTTTGAAACTCTTTCAGGTCTGTCCAGAAGGACCACATCTCAAGCCAAAGCAAACGTAAGAAGCGCAAACCATCTCCGAAAGAAGGCGGACATCTTTCAATTGACATGTTCTTTGCCAAGAGCAACCAGAATTTCTAGCGTTTTATTTTGCATCCTCCCAATCCTGTATATTTAGTTGCATAATTCTCCATATTACAGAAAAACTATAGTTGTACAGTCGTTTATACCAATCTTAGCAATTGCCGACGGGAATTCCTTGTAATGATACAATCTAGTAAATTATTATTTGATCCCAATGCTTTAATGAAATAATCAGTTTAACTCATTTGATGTAAGAAATCCAATACCGAGTTTAGACCTTTGTAAGCAATTTTAATTGTGTTTCACGATTAAAACACATGTTTATATTCTAATTTCTTCCCTATCCTGCGGAAATGACACAACGACTACAACAAGAAGAAAATTATAAGAGTGTGATAATATACAAATAATCAAATAATTGAATATGTATTATCACTGGGGTGAGCAAAAAGTTTTAATTCTTAGAGCTCGAGATAGCAGTCAAATGGTGATCCAATTTGTGCCACGCTCTACCTCGTTCTGGATACCTACATGATCGCTGAGTTGCTTGCTATTAACGACTCTGATCTTTACCATTTCAAGGTTATTTGCCTTCACTTTAACTTTCTCTTATCAGTTTACCAAATCAAATCAGCTCTCTTGTGTCTTTGTAAAGTTATGATTTGAAAACAACTCTCAATTATATATTTAAAACTCAAGAACCCCTTCCCTTCTCTGCTATAAGTCTTTTGGATGAAGTTATCTTCTTCCGTTACCTTTTATTGAAGAATTAAAGTTGTTTCAATCTGATTATTTAGGCAGAAACCCTACAATTTTGTGGGTTACTGTCAACTATTATAACCCTTTAGGTACCCACATGGTTCAAAAAAGATGATTATGGTTACTGGAAACTGGAAAGAATACATTCTTGGATCTTTTATGGAGCAGATATAAAATCTTACCTAAATGGTTGAATCTGTTATGACTGTATTGCCTTGTTTCTTATTTTACTAGCTTCTCAGGTTCTGTACAAGAATTGGGTTCAAGACTGTATATGAAGTAACAGGCTCAACTGTAGGAGACCTTCCTCACATGTTGGTCTGGGGTGGCATAGGAACAAGAATGGATGCTGATGTTGAAGATCTTCTAATAAATTGGTGTGCCAGGTTTAAGAGTCGAGAATGAATGTTGAGATGCATTTTGCTCCTGCAGTTTATCCTGCAATCATGTGGTTCAAAGGCTGGAATTCTGAACTGAAATGAATTAAGTTTGGTTGAAGGCATTGGCCTAAATTATTGCCCTGACCTATTAGCTTGGAGAAATAGAATGATTTTCCCGGAAAATGCTCATACTTTTCGGTTGGTACCAAGATGCAAATAAATTTTATTGCAGGTTTGATGGGGCCAAAAGGAAGGAAAAGGTATTGCTCTTTTTATATGATGGCATATTTCATCGAAGTATAAGTGAATGCTACTTAAACTTGCAAGTCATTACATTTCCCTCATAACAATGATGCTCAAGTACAGAGCTTACATGAAGAAACATCATTGATTACATATTTATCTACAGTTTTCTGATACTGGTTAATTACTCTGTTCAAGATTTTTTAGGTGTTCAAGCAGTAAAAGCAGTTTTTGTATTGATTTTTTTTTCTGGGAATAATTTGCTAGCAACTGCTTTCATGATTTTGCAACCTAGTTCATATTTGAGCAGGTAGAATTTAGTTTCCACTAAAAATGAATTGCAACTACTATTCGTTTTGCAAATGATGAGGCTCTTGTATTGCAGTATGGCTTGAATGAAAGCTGTTTCAACATCTTGAACGTTCCATACCATTTTTTTTTGTCTCATTAAAAAGAAAAAAAATACAATAGAAATGGTTACCTGCCATATTCTAGGAATAACTAATCACCAAAGTTTCTACATGACAATAAACTATAGAAAATTTGCAAACTTGCGTGTGGGTTTGTGTGTTATTGAAGTGATCAAACTAATTGATCATGATGGATTGCATAATCTATGATCAGAACAGAGAATTGCATCCAAAGATAAAAATGTAGGATCTGTCAGACAACATGACAATCTAAGAAACAACAAAAACATGATGGCTTGAAAAAGTGTACTTGCGCACTTTTATGGTGCGCACTAAACAGTTGATACGGTTAAAGCAGTGAATCTTTGTTCGCCTTTCTTGCAGAGCATCAAAAGAAGATAATGAGGAATCAGAATTGCATCAGCTGAACCACATAACTGAAAAATGAAGGAACTTTCAGAACGTGAGAGAGAGACCGAATCCAATTGCAGGAATAGTGCCAAGGGCTCTGGTGTCAAATTTCACTAGAAACTGTTATCTTTGACTTGGATTTGATTTTATGCTGCAGGAGAGTGACCAGCATTCCACGACTGTCATACCTTGCCTTAATTGTTGTTGGATCGTTAATAGTACATGATCCTCCAACTATCAGACCATTCTACTTTGTTGAAAACACCCGATGGATCGTTGCTGCTGCTGCAACTTTCCGCTCATGATCAAAGTAGCGGACACACGATCCCCTTAGCAAGCCAGCATTGTCTCTCCTGAAAATTTTAGGCACAGAGAATGGTCTTAATGTCTCCTTCCCTTTTGGGGCAGTTATGCATATTGACAGTAGCTACAAGCAGTAATCATGCTGTCTATTGGAAGTTCTTTGTCTTGGAATATGTTGAGAGTTTAACTAGGAATTTTCGTTCAAAGTGTTCACTAATGCAGGAAAATAACTTACAAAGTAATTGATGCATCACAATTCGGATTTGTGATGCAAAAGCCTGCGTCATACATGCTAAATTGTCTAGAAGTAGTATGGTACTTTGTTCCCATTGCAAATGCAACATGTGGAGTACCAACAGTTGTGGAGAACTCAGTTTCAGTTGCTGCATCGTTGATCAAAGGAACAGATGTGGCTAAAGTTGCATATTCGTGGAAGGATCGAAGATGATACTGGAATAGAAACAAGTATGGTTTGTTACTGCATATGCAATGTATCAGAAGCAAATGTGATTAAATCTCACCAAGAATGTATTTGAAGAAAATGAAATTAGCAAAACAGAAAGCCTTGGTTCGGCTATAAAAGAAAAAAAAGTAAAAAACAAAAACTACAAAAATGCTGATTTTTGTTGGCATTTGAGTTGTATTTCATTCCTATTCTAATTGTAGATCTTGCAGATTGTTCTGCATTTGGGGATGAAGTAGCTCCATCCAAAATTTTATCCCCAAATTCAAGAACTTGACATTAGATCATACATGATTTCACTGGAGATTCATTGGATGTGCATGGATGCTGTTATCTTCTTACATGGATGCCAAAATTGGCAGGCTCGTGACTGTTTATCTACCTGCATTTCCTTTCATCTTTTTATAAAACATGAGATTTAATGCCATGTGTTCGTTTAACTTTCAATGTTTCATCTCATTGCATATGATTATTCCAGTAAGAGTAGACAATTCATGCTTGGAAACGGAAATTTAACATTTCTTTCCATGATCACAAGGTATTCAATGTGGTTTCATCTTGGCGAGCGAAAGGAGTCCATACCATGCTAGTATTGTCATGTGGCAATCTCAGTTCAATTGTATTCTTTGTGAATGGCGATGTTCTCTCACATGCGAGGGTTGTTGAGAACTGCCATTACATGAAAGACGTCAGATAGGGTAATACTGAAGTAAAAGAGCATAATTTGAGTTTGCAAGAGCGAGCTGAGAACTAAGCACAGGAACCCACCCGCGAAACCGTATCCACTTTGGCTTCAATGGCAGTATGGGTCTCCCCGAAATCTAATTCTGTGACAATACCTTCTTTAAGGCGATCTCCAAGTTCGGAAAAATATGCAGCAAGGGTCTGCACAATCCAACTCGTATTCAAGTTTTGCTCGATACATCAGGAGGATTAGTATACTAAAAACAAATAAGAAACCATTACAGTGAAGGAGAATTCATAACATACCACTCCAGTATTTGGAGAAGTTGAAATGCTAAAGACCAGGTGATTATTGTAGAGTAGCACATCTGAAAAATAGTGACAATCCATTATAAGACTTGAAGAGAAATCCCTGAGTATTCAATTAAATTTTATGAGCCTATTTCAAACACATTAAACGGAATACAAGTACTACTTATGATCTTTTACTCTTGGTCTGACTCATCAGACAAATATTGACTTTCAAATGCTACCTTAGCTATTCTAGGCAGTGTTTTTAAACCTAACTTAGTGGCTGACCCGGTCCAAGGCCGGGGTCAACCTTATTTTTTTTTTTATATAAATTAAAATGATATTATTTTGGTAAATAAATAAAAAAATAATCAACGGGTTGTAACCGGGTCAACCTGATGGGTCCGCTGAGTTTTTAACTATTCTTATTTTTTTATAAACTTGGACCTGTTCCAGTCCTGGGTAAGCGGGTCCCGAGTCAACCTGCCGGATTTTAAAACTATACTCCTAGGTTGAATCTCATTAAAAGAAGGCACATTGCCATGAAGCAAGTGGGAGAAGTCTACATTAATGCTTCAATAACTGTTGTAGAAGTGAATGTCTACTATCATGTCAACTAATTTATCCTTCATTACTAATTTAAGTGCAAGATTGTTGTTGCAAGTAGTTGTAAAGTCGGAAGGATTTTCTCATAGTGTTTGCAAATGTGAACATTATTAAGTTTTCAAAATTCATACACGCAGTGAAAATGATAAATTTAAGGTAATATTCGAGAGTCTCTAGGATCCCGTTAGACAAATCTAAAGTTATTTGGGAATTTATTACCTAAAAATTTGATCTTCTTCGGCTTTGAATAATTTTTGAAAGGCTGAGTTGTTGCAAACCATAAGTCATTCAATTTTTTGGCCTCCAACGGTAATCTATAGGAACCACAAGTGAGAAATCTTCTAAATCTCTATTTAGAATAGAGGGATTGCTATGCCTAGAGTGTTGGCTCCTTATTTTGTGACTTGCGTAGTTTTTTTATCTAATAGATAACCTATTTAAGATAAGAGGTATAACTTTATATTTATAGGGAATCTAAAAAACCATATAGATGACAAAATATCTATTTGCCCCTTAAATAAAATCCATATATTTTTAAAAAATAATTTTAGAAATTTAATCAATCAAGTCCTTACTTAATTATTCTAAGACTGAAATTATAATTTCTGAATTAAATACATTCTAGTGCTTCATTTCTAAAATTATTTTCAATCAAGTCATACTTGATTAATTATCTCAGTTTAATTTCTGACTAATGGTTCTTAATGTGTGTGACCCATTAGGTTTCTAATATATTGGTCCAAATATAAATTATAATTCTAAATAAATAGAATTAAATAAATCAAATAATTTAATTTATTATCAATTCAATAATTAATTAATTTATATTTAAAGATTAAGTACCACCGTCTAGTAACGTGTCATGATCTTCCAAATATTAAGAAAGTCATAAGTGGTTTGACTTCATTTTTTAATGAATGGTTTCTTAGTGTAATTATTATCCCATAATAATAATGTTTTGATTAAGACATTTTAGTATGGAGTGTTTCTGCCTTGTCAAATCATATTTGTTCACAATATTATAGTCATTGATATTTTGAATAAGATTTGAAACTCTTTTCAAATCTCATTTCACCTTATGCAAGGATTTCACAATCAATACTATTTGAGATCATGTTGAACATTTTTCCTAATTCACCTAAGGTAATGAATTATCTTTTGATCACTCAAATATCTTCATATAGTTTATGTTATATCTAATGTCTATCTATTTGTTACATTTACCAAGATAACGTGTAACAAGATCAAAATATAATATTTTCTATATAAGATAATTTAGTGATCTCAAGTCTAAGGATCGCTTATACGACTGTCACGTGAGTCTTTCCATAGACATAAGTAATATCTTCATATGGAATTCTCATGCGGGTCAGTTCAATGTACATGTCTTAGGACTAACACCTATATATTAGTTCTAGGTATCATTTATAACTTAGCTTATGAGAACATTTGCTTCTTTTCATAAAAGGAAAGTTCATAATATGTACCAGTTTTTACGACTTTAATAAATGTCTAGTATTAAGAGAGCATTGACCAAGAACATTTAGGAACAATACTTTGATACAATAGGAATCTCATAATTATAACATCTTTATAATTTCTTAACAAAGTGTTTTTGTTCCATGAACTTTATCTTTACTTTAGATTCATTTATCAAACATTAAATTCATAAATTAAATATAAATGAATATTAAAGATAAATAATGCTTTTATTTAATAAAATTAAATATGTTCTACATAAATAAAATAGTGCCATGGTTACAGGGCATATAAAATAACAAACATTCTCCTTGTAACTGAGTCACCTTACCTTGTGTTTAGACTATTTATTTTGCATACCAATTAGTGCACTCTGAGCATCAAAAAATATATTTTCAAGCTCTTTAATTCTTTTTCTTACAACTAGTCACTTCTCGTTTAGACTCCACTATGGCAACACAAAGGGATGCAACCTTTATATGAAAAATATCTTTATCTACGCTTAGAGAGCAATACATTAACTGTAGTTCATAAAAACTCTTATCTATCCAAGGTTGTTTCTCTTTATAAGTTGTAATTTCCTGATGAGCTAATATAAAAAATTTAGTTATTTTCTCATATTCTCATTCTCATCGCCAAAGAGCTAATAACTATATTTGAGAACTCTGAAAAAAAAGAAGAAAAACTTATATTAGTAGTAGAAAAAATAATAAATGATAATAATAATGAGATCAAATAGCCTCATGCTCATATGGAAAGCTTTATACATGTTGTTAGTCAACTGATGTGACAAACTACTTTTTTCAAATCATTGTATATCCCTAAAAAACTAAGACATTTTGGCAAAAATATCTATATTTTAGCAATTGCTATATGTAGATGAAGGATTATCCTCAAATATAAAAATCATAAAATCCCCTTCTCTATAAGTATGGATTACCTCTCTAGGAGGTTGAAATCCTACCAAAAAAGGTTCTTCAGGCCGGGGACCACAACCACTAGTAGTTATATAGTTCATAAAATTCAATGTGGAAAGACGATGAAACCAAAGATAAGGATAAGAAGAGCTACTAAAAATGATATTACCACTTAAATTTACATCATTAAGAATGCTAATAGGAATTGTTGCAATATGCACAAGACTTGATGTAGTAGTGTTTGAGGTAACTATGTGTGTAGGACTTAGTACTTGACTTGGAGTGGGTGTTATTGTCATAGGAGAATCAGGAATGATAGGTTGTGAACTACACTTTTTCTTACTCCTCTATTGTAAAACATACATGCTCCCAACTGTTTTCATATTAATATTGGTGTCCATCTCACCACTCTTTTGCTGAGTTTCTTCTATTACCTCTATTTTAGGTTCTTTTATTGCTGTCTCTTTCTTCTCCCGAGACTATTACTTCTTCTCCTTTTGTGTTTTTTTAAACGACGATAAGAAATTTGAAGCTTATTATTCCTTCTAATTCAACTGTCTCAAAGAGGGGCCCACATATAAACAACATAAACAAACATCAATATAATAGTTATGCTGTCAAAAAGCAAGGAAGATGACAAATATCTCTTGTACCATAAATATTATCTTCAAGAGAATAACTTTTGGCCAATCAAAGAAGGTAGTATTGGCAATTATCAGCAAGATATCTGAATACATTCTCCTCGTTTGGGCTTAAAAGAGCGACATTATCCACGATAGATACTCTTTAAATTGAAGAACATCCACACACTTTTTTAGTAAGGGGATATAAAACTACTATAACCCACTATAAACCAATCATTTCTTTACTGACAATAATTTACCTTGAAAAATATCTTTCAATGGATTTTATGTCTTTTTAGAAAAAATTAAAACCATGCCATATTTTTGTTAGACTCAAAAGAACTAGACAAGTTATCAACAATGGGAACTTGACCTTTAAGTCTCAAATACTTGTCAAAAGCTACCATGATTATCCATCCATTTAAGTGCAACTGACTAATTAACAGGTTATAGTAGAAAAACACATCTATAACAAAACCTAACAATGGAAAGTAATACCCAACTTAAACATACCTATACGGGCTATGAACTTAAAATTCTAAGCTATTACCTCTAGTCTCTTATTTATTCTTTCATAAGAAAGTGAAGTCCTAGCCTCATACCCTACTTTCATGTTTAAGGCTAATTGAGTAATAGCATCAATAATTATAGTGCTCCTATATGAATCATGGGTTAAGGTTGGATAGATGGAGGCATGGAGGAAAAATATCTTTTATGAGAAGATCTAGCACCTTTACTTCCACCAGTGTGATGGGAATGAGAATGCTTAGCTCCCCTATTGGCAGAGGTACCATCTTTAGAGTCTCCTATACAATTTTTTTTTAAATTTAGATAAACATATTTAAAAGCAAGTAGAAAATCACGAAAAGAAGAATAAGGTTCTTCACCTCTGTTTCTGCACTAAAGGTTCACCTATAAATAATATGAAAGGAAGAAGAATGTGATGTTGAGTAAGAAGGGAGGCACTAGCTATTTATATAGTAGTGATTCTGTCGACAACCATTATTAAAGTAAAGTGATTCTGGTATAGCTATGTGAAACAGTGAATGAGTGGAAAAAGATTCCTAACATTCTTGTTATTATCATAATGGACCAATATTCTCCATCATTGCCATGTGCATAACCACGCAAAAAGTGTCTCAAGATTCCTGACATAGCTATAGACTTTTACTCCCACAACTATCAACCATGATATCACAAGCATTCATGGTAAGTTCACACTTTCCATGGATATATTTGAATATGTCATCCATTATTTGTTTTTCCCTACTAAATTTGGTTTTTTGATAAAGTATTTTTTAACAATGTAGCCGTTAAAAATTTACCTAGGGGAAAATGTTAATACAAAAAAAAGTTTTGGCTCACTTTCCATATAAATGCTTTGAACTTTTTCTAAAATAAGCTTTATATTCCTAAGTTTAAAAGAGAGGAGGGGATTTTTCTCACATAAAAATAGAAAAAAATATTTAATTCTTTCTCTACCCACTTTTCGTATATAATATCTATCTGAAAAACCTTAAACTAATTTCAATATCGGAGGGTTTTTTTAGCAGGTAACACCCACTACCCAGCCTGTTATTGTCCGCAAAGAAAGCCCATATCTAATGAAGTCTTTTTCAAGCTCCATCAAGTACCATGTGTGTGGTTATGCGCGTCGGACTGATCTAACTAACTGAATCATAATGGACTGAATAATCAATGATCAGAACAGTGATTCAAATCCAAAGAAGAACAATGTAGGATCTTTTAGAGAACATGGCAATATAAGGAATAACGAAAGTGTTTCATGTACTCTTATGGCGCAAACTAACTGCACAACCGAATCAGGTTTAGGCAACTACTGGTCAGTAGTTGAATTTCTAAACATAAGACAATGATAAGGCTAGTTTTGGCCTTCATTGCCAGTAATTGTGTACGTTTTGGATATGGTAAAAGCAATGAATCTTTATGCGTTTTTTTTTGGCAGAGCACCATTAACAGAAGGTAACAAGGAATCAGAATTGCATCAACTGGACAACATAACTGAAGAATAGAGAAACCTTCAGAGCACCAGAGAAAGAGTCAATCCAATCGCAGGTCTATTGTCAAGGGCTCTGGCGTCAAATTCAGTAGAAATTAAGTTTGACTTGGTTTTGATTTCGTTCCGCAGAAGAATGACTATCATTCCATGATTATCAAACCTTGCCTTAATTGCAGTTAGATTGTCCAAAGTCCATGATACTCCAACAATCAGAAAGTTCTTCCTTATCGAAAACCACCTAAAGACTAATGCTGCTACTGAACTTTCTTCTCATGACCAAAGTAGTGGACGTATGATGCCCTTAGAAAGTCACCCTTTTGTTTCCTGAAAAAATTAGGGAGTTTGAATTATGTTATAATTCTCCTTCACTGTTGAGGCAACAACACATAACAACAACAGCCACAAGCAGTGATCATGTTTACTTTTAGCAAGGTTTTTATCGTACAGTATGCTAGGAGTTTAACTAGGAATGACTGCACATATTCTTAACTAGTGGAGGTAAAGTAACTTGCAGGACAATCGATGCATCACAATTCAGCGTTGTTATGTTAATGCATGCATTAAACAGGATAAATTGTCCATAGTTTGAATCGAATATTTTCTCCATACCAAATGCAAGATGAGCTTCAGGGGATGATCAAAGGAAGATAGCGGATCAAAGCAAGAGAGAGCGGACCCAAGGAACACAAAAGACTGAAGCAGCATATTTCAAGAAGTAATGAACTTGATGCCGAAAGAGGAACTACACATGCAATGGAGCAGAAAGAAAATTAAGTTGGGTAAATACTTGTTGAGAGTTTCTTATCAAAATAATAAAAGAAAGTAGCAAGAGAGAACCTTGGTAAAATAAAGGATTATGTGTTTTTCAATAACAGAAAAACAATACAGAAAATCCTCCTCTTGTCGCTTCGACATTGTTACATAACATATGACGAAAGTTGGAGTTTGTTAATTCTAAAAAAAACCAAGAACAATAAACACAACAAGGTTTTGGGGAAATTCAAGCCTGAATCTGATTGATAGATAATAACTGATTCCAATATCTCACAAAAATAGTTTAAATGGTTGTCCAAGTCAAATATCGGCTAAATAGAAAATGAAATAACTAGAAAGGTAAAATCTCTGGAACATAAACAATTTTAAGACGTTTTTTAAGGCCCGAATCAGGCATAAAAACAGGTCCTTAGAGCGGATGTTGACCTTGAAAATGACCTCGAATGGCCTATGAACCTCTCCTCTAAATATGCTTTCTGGATTGGCATGATCTGCACCAGTTAGTCATTTGATGATCCAATGTGCACTTACCCTTTTAAGTTATCTTTTTAGACCTACGTCTCTCAATCTGATCTATAAACACAACAGCTAGACATCCCACGTAACATTGATCATTCACTTCTAAGCATTTTACAAGTAAGAACAAAGAATCTATGTAGTGTGATAGTATGTATGTATATGTTTCCATTGAAGGATTTCCCTTCCAAGAAAGGGAAAACACACAGAGAAATCTCTCTTGAAGTCTTTTAAGGAAAATATAAAGCATATAAGAAATTTTCTGACAGAATCATGTAACTCAAGAGAAACAAGATACAAAATAAGAAAACAGAGAACGATATGATATGATATACAACAAGAAGGTTTCTAAAAGATAATTTAAATTGAAAAAAACCTCTTGAAGACTTTCCAAAGTCGGCAAAGAATCTAAGACCTTGGGGTCCTTTGTTTCTCTCACTTTCTTGATGATCAAAGTCATTCATTTTTCTATGAGAGTCAGTAAGGGAGGAGAGTGTCCACGAAATGGAAGGTTGTTCTGTATATATTTCTTGCTAACCTGTTCAAAGTGCTTAAAGGAACAGACGAAATGCTAGACTGCTGTGAATTAAGCTTACTTGAAAAACTAAAAATAAAAGGATCCTCTGCACTTTCCCTTTCCCTTTCTTATCCCAACATAATCATGCCTTAGGTACACACAAATCTCAATTTCTTTATAACTTTCTATAATAATTGATAGTGTTTGATTTATGCTTGTTGGATAAATTGGTGTTCTTGTAGAGAGGACGAAGTCAAGCGGGGAAGTGAGTTAGTCAAGATAATGAGATTTGGGTGTTAAAGCAACAAGATCTGCTATGAAGAACTGGTTTGAAATATCATTTAGAGAGCGGCGATTTGAAGTTGAAAAGGATGGAATTTTTTGGTGGGATTGAACTTGTTGTCAAAGTTTATTTACCAACCACCCAAGCTTTTCTGCAAGATTGGGAGGATGATGCCATTGTTGTTATTCTTGCCACTCTCGCTCATGCATATGAAATCAAAAGTTCACCATGGCGGCTAGTAATTTCTAGGTGGAATTTGGTGTGTACTTGCTGGAGATTGAAAGGGAAGAAAAAGAAGAAGAATAATAGTAAAGTGTAAAATATAATAAACTAAAGGATATATATATATATATATATATATATATATATATATATATATATAAATTAACATATTAAAATATCAAAAATTATTTAAAAACATTAACTTTAAAAGAGTTTAAAAAGCAAAAACAAATTAGTAATCAGGATCTAATTGCAAAACATTATATTACAAATATAATTAAATTCTCATGGTTCATGTTATAGAGTAATAAAAATTTTTTTTTTTTTAAAAAATATTAAAAAATTTTTTTTTTTTTTTTAATTATTTTTTTTAGATATAAAATATAAAAATAATTTAAATAAAACAAAATTTCACCATACATTTCTAACGCAATCTATGAGCGAGAAGTTTGGCATCTGCGAATGTTAAATGTTAAACATTGCCTTAATCATTTGGTCCTTTTTCCTGGTTGAAAACTTCCGAGAGATGAATAGTTAGTTAGTTAGTTATAATAGGATGGGTCCTCCATGGATTTTCAGGCTTCTGTATATTTCCAATGATTTGAGGAGTTAAATAGAAGAGGACACCTGGATTGCATGGAAAGTGAGAATAGCAATGAAGGCTACTGTTTAAATAATCAAAGCAAAAGGCAACTCGAAGCGCCCAACGACGCCGTTCAGCGCTACTGGGAATATTATTTTATAATATCTGGATGGTTAAAAATTAAGATTACCGTGAGGAATCCAACAGCGAGAAGGAAATCGGCTGTCACCGTATCGGCCTTCCTTTTAAACGCCTTAGAGGACGGTTTTTCTACCTTCCCTCGAACGCTCCCCTCCCTGCTCTGCTCCTGCTGCGAATCAAACTATCTTTCTATCAAAACCCTAAAAACAATCCCTGTCACTCTCTCCATGGCACCTAAACGCCCTCCTCCTGTTGAAGACCCGCCCCCTGCTTCTATCTCTGAAGAAGAAGAGGAGGAAGATTCTTCCAGCGCTGAGGAAGAAGAAGAAGAAGAAGAAGAAGAAGAGCAACAACAATCTGATGGTGAACAAGGACAACCCTCTCCTCCACAACCACAAAACAAAACCCAAAACCCACCTCACAAGATAACCGAAACCACCACTCAACAATCTGAATCTGATTCGGAGTCGGAATCCGCATCCGAGTCCGAACCCGACCAGATTGTCAAGCCTATAACGTCTAAGCCCATGGAGGAGACCCCGCCAAAGGCGGCATCAGCAGCATCCAAGAAACCCAGATCGAAACCTGCTACAGCTGCTACCCCGGAGAAAACAACTGCTTTGAAGAGAGGCAACGAGACTCATCGCGAAGACTCGAAACGGGCTAAGAACAAGGAACCCGAGCCTGAGAAGCCCGAGGATTCCAAAAAACAGCTCTTTCAAAGGTTGTGGACCGAGGATGATGAGATTGCACTGTTGCGAGGTATAATTGATTTTACTGCAAAGAAGGGTTATGACCCATCAAAGGATATGAATGCTTTTTATGATTTTATCAAGAAGTCTTTGCATTTTGATGTGTCTATGACTCAATTGAAGGATAAGATTTCTAGGTTAAAGAAGAAATTTGAGAATCATGTGAAAGGTAAAAAAGGTGAAAATAAGATTTTCAGTAAACCACATGATCAAAAGGGGTTTGATTTGTCTAAAAGTATTTGGGGCAGCGATGGGAGTATTAAAGCTAATGGGAGGAAAAATGATAGTGGTAATACTAGTAATAATAATAAGACAGGGAATGCGAAGAAACCAGAAGCATCTAAGCCTGAGTTGGGTATGGATGTGGGAGAAGAGGACAGAGTGGAAGTCGAGATGGGGAGAGGTTCAAGTGTCAAAAGTGTTTTGAAGTTTGACAGCAATGTGAGTGTTGAAAGAATGGAGGATTATGTTGTGAGGATGGGATTGAATTTTGTGCATGGAACCGAGAAGGAGAAAATGGAAGAGGAGTGGAGGAAGTTGCATGTGGCTGAGTTGGAGCTGTTTTTGAAGCGGAATGAACTAATACGAGAACAGGCGAAGTTAATGCTGACAGCTTTTAAAGCTGAAAAGGATTAGGGAGGCCGAGAAGGAACATGTTGGGGGGGGGGGTATTGTACGTAAATGGTCTTGTTAGTAGTTACTTTTTGTTTAGGTTTCGTAATTAGCTTTGAAACTGCAATGAGTAGTTTCTTAGATAGTGTTGTCCTTGGTGCTTTTGTTTCGCTGAATTTTGTTTTCAAGGTTTAACCCTCATTTAGTGGATATACTATGTTATATTTCTCATTTCAGTACTTCCTTTGTTTATTTCTTATTTCTTAGTTATTTGTGTTTGATTAGTGGAATGTTTCTAATTTTTGGAATCATAGTATGATTAACATCAATAATTTGGTTATTTGATGTTCATCCTTCATGATTTGGTGTGTTGTTCTGCACCAGTTTTTTAACATCCTTATTTGTATAGTTTATTGGGAAATAATTTTGCTGTCACTATATAGTTTGGTGGTTATGTGAAAATCATCTCACATTTTGAATTATAACTTATGAACGTACCTTGTATTTGCATCAAGAAATTGCACAAAAGTTTAACGTTTAAATTTATAAATTCAAGGAAACATTCTGATGAAGTCAATCTATCCTTGGTTTTTTGACTTAGTTGTTTGATGCATATTTGGTGCAGTATGGTTGTCAATGGTAAAAAAAAAAATAAATAAATTACAAGTTGGTTTTTTTATTTACAATACTGGGACAATGAGAGCAGAGAGAATGTGCTGGTGCATTTCCAGTTTTGAAATTTACTCCAAGATTATATCAGAATCAAATTTATTTTATTTCTTGCTATCCCTCCAATTAAAACACTTTTATCTTTTCACTGACTGCATCTTTTTGAAACAATAACCAAACGATTACCTAAAAAAACTGGATAACAACAATGTGTATATGTGATTACCCTCCCTGAAAAAATTTGGCACACTTCCAATACTTCAAATTTCAGGTTGCAGTCAATTTTTTTGGGCTAAAAACCGTTGGCATTCTCTTGACTCTAATCCAGGGTAGCTCGGTAGGATGTAAACTTGGAAGTTTTTGTTTTTAGTTTTTAGTTTTTGACGTGGCTGCCTCGGTCTGATTCTGGGTTGTGTACCCGGAAGACTTACTAATTTCTTCAATGTCTATTATTTGCTTATGGAGTTGCTTTCAGATTCGAAAACTTCATGAATATGTTAGTTCAGATATCAATATTGATAACACACTGATAGGAATGTTATCACCCTCGAGTACTCTGGAACTTGAAAACAAGCTTGGCAGATGATGGAAACTATTGGCGCCAGGGCAATACATCTGAGTATTTTTGGCATATCAAAACTTATGCAGGATAATGTCCACTCCACACGGGATATATTATCTATGATATATAATTCGTAGGTTTGCTTCACTATAGTTCTGCTATTGTATTAATATGTTGTCTTGTTGAATTCTGTCTTCACTTGTTTGCTTGCTGGAAAGTTTTTTGAGTTATATGAAAAAAATGCTGCCGTAGCAAGTCGTGGGAAGCAGCTCCATGTAGAATCAATGGCATACTTTATCAGGAAACCACTATGCCTAAAAGTAATCCGCAAAGCAGCAAATGCACTTGTTAAGAGTTTCTTGAAGGTCAAAATAACCAGAATTTGTGTTGGCAGAACAAAGCATGCAGAAAATTCCACCACTTCTTTATTTGTCAATCCCTTCAATGCATGCCCTTTTGCAAGCGAAAACAAAGAACTTCATGCAATATGCAGTTCCATTGAACCAGGAAAGGGGACGGGCTCGGAAATCTTTGGTTTTTCATCTAGATGATATTACAGTTGGCACAATTTCTACTTAAGATAGAACAAGCAGAAAAACCACTATAGTTGATTTTCTGAAGTACCAAGTCAAAAAAAAAAGCCAGATGATTTTCTTCTCCAAAGTGATGAATAAACGTTGTCTTGTTGAGAATGGGATGGTGTCGATTCTGAAAGGAAATAGGTTTGATTGGTGTATGAAATGAAATGAATTTTCTTCCTTGAATCATACTCATTAAGATCTTCTGTTTATAGTTTCTTGTAAGCAGTTGATATTCTAAAAGCAAGACAATGAAAAGGCCCGCTTATGCCGCCAGCATTAGTAGCTGTATATGGTCTCGATATGGTAAAAGCAGCGAATCTTCATCGCCGTTCTTGCAGAGCACCAATTAATGATGGATCAGAATCCTGGATAACCCAACTAAAAAATGGACAAACCTTTCAGAGAACGAGAGAGAGACCTAATCTGATTTCTGGAGTCTTGTCAAGGGCTTTGGGTTCAAATTCACCAGAAATTGTAAAGTATGACTTGGGTTTGATTTTATGATGGAGGACAGTAACCAGCTTCCCATGACTATCAAACCTCGCCTTAATCGTAGTTAGGTCATCCATAATCCATGATGCTCCAACTGCGAAAGTGTTCTCCTTTCTTGATAACATCCGGCCGATCACTGCTACTGCTGCGACTTTCCTCTCAAGATCAAAATAATGGATATAAGATGCCCTTAGAGAATCACCCTTGTTCTCCCTGAAAAGTTCCAAAGAAGAGTGAGTTGTTTCAAGTCTCTTCCTTCACAACTGACTGTTGAGGAAACAAAGCATAATACTAAATCCATAAGCATGCAGTCACAAAATTAGCAGGTGTTTATCTACAATATGTAGGGAGTTTAACTAGGAATGTCCATTCATGTTTTTCATAAGTGCAGGTAAATTAACTTACAATATAATTGACCCCTCACAATTCAGGCTTTTCATGCTAATGCCTGCGTCGAACATGAGAAATTGTCTAGAGCTAGTATTGTATATTGTTTCCATACCAAATGCAAGGTGTGCAGTACCAACTGTTGCAGAAAGCTGAATTAGAGGGGAGCGAAGCAAAGGGAGTGTCATGGCTAAAGCTGCTCGTTTGTGGAAGTATTGAACCTCATGCAGAATTTGAAACTGCACACGCAATGAACCAGAAGAGAAGACGACTAAATTTCTCACTGAAAATGCGTTTGAACACTATGAGATTAGCAAAGAGGGCTTGATTAAATTGATTAAAGACAAAAGGAGAAAGTATAAAATGCAGATTGTTTGTTGGGATCTGAGGTTTATCTTATTTCTACCATAATTGAAGGAATTGCAGACTGTAAGCTGCATATCATGTTAAGAATAGCTTCATTTGAATTGCAAGATTTTGAGATTAGATCATGGTTTAACAAGTGACCAGAGATGTTTCAATGCTCTTATCATCTTCTATGGTTCTCATAAAAATGTGAACTCGTGATTAGTCATTTATCTGCAGGTTTTCATTTATCTTGATTGAATCTGAGTAACCATAACGTGAGAACCAAACTCTAGGTAAAGCCCAAAAACTGTCCTTACCTCTCTAGAGTAGTAATCTGGAAATTTCACCAAAACTGTGTTCTTCATGAATGGCCATGTTCTGCTCATTGTGAGAGTTGTTGAAATCTGCCATTATGCAAAAGACATCAGATAGGTAATGCATAATATAAAGCATAAAAGAACAGCTAGCTGAGTACCAATCCACAAACTCACCGGTAATTCCGGATTAACATCCACCTTAATAGTAGCATGAGTATCCTCAAGATTGTATTCTGCTGTAACACCTGCTTTCGATAGTTTCTTGCGTCCGGCAGCATACGGGGTAAGAGTCTGAAGAAATGCGAACATATTCAACTTTTCACCAACAACATTACAAGGATTAAAATCATAGCGTGCCATCTAGAATAACAAGTGATTTCTTTCTTTCTTTCTGACAATTTGAAAAAATGTAAAGGATTTGATAATAAAAAATTATAAAAAAAAAACACAGAGCAAAGAAATTGAATATTGTTACTATGGTGGCAAACTACGCTTAAGAAAATCCACAACGTACCAATCCAATATCACTACTGGTCGAGATGTTAAAAGACTGATTAATTTTGTAGCGTAGGAGGTCTGCAAAAAAATAAAACAAATCATTAAGAAGTTTGCAGAAAAAGTACCCTTAAAGTCTCTACTTGCTCAGAATTCATAGAACTAAGAATAAAAAAATGGTTGGACGTAACAGAACCCTGCAAGACAAAGGGATGATATGTTCAAGAGAAGAAACAGATAAAGAAACTTTTTGGTTCGTTGCTTCTTGATTCAACATGCAGCTCCATAGGAGATTTTCAAGGAAGGAGAAACACAGAGAAAATCTTTGTTTAAAGTTGGCACTGAATATCTTTAATCAGAAGGCAAACGAGTTTGACTTGAGAGAAAACAAGATACAGATCAAGAAAGCTTGCAAACAAGATGATGCATGGGATTAAAAAGTACCATATGCAAGCTTTCCAAAGTCAGAGAAGAGTCTAGGACCTCCGGTTTCTTTGCTTCTTGCGCTTTCTTGATGATCAGAGCTGTTCATTTTATGTTTCGGTTTAGAGTGAAGGTAAGAGAATGAAGAAGGATTCTCTATGAACTTCTCGCTAAACAAGAAGTTCCTCGAGAAACAAATGTAACTAAAGTTTTGGTCAAAAAAGAAAAAAAGAATGTTGCATTAGTTTGAATATTTATTACTTTATACCCAAAGAAATTATTTTTTTAAAATAAAACTTCCTAAAATGTTCAAGAAATAAATAAAAAATATATTAAAATCTTTAACAACAGTCAGCCATTAAATGTGAAGGTGTCTTGCATTGAGAAAGCGACCGCTTCGTCAGTTCCTTTCACCCTCCTCTTTTCGTGCATCAGGTAGATTCAGGAATGTTTTATTGTTTCTTTCTCTGGAAATAATATGCTATCACATTGCAATGTGACTACTTCATGTTTAGAGCAACTACATATCACCCAAGTTTCTGTAGGATATTAAAATTTTTATTTCACTGTTGAATTAGAAAGCTTCAACCGTCAGGCTCCCTGCTTGCATTGTGAAGAAGTAGCTTGTGTGTCTCTGTGTGTGTTAAAAATACGATTACTTGACAAGGCAAACTGACTGCTCAAGTGAATCAAGGTTTAGGTAAATGGTCATACGGACTTTTCAGCTCTTGGGTTTCTAGACAAAAGACAATGGAAAGGCTAGTTTTAGCCTCCATTAGCAGTAACTATATATCTTCTGCGCATGATAAAAAGCAGTGTATCTTTGTTTGACTTTCTTTCAAAGCCCCAGCAGAAGGTAATGAAAGGTCAGAATTCCATCATCTGGACACACAGCTGAGAAATGGATAAACCTTTCAGAGCACGAGAGAGAGAGAGAGAGATCAAATTTGATGACAGGAATCCTGTCCAGGGCTTTGGGGTCAAACTCACTAGAAATTGTAACGTATCTCCTGGGCTTGATTTAATGCTGCAGGTGAGTAGCCAGCTTCCCACGACTGTCAAACCTTGCCTTAATCATCATTAGATCATCCATGATCCATGATCCTCCAACTTACAAATGATAGATAATAGTAAAGTAACAGAAACATCAACCTTAACAGAAGCATGAATGTCCTCGTGATTTTATTCTGCTGCAACACCTGCTATTAAGCCTAGCGCTTTCTTGCCAGCATCTGAAGCATCAGTCTGAAAAATGAAAGCCATTCATTTCTCATCAATACATGCCATTACATGGAAGGATTAATCATAATGTGGGAGCGGTATGTCAAATTTCATCTTAGAATATATAACAAGAAATTCTTTCTTTTCTAGTAGAGAATCTGAGACAAACAGTAGGAAAAAGAAAAAAGGCATCAGAAAAAATTGAATTCTATTACTTCTGTGGTAAACTAGAGTAAAGGGAGATTATTACAACATATCAATCCAGTACCATTAATAGTTGAGATGCTGAAGTAGAGATTAATTTTGTAGCTTAGAATGTCTACAAAAGATGAAAAATAACAAACCATTACTATATAGTCTTTAACTAAAATTTGATAGAGATCCCATTATCAAGATCGGTGAGCAGCAAAGAAGTCAGGTAAAATGTTCTCGTTGAGAGTTTCTCGAATAAAGCGTTGAAAAAGTGAAAGAAAGTAAAGAAAAAAAGCCCCGGCAAGACAAAGGGGTGGCTCTGTTGCAAGCAACACTATAATAGAACCAACCTGCATGATAGAACCAACACTATTCTCTCCAGAACCAAGTATGGACCTTTCATGCCAGTTTTTGGGAAATTATGTGTGCTATAGCTAGTTTTTTTGTTGATATAGTTGCAATTTGAAATAGACAAGGTCTCCTATTTCAAATATCCTTCCACTCCTCTTTTTGTTTGCCATGCGAACCATCTTGTGCTCAGCAGATTGTAAATTGTCCCTAATTTTCCTTAGCCTTTCTTCTCTAGTAGTCAAGTAATTATCAACAACCTATATGAATAGGTGGAGTGAGCCCATACAATACCTTATAGGGAGTAGCTTTAGTCTAGGTATAAAAATCGGTGTTATACCACCACTCAGTTAGAGATAACTATCAGATCCAGTTTGTTGGCAATTCACCTATCATGCATCATAAATTATTCTACAGATACTTGTTAACTATCTCAGTTTATCCATCAAACAGTTGCACCCACTAATTCTTCTAATAATTCATAAATCAAAGGTACATGATGTTTGATTTTTATTGTAAGTTTATTTAGTGCCTTGTAATTCACACAAAGTCTTCATGAGTTGTCTTTTTTCTTTACTAAAACAATTAGGAAAGCAAAAGAGTCATGACTTGGTTGTATATATAATTCCATATTTTAACATTTCAGAGATCATCTTTTCTACCATATTTTTATAGAGTTCAAAGTGTATATAAGGCCTCAAACTAATGGGTTGAGCTCTATTATTCACGTAAATTGAATGATCTTATAGCTTTGATGGTGGCCAACCTCTAAATTATCTAAATAGATCATGATATTTTTCTAGTAATAATTCTAGATCAGGGTTTCATTCAGTGTTAGGTGAGAGGATAGAGGACATCAAATGTAACTCACCATCCACTTCTAAAATTAGCTTTAGACTGTATAAGTTGACCTCTGCTATCTTAGTAGAATTGTCCATTAGATTATTGAACTATTCAAATATGATAGTTTGTAACTTGATGAGATTATCCCCTCTAATCACCACTTCTTGCCTTTTCCAATTAAAAGACATCCATATCTCCTTGTTATATGATAAAATATCTTCTAAAATTGCCAATTATTGTATACTTAATACCATGTCACAACTATTCAGTTCAATAATAAATACATAAGCTATGAATATATTACCTACATTCTCCACTTAAAATTCTTACAAATAGTTGTACACAACATTGTTTTCTAATTAGTTGCCTCCATTATTAATGGCTTGATTGTTATAACAATACATTGCAACTTAATGGCTATGTTGGAGTCAATAAAGTTATGAGTACTTCTTGAGTCCATAATAATAAAAACTGAGTGTTTATCCACTTTACTAGTGATCATGAGAGTGTGGAAACTAGTAATTCCTTTCAATGCATTGAAAGATATAATAGGGTTCACTTGTTTAGGGTTAGGTTTTTCCTTAGCAATATTGTTACCATCCTCTATGTAACAGCCCAATAGTTAAATCAGTTTATCCATTTAACTTCCACGTAAAGGGTAAATGGAGCATTTTTTTTTATGTGTCTTTAGGATTTTACATTGAGTTCACTGAAATTTCTGATAAAATTTCGGTAAAGTCTCCCTTATACCAAGAGATTCCAAATTATCGATAATTGACTCTACATGCATTTATAATCACATCCATAATTGATTCAACTCAACCATCCAATTCATTAGAGAATATACTCAAGACAAATCTTTTTTCTCAATTTTCATCTCATATCACATATATAAATTAGTAATTAAGAGAAAATATCCAAGTATTGAAATTTCATATACAAACACAACACGATTTAACATCATAATCTTCCAAGCACAAATTAAAATATTTTAATATTTCAGGCACAAAATAATACTAGGAGTATACTATTATGTTCAGGTTATATGATTACTGCCTAACAAAATACATAAATATTCCCTAAGTTCCTAACTTATACAAAAGGGATCAAAGAACCTAAATCCTACTCCTTATGTGAATGAGAGGGACCTGCATATTAAAGTTTTCAATATAAGTAATAAAAAGGAACACAATCAATTGTAAAAAAGAAAATTTTATACAACATATTCACCTACTTAAGTCATATACAATTCTATACATAACAACCGACCCCTTTTAAGGATTGGCTAATTTGATTCCTATAATTGTGTCCCTTTTTATTTTTCTTTTTTTTTTCTTATATAGATATTCCAAGCTCTGATAGAAGGTATCCACTTTGCCACTTTTTCCCCCAAATTAGGAAAGTTGTTGTCGACGCTAATGACCCCTATTAGTATCTTTAGTTTCCCATCCTAGGATCAACCAATCAAGTTCATAAAAATATCGACACTAACATGATTGTTAGTGTCATTAACTATTTCCGGGCCGAAATAGTTAATCAATGCTCCATGTTATCTTGGGAGGTCCTCGGGTACGCCGATATCAAGGATTCTTGACATCATTAGCTTTCACCTCGGAAAGCTAATTAAGTTCCATGAGTTTTGCCGATATCAACGCCGCCTGTTGATATCATTAATTATTCCAAATCCGAATAGCTAATCAAGTTTTCATCTTCCTCCTTCCCTATACCAGTCATGTCGATGTTAGCCAACTAGCCTCCCGTATCTCGGACGACTAATCAAATTCGAGAAACGATCATCCATAAGGTTCATTGTTACTCTCCATTTCCTCCGAAAGGACCCATAATTAAATTTAGATTTCCCTTTACATTTTCCTGCCGTTTACCCCTTCCTTTTTCCCTTTTTTTTTTTGTCTCATCAATAGGCATCTAAAATTTATAATTCAATAAATCATTAAAATAATTATTAACTAGTGGAGATATAGGTACTGAATACCTACCTGCAGTACACGCTCAACTTGCGTTCCCCTATTGTTGTTGCACTCCTCCCACGGTTCCTTCTAAAACCACAAATATCCATCATTATTCCATGTTAATCCACATATCACAACATAACAGTAGTAATGGTGATAATATTTATTTCTCTTTTACCATTATTCTTTCTCACCTAAATCCCTCATTATTATCCTTTAAAATTTCAACTCATTAGTAGTCCTAATGAACATCATTAATTTAATTTCAATCACAGTTTGTTCCTTTCTGAAGATCAAGACACGATGTTACATACTTTACTAAGGGTGAGAAAACGAATTATACTCTTAATGTGGCTAAATTTCACCATTTAATTGACTTGGTCGAATCTGCTAGCAGGGTGACAACTCGACCTCCCTTCAGATTTTTATTTATATCCGGAGTTCTTGGACTCCAAATTAGGCAGGGTCAGATTTGTTGGAAAGCTAACACTCCCGGCTATAACTTCTATAAAGGGACCCTCCCTGGATTCTATCGTCTTTATGTTCGAAATCCCTTAGGAATTAGGGCGACGAACCTGCCATGTTTCGTCAATGGACAAGGTATCTCCAATTTTATCTCCAATCCCTTCTTCCTCATTAGATATAGCCATGCCTTCACCTTAGACATGGCAACCCGTCTCATTATGACCTCCTAAGGTCATTTGTACTAGGTTAATTAATTCATTTCTACTTTGGCCGAACCTACCTAAAGGAACGAAGGGTTCCTCTTCTTTCTAAGTGATACAAAAAAATTTTCTAGTTAGCAACCACATTGTAGCAACACATCTCAATTAATTAAACAAAGAAATCATAAGTTCTCCTCCTCTCCTTTCTTCCCCTCTAGTGGCCGGTCACCTTGAATCTGCTCTCTCTCTTCTTCTTTTTTCCATTGCACCCCACCACATTCAAGGCCATTCCTATCACCCTAAGAGCTCTAACCTCAAGAAATTTTACATTTCCCCTAAATTTTATGTTCAAGAACCCTAATTCCTTATTCAAGAAAATTATGAAATTTCCAATTAAATTGAAGTTAATTTCATAGAAATTGAAATTAGAACTCTTTACTTGGATGAAATCTAAGCTTTACTTCATAAAATTTAAAAAGAATCTTAGCCTTCTTCTCCTTGCATATAGCCAACCACTCTTCCCCTTCTCTTCACAATTCCCACATTTGCTTTCTTGCAATTTCTCTTATATAATGATGTTCTTCTCCTTTAGGCTTGTCTAGGATTTGAAATTTGTTAAACCTTGGTGTTTTTATCTCTCATTTTGCTTGAATAAAATCTGAAAATCCCCTCTCTCTTTGATGTTTTCCAGCTAGTCTTAGAAGAGAGAAAGAATAGGGTATTTATAGTTTCATTTCTTCTTAATTCCATTTTAGCCCCATCTTTCTCTATTTTTCTCAATTAAGCCATTTTTTTTTCATGTTCTCCAAAACTAATAAATTTTATCATCATTATTATTACTTTTGTAGTTACCTTGTTTTGTATTATAAAAAATTTAAGTTATTATAAATCCCCTCTTTTTGTATAATTTGTTCTGGGGTTTTACACTTTACTTCCTTACCATCATCATCCACCATATATAAGAAATTTGATTTTTTATTTTTACATTTATGATCCGGCACAAACCTTTTATCACACCAAAACACACAATCCCTTGGCTTTCCTCTCATCTAACTCCTTATTCCTCACAGACTTAGTGGGTCTCATGGTAGGTTTACATTGAAAATATAAATTAAGAGTGGGTAATAAGTTGTTTTGTCGCTGTTTAAGGTTGCTAGTGTTCAATGTGGGTGAAATTTTGTAAGGTGTTTGATTATTGCTAGGCTTGGATTGAGTTGTTTGATTGGTGTTTAATAAGACAAATTTGGTGTAATTCTTGTAAGATCTTCTATAGGCTAGAGTGTTGTCTTGTAAACGTGCCAGGTTGTAGGCTTGATTTAAGGCTTTAGGTTCGAACATCTTAACTAAGTTCTTGATTTCCACTTTCAATCCTCCTAAGAAAAATACCAAGACTTAGATATCACTGATTTAAGCCCTGTTCCATAGTATGTCAAAGTCCTTAATGTAACTTTCTAAATCTTCAATCTGTCTAAAATCCTTGAGCTCTTCTAGTGGATCCTTTTGACCTCTAAACCGATAGAATATTGCCTTTACATATTCACCCAAGTCACCTCTTGATCACCTTTTCTTTTCATGAAGTTTTAGTGCCAAAACAAGGTTATTACATCTAGATAATAGAAAACCAACTAAAATATTTTAGCCTCAAAGCCCAACCTAAACTTGTAGTAATATCCTATTTGTTGAATGCTTGATATTCACTCTTGATGTTAGGCTCATTAGGAGTATGTTGTAACTTCTATAAAAGAGAGTCTTGCTAGTAAGATAACCCACTGATGAGTTCTTCAAGCTCCTCAGACTTAGCTTCATGAACAAACTTCATAGTTTATAATGATTTTATAACTTGCTTATATTTTTATGATTGTTTCTTGTTCGTAGCTTTCATTGTTTCCTCTAACCTTGTGAGATCTTGAGACATAATGTCAGGAGTTATAGCTTGTGTTTGAAGATTAGTGGCTCTGGTATCACTTGTTGAAGCACCGAACCAATTTGAATATAGTTCATGAGTACTATTTCAAATATAAAAGTTGTATTTGATAGTGAACTTGCAATGATGGATGTATTGAAATCATGTAAAAGAAGGAGAAGAAGGAGGGAGAGGGAGAGGGAGAGAAAAGGGGATTGCACTGATTAATTGATCATTAATGCTTTCATCGTTTCATAATCATGCATTCTGTGACAATTTGTTGCATATATAACATCTTAGCGTTCTAGTAGAAAGAGAGAAAATCAGCCTTCTTTCCACACACGTGGCATTACTAAAAAACTGAAACATTAAACAAAACGACGCGTAGTAAGTGAGTGAGGTGCAGCGTTTTTAAACGATGCGCGTTTTTAGACAAAACGATTCGTTGTTATTTAGCAGAGAATAATGACGTTTATCTTCTTCTTCACTTCCACAATTTCAGTACATTTCCCTCTTCGAGAATAATAACTTTTATAAATTTAAACTCTTGACCTTTGTTTTTCAAGAACAGAAGATTCCACGTTCATTTCAAGTACAAATGATGAAGAACTTCCATTGAAGCATTTTCAAGAAAGAGGAAAAACACAGAAATCTGTCTTGAAGTTGTCATTAAATCTCTTTCGTTAAGTATTTCAAACAAATGGAAAAGAATACACGGGAAATTCATTGCCATAAATATGACTAGAGAGAGAGAGAGAGAGAAAAGATACAAATCAGGAAAGCAAAGAACAATATGGTATACAACCAGAAATTAAGCTTGCAAATAGCTAGGAGGATGAGAATATTGATAAAACAAAAGACACGAAACTAAAAATGAACCTCTTGCAGGCTTTACAAAGTCGCAGAGGAATCTATAACGTCGGTTTACTTAGGGTGTATTTGAGAGTATAATAATGATTATTTTTTAAAATGTTTTTTTGTTAGAAAATATATTAAAATAATATATTTTTTATTTTTAAAAAATTATTTTTGATATTATTACATTAAAATAATCTAAAAGCATTAACAAAAAATTATTTTAAGAATTTATTTTTTTAATTTTTAACCAACCCTGGAACAAAATTCCAAATGAAAGCTTACTTTCTTGCGGTTTCTTGATGTCAGAGCCACCCATATTTTTTATTTAGAGTTTTGTTAGTCAGAGGGGAAGGTTAGAGGCGGCAGAATGGAAGGTTTCGCTATAAAATTCTTGATAGCCTGGAAGCTCCTCACTAAACAAATGTTTATACGATCACTTTGACACACGATCGTGCATTATGTAAGTTTGAGGTGAGCTAATAGGATACGCGGTAAATTAGATGTGTGCTTACCAAAAAGGAAAATAAAGAAGTTTTAATCTCTTGAAAGAGTAATGTTTGATTATTTTCAGTTGAAATATTGGCTTTTATTAAAAAAAAATATATATATTGAAAGAAGGAACATTGGCGTCAAGGTTCGACACTTTCAAGGTTTGTTTTAAGCTTGTGTTGTTGTAACACTGAGTTCTGGTGAAAAACAAATCCTGGTTGTCTGCAGACACCTTGAAGAGTCTACAGTTTGTTTGTTCTTCTGGAACGATCTGACTTGATGAATTGCATAATCAAGTAACTAAAGCAGTGATTTGCATCCGAAAGCTTTGACAAATGACCCGTCAAACGACACAAAAAAAAAAGATACTTCATAGTTCAGACTGACAGCTGAAGTGATTCTGTATGTGGATACATGATCGTTGGAACTAATCAGCAATTAAGTATGTTTTGAATGGGGTAATTAAGTGATAACAACAGTATATCTTTAGTTCATTCTTACAGAGAACCAAGAGAAGGTAACGATGGATCATAGCTGTATCAATTTTGGGAACCATTCAGAGCACAAGAGAAAAGGCCAAACCAATTCCAGGAATCTTGTTAAGGGATTTGGTGTCAAATTCACTAGCAATTGTTAAGCGTGACTTTGATTTGATTCCATATTGCAGAAGCATCATAATCTTTCCACGATCATCAACCCTTGCCTTAACTGTAGTTACATTGTCCATAATCCATGATCCTCCAACTGTCAAAGCATTCTCCTTTTTCGAAAACCTATGAGAGATCACTGCCGCAGCTGCAACCTTTTTCTTGTGATCGAAGTAATGGATAAATGATGCCCTTAGGAAGTCACCCTTGTTTCCCCTGAATAGTTTAGAGAACAGATTGTCTTAAAATCACCTCCAATACATGGCGGGAAGGAATGCATAATGATGAATGAAAGCAGCCACAAGCAGTAATCATGCTGATTATTAGCATTGTTTATCTTACCATGTGTTGTGAGTTTAACTAGGAATTTCGTTGTCATAATTTTCACCAGTGCACGTAAAATGACTTACATAGTAATTGAAGCATCATAATTCGGCTTGGTCATGCTAAAGCCTGCATCAATCTCACGAAATTGCCTAGAAGCAATCTCATACTTTGTCTGTATACCAAATGCAAGGCTTGAAGTACCCACAGATGCAGAAAGCTGAATTTTAGGGGTGTAGTGCAAAGAAAAAGACGTGGCTAAAGCAGCATATTTGTGGAAGTATTGAGCTTGTAGCTGAAATAGAAACAAGAAAGGATAGTTTTGTTTTTGTGGTAATAAGGAAGATTTATTTTGCAAATGCATTCAATCAAAAAAGAAATTAACATAAAGAAAAAACTTTGGTTGAGCATTGAAACATAAAAGGAACTAAAAATCATTTTGTTGTATTTTACCTTTTTACTATCATCTTAATTGCTGATATTCCAGGTTGTCTCTGCATTTGGGGATAAAGTTGATCCATCCCAAATGCAAGATCTTGGTAGATATTATATCCTAAATGAAGTATAAATGTTATCATCCTCTTATTTGTGTTCTGAAACTTGCCTGTAAATTAGTTCTGAGTTAGCTATTTAACTGCATAGCCTATTTTCTTGGGCAAAACAGGAGGTAAAGCATGAGTTATTTGTTTAATTGGCATTAATGATCTCAACATAGGACAATCCATGCATGGAAACTAGGCAACCTACAATCAGGGAGAGGGGGAGGTGGGAATCATATTGTATTTAAAATGATAAGAACTTTACAGGAGAACCTTACTTAAGTATAGAACGAAACAGTCCATACCGCACTGGAATCGTATTTTGGCAATTTCAGTGAAGCAGAAGTATTCAGGGATGGAAGGAACTTTCTGCTTAATGTTAGAGTTGTTGAAATCTGCCATGATTACAGAGGACATCATCAGATGCTTAAGTTTGAAGCTTACAAGTAACAGCTGACAGCCTAGTAAATGTTCTCACAGGGTTTTATTTAAAATGATAAAAACTTTACAGGAGAACCTTACTTAAGTATAGAACGAAATAGTCCATACCCTGCTAGAATCGTATATTGGCAATTTCAGTGAAGCAGAAATATTCAGGGATGGAAGGAACTTTCTGCTTAATGTTAGAGTTGTTGAAATCTGCCATGATTACAGAGGATATCATCAGATGCTTAAGTTTGAAGCTTACAAGTAACAGCTGACAACCTAGTAAATGTTCTCACATGGTTTTATTTTCCACTCAAAACGGAAAAATCTACTCACTGGTGATTTTGAATCAACTATGACATTAATGGTAGCATCCTTGTATTTGCATTGTGCTGCAACACTTGCAGTTGAGAGCCGTCCGCGTTTGACAGCACGTGAAGTAAGTTTCTGACGAATGCAACCCGACCAATTTAGGTCTCAATAACATTACAGGATTAGGATCAAAATGACAGAAAATATATGCCAAGTTTCACACGAAACAAGAATGGAGTTCTTTCCTTTTCTTTTAGCCATTGAGAAAGAATGAAAAAAATCTGATAAAAAGAGAAACAGTAGGACTCTGCTGTAGCAAAATTCAATAAAGGAAATCTCACAGCATACCGCTCCTGTAGTACTACTTGTGGAGATGCTAAATTTATGATCCTTACTATAGCCTGCTTCTACCAAGTCTGCATGGAAAATGCATCAAAAATTTGTAAAAGAATAGAATAGTTTTCAATAGAAAACTGACATCAGCCCCCAGTACCAAGAAATCAGATTAAATCAGAAAACAACTAATCATCCTTGTAGAGAGTTTCTTGAATTAAGTGAAAGTGACAAAGGAAAGTTCCATGATTCTTGGTCAACTGACCTCGAGTTGTGAGAGAGAAAAAAAAAAAGCAATCAAGCAGAAAAAACAGCACAGGGCAGCCTCCAAAATTAACAAGAGGCATAAGATTAAATAAACCTAGTGGTTTCTTGCCGAAGTTGGAGAAAAGTAGAGGGGCTTGAGGTGCTTTGCTGGTTTTGCTGCTGCCGGCGCTTCTTTTTCTTCGTTTCCTATGTTTCGAGTCGCTCATCTTTGTACGCAGTGAATGCTAAGGAGTCGCTGAGGGAGTCAATGAGGTGCATATTTTATATGCACGATTCATATTATAAAAACACCATCTCAATATTAAAATATTTAATTCCACTAATATCTTTTTTAATTCTTTTTTTCGTAATCCTTGCAATACCATGTTTTATTCCTTTCACTTTTCTATAATTAGCCTCCATTAAATATCCTCTTACAATTTCAATGAATTCCAATTATCAATAGCAGGGGTGCGTCTACTAAACGGAATGCCTCTAATAGCTCTGCTCTCCTCCGCTTGCTTCAAAAGCGCAGGAAACCCCACTGCACAACGAGGGAAAAGATACGACGAAAGAGGATCAACCTGCCGATGCCACCGTGTGGACTGAAAGAAACCGTGTTCCTTGCCATTAAAAGCACCGCATATGGCACTGTATCCCACTGGCCTCATTTTTTGCTTGCTGTATGAGAAATCAGAGAGATGAGGAGGCGGAAGAGTATGTATAAGCCCAATGAGCCTATCAACGACTTTATAGAGCCCAGTTTAAAATATCTCGACCCATTTTTTAGCCCAGGCCCATTCCGACTATTTAACTAGATTGTTTTAAATATTAAAAAAAAAAATCAAGAGAGAATCCGAAAACAGAACGGATTTCCATGGCTAAAATTACAAATCCACAGGGACTTTCCCCCTTTCTATACACTAACACGCACTTACAAAATACAAATTAACTGAATTAAAAAAAAAAAAAAACTGGAATATAACACTCATCACAATTAAACGTTAGATTTTTTTTTTCATTATCATTCAGATCTCTCTCCCTCCCTTAAGCCATTTAACAAATTCGAGCTCCCTCGCTAAAATCCCCAACTCTCTGCAATGGTGGTCTGCAAATGTCGTAAGGTACACTCTCTCTCTCTCTCTCTCTCTCACACACACACACACTTTCATTGAATTGTTTCTCATTAATCGATTGATCGATCGAGATTTGTATTTAGATCTGTAACTCACATCAATCGCTTAATTTTGGAATCAAATTTCTGATCTAGAGTATATGATTTTGCGCTTCGTTATTTCTTAGGCGTTTTTGATTGATTGAATTAAATTGAGGATTTTTTTTTTTTGGTGTTTCAGGCTACCAAGTTATATTGTTTCGTGCACAAAGTTCCCGTTTGTGGGGAATGTATCTGCTTTCCAGAGCATCAAATCTGTGTGGTAATTATATCGGACTTTGTGATAAAAAAAAAACTTATTCCTGCATTACGGTTTCTACTTGATGACGAAGAAATATCTTAGTGTAACGAGACTGTTTTCACGAGAAAGGTTTTATTCTTTATATCTTAGTCTGACATGATAACGAATAAGGAGATAGAAGGCGAAGAAAGGGTGTGAAGAAGTAAAAGTTATTGGAGTTCAGCAGGCAGTACTAGCTAAAAGAGAGGAACTATAGGAGAGATGATGCGATTAGGGCAGAAGAGGAAACATTGTGGGCAGCTACCAAAGTGAATGCCTACCCAGTACCCATTCATTAAGCATGAAATTATGGATGAGATGACAAATCGTCCATCCAAAAAGAATAAAGAATAAAAGAGCTATAAAATATCAACGTGTCTTCTGAAACTTTTGGCATCAATTTCTTGGTTGAAAACTGTCTGAGGTTTGGATTTATTAGAATTAGATGTTTTTGATTGGTTAAAGTCAAAAACATATCTTGAAATCAACTTTTTTCAGGACTATAGATGTGTGCCTGTTTGTATTTGCATATATAATTTAAAAAGAAAAATTCTGTAAAGCTCACTGTACGGCTTACTGGCTTACACTATGCTAATGTTGTCACTGTTTTCAGGTTCGTACATACTCTGAATGGGTGATAGATGGAGAGTATGACTGGCCTCCAAAATGCTGCTCCTGCCAAGCTGTGCTTGAAGAGGGGGATGGTCCTCAAACCACTCGATTGGGTTGCTTGCGTACGTGACATTGCTGATATATTTACACTCTTAGTTGCAACATTTTCTGAAACATACGATAATATTTTATTTATTTTGGTGTTATTGTAGATGTTATACACACAAATTGTTTGGTTTCACATATCAAAAGCTTTCCTCCACACACAGCACCAGCTGGATATGTGTGCCCTTCGTGTTCAACACCGGTAGAGCAATATCAATTCATCACCAGCATTTAATTATGTTTACAGTTTTTAAGCTATTGCTGTTTAAGAGTTCTTTGTAGCAGTGTTTTCTGTATGCCTTGGTTTATTTCCATATGGTGTTTTGTTGGTGCAGATATGGCCGCCCAAAAGTGTGAAAGACTCGGGATCCCGTTTTCATTCAAAGCTGAAAGAAGCTATAATGCAGGTAATGTTTTAACTTGGTTTCTGGATTACTGTATTCCATCATTAATGCTTCAATAGTTACAACCTATCAGTTTCCTCTCCTTCTCCTTTTTTCTTTTTTTTTTCTTATGGTACTGTACTACTTCTTTACTTCATTAACTATCATATCATCTAACTACAGAACTTAATTTATGAATGTAACTTTAGTACGTTTTAGTTTTTGTGTCAAATACTTGTTATTTATATATTATGTGACTGAACCCTCAATTTTCTTCTGCCTATTGGGTTTTTTTTTGTTCATTGGCTTGTCTGGAATTATCCTCCTCTTTCCTTGCCCCATTTTGCTAACTTATGACAGGGTAAAATGAAAAATACACACCATATGGTCTGGGTCATTTTCATGTGACAAAAGGCTTAAATTTTGGTGGCTCAGTGTCTTGTATTTTTTTTCATTAGCATTGACTTTAATGCTTTTAGTTTAGTAATAGCGTGGAAAAAATTAGAAGGCAAAGAATTTTATAGCATATTTTTAGCCTCGTTATCACTAAACTGATGAAGTTAAGGTCAATGTTAACGGAGCAAACAATATTACACTGAATGCCAAAATCTGAAACAGTCACCCAAATGTAAATAGCCCAAACCCAATGTACTTTCTTGCAAGTCACCTATGATATATGTGCTATTTGTTGATTTGTTTTCTGTAGCAAATGCATAAATGTGATCTAGATTAAATAGCTTGTACTTATAAAAAGTTAAGATCCCTGGGGGTAAAGCAATACTAATAATGCAAAGGTAATTAGTTTGAAAATTTCCTTCCTTTTCTAGGTAGTTTTAAGCCAACTTGACTTCTACACTGTCTCTGTCTCACACAAACATGCATACCCACACACCACATGCACAGACGGAGGATTGTGATATACAGGTTCTGATGTGGTGGACTATAGTTAGAGGTTGCTGGTATGATGGCTGTCAGTTTAGTGTGTGTTTTCTTATTGTGGTACAGGGTGTTTTTTGCTTGAAAATGCATCAAAATGGTTTTTTTTTTCCAGATTTTGTTTTTCAGTTTTGATATCAGCACATGAAAACCATCGAAAAAAACTAAAAAAGGCATTAATTTGATGCTTTTTCAAGCAAAATGCACTTTTAAAACACACCCAAACACAGTTTGAAACACAAAAACAAACAACCTCTGGATTGCTCATAGACTTTGCAATTAGACAGAATCCCCTTATGAAAGATCTTTGCAGTTGTCTTGATATATGAATGCACTGCAGGAATAAAGGTTTTGGTTGAACATGGGTGCTGGTAGAAATCTCCTGTTTATTCCTGTATTCTTGTGTTTTATCTTTATCATGAGAGTTGTTATTTGGCTAGAAAAGGAAGCTTCACCTTTTGCATTTTAAAGGGGAAAAATTTGGCATCCATTTTCTGTTAAATCGTAACTAGCTTAAGGATCCTTGAAACAGGGGCTGAAGTTATATGGTCTTCTTCCTTGTGTTAAGTAGGATTTTACTTACTTTTCTTTGCAAACATGCAGACGGGTTTGGAAAAGAACTTGTTTGGAAATCATCCAGTTTCATTGCTGGCACCACCTCCCACATTCACTTCAGATCCTTTGGTTGCCATTTCTTCATCATCCTTGGTGACAAAAGATGAAACTGGAACAGGGTCTTCTAAAATTTCAGTGTCGGATATTGTGGAGATTGATAGCCCCAATTCTGCAGGGAATTATATGAAAAACTCGAGTCCTGGCATTGTAAGAGTTTATTTCTTCCTTCCCCCAGTTTTTTTCTCCCATTTAAAAAAAAAATGTTTGCCAACTTCAATTTCTTGTATTGTTTTGTAATGCAAACCAGCCTGGTGCTGCAACACGGAAGGTTGGCATACATGTTGAGCGGCAAAATTCTGAACTTTCATACTATGCAGATGATGAAGATGGGAATCATAAAAAGTACAGTCGAAGGGGTGAGTATAAATTTGCATATATGTGAAGTTCATTTCAAATCATATGATGAAAGCTGAGCTTTTTACGAAACCAATATTTGCGAACCTACCCTCACCTTTTATAATCTTATCCTATTCACTATTCATTTCCAATAGTTTGGTTATTCTGTGAGCCGTTCATTAGAAGTTCTTAAACTAGAAACACAGCCATACTCAGCGAATCCCGACTCTGTCTTTGATATGGTGATATCAATTTTTTTTAAAATCAATTTTCTTCTCTAATTTTCTCTGGTTTCATACACCATCTTAGTTTCAACTCATTTCACCCAGGTTCATTTCGTCACAAGTTCCTCAGAGCTTTGCTTCCTTTCTGGTCCAGTGCATTACCAATTTTACCAGTTACAGCACCTCCACGTAAAGATGCATCAAATGCAGATGATCCCTCAGAAGGTCGTACAAGGCAAAAACGTTCAAGGACAGATCCAAGAAAAATCCTCCTCGTTATAGCAATCATGTAATTTCTGTGCTCCTTTTCTGGACCATCATATTATGTTTGGCTGACAGGATAACAAAAGATTGTTCATTTGGTACTTGTGGAATGGCTATAATGGCCCCACATAAAGGCTTCCAAACTTGAACAGTGGTTTTTGTTTTCTTTATAGACAGTTTATCTGTGGATTGATTTACTTCTAACTGAAACAATGAACCCACACCTCAGAGCAAGACACAAAAGACTATTTAATAAAGTGCAAGCGCCCTATAATAACTGTTTTTACTAATTCAAGCGTGGTGTGATCTCTTGCAGGGCTTGTATGGCAACTATGGGCATACTATATTACAGAATTGCACAACGGGGTTTTGGGGAGGAGCAGCCAGGTGATGAGCAGCAGTGATTTATGTAAGGTTGTGATGGAATAGGACAATGATACACTGTACCCTTAGGTGCATGCCTGCTAGTCAATGGTGCTTCTGCTGCTTCTCGTTTTGTATGTCTGCTTTGATGCACGCACCCATTACTAGTGATTGAGTGAAATGTAAAAATTCTTTCTTGTCCACCTTTTCTGCCTTTTTTTTCTTTGGTCTATTCATAATTGAATTGGAGAATCAGGTTAAAGGATAGATGTTTTTTTTTTAATTAAATTGGCCTGTTTTTGTAATTATACACTCCTATTTAGCTAATAAAACTTGGGGAAAATACCATTTGAAAGGTTCATGACCTAGATCCTCCTTTTTAACTTCCCTAGTCGTCTTCTGGTCTTCCCGCAGGGCTGGTTGGATTTGGGAAGGAGCTCTGCTATTAACTCCAGGGACAAGGAACATTGTCATTTTCATGTATGTTTTGCTGTCTAAAATAGCTTTTGAGTTAAAGCATGGGCACTAATTTATGTCAAGTTGCTAGTAAGTTGCTTTTGTACTCTTCAAAACAGCTTCCTGTTATTTGCCTAGGCAAAAACCTGATCAGACTCTACCCTGAAATTTCGGAGGCCCTATTTGTTTGGTAGAATTGAGGGTATTGATCTTTCCTTAGTGCGTGACTTCTCTTCTGTCATGTAAATTCCTCTGCTTCCTACTGGAAGGAGGTGTGCATAATCTGATCCTAGAAAGAGGTGGAACCAATATCAGATTTAGGTGCTCCTCAGCATTGAATCGCTGATAGTCAACTTTATAGATATAATATAACCCAATTGATAAAAATACAGTTATACTAAAAAAAAAATTAAAATATCTTTTTTGAAGTATTGAAATGATAATATGTTAGATTCAATCTAATTGACTTGTCAAATTTGTTATCGAATTCTTGTTTTTGTTTTTTTTTAATGAAAGGTAAATGAAAAAATTATTAAACCTAATTTTTAATTAATTAAATATTAATGAGATCTTGTTTTTTTTTAATAAAAGGTAAATAAAAAAATTATTAAACCTAATTCTTAATTAATTAAATATTAAAAGATGAAATTAAAAATAAAATTCAATTAAAAAAATATATTAGTCAACTTATTTTAACCTATCAAACCTGGATTATAACATCAAGATAACCCTATAAAAAACAAATCAAAATAAATTATTAAACTCAATTAACAATTAATTCAATGTTGAATGATGAAATTAAAAAAATCAATTAAAAAAAGACATAAAACCACTCGAGTCAACTGAACAAATTCATGACCCGAGTCATGAAATCAGAATAATCCCATAAAAAACAAATCATGAAACTCAATTCCTAATTAATCTAATGTTAAATGATTAAAAAAAACCAAATAAGAAAAAAAAATAATGACTCGAGTCAACTGAGGTTAACCTGTTAAACCCGGGTAAGGAGACTGATAACTCCATAGAAAAAAAAATGAAGTCTAATTCTCATTCTAACTAATGTTGAAGGATGAAATTGAAAAAAAATCAATTAAAAAAAGAAGAAAAAACCTTAGTCAACTCATCTAACCCGTAAAACACACAATCCTGGTCAAAAGATCATGATAATTTCATAAAAAATAATTATGATTATAAAACTCAATTCTCAATCAACCTAATATTAAAAGATGAAATTGAGAAAAAAAATAACTCAAGTCAATACGACTAACTCACAAAACTCTCAACCAAGTTATAAAATTAGAATATCTTCATAAAAAATAAAATTATAAAGTTAAATACTTGGATGATAAAATAAAAAAAAATAAATTAAAAAACAAATCTCAAATTTTTTTAAGACCAAAGTGTGGAATGTCTTGGAATTTCACAGTTAATTGCTATTTTGAAAAAATCATGTTAAAATTCTTGTCGCATAAAGAATCGATATCGACAAGGTCAATTAAGAACGGCTTTCATCCGGGCGTCTGGAAGGAGGCAGCTAGCTAATACGGGTTTACAGTTTCAGTCAACTATGAGGCAATAGTTTATGGGTTGACCTTTTTACTCGGATAATAATAATAGTTTAAGCTTTAAAGGGTTGAATGTCACAAAGATCTTGAAGGATTCAAAAGCGGAGAACTACACAAGGAGAGTTGATTGAGCTGGAACGAGTCCACTACACATAAACTCACTCTGGAAGAGTTGGATCGTGCAGTTTGTCATTAGCTGTCTAATTAAACTTTAAATAATGTCTCTCTGCCAGGGTCAAAGCATCCAGGTTCATGCTTAAATCTATATAGTAAAATTATTTATTTGTCTATTTAAATTTTAATTAATAATATTTTGATATCTATTAAAAAACATTAAAACACATACCGAGTTCATCTTTATACATAAGCAAATAAAAATAGAGAAATCAAAATATTGACGTCAAGTTGAAAAAAAAAAAAAAAGAGAATACGAGGGATTTTTTCAACTAAATATTTTAAATCATAGTTTTTTGGTATAGGTTTGTTGTAAATTCCCTTTTTTTTTTTACCCAGAAAAAAAAAACTCATGTCACAAGTTTTAGTTTAAGATATATATTAAATATTTATATGTAAGATTTAAAAACGAAAAAAAAAATCCAAGAAACACATCTTTTACTCTACATCAACTTATATCAAAGTCCTTAGAGTTGTTTAAAAATTTATGATAATATATATATATATATATATAGGAGTTCATTTATATTCCTTATTATTTTTTTAATCAAATTGTTTTTTTAATAAGATTATGAAATAAAATGATGCAATAATATTTTTTTAAAAATTGAGAACAATTAAAAATACAAATTCAATGTACATCAATCAAATAAAATTAGTGTCACCTTTTCAACTCTAACGCGGCAAGCAGTTTCAATAATCATTTACAATCATGAGAAGTAATGGAGAGTTGGTGGTATCATTATCAATGCTTCTTTTTTCTTCAACTCCTTCTATTTTGATGCATCGATCGGGAAATTACACCCTTTCCATCCATCCATGTATGTAGAAAGATCACAGTAGAGATCGAAGTTTAAGGTACTTTGATGGTCAAACATATATAGACACTGTTTTCATTTCTTAAATATAGCATGGAACTTGTTGGTGATTATTTTTAGTTCGATTTGGTTTTTATAAAAAAAATAAAACCAAACCGAAACCGGTTCAAATCAACCGGTTTCGGTTTAGTTTGTTTTTAGAACAAAAACCGGTTCAAACCGATTTAGTTTGGTTTTTTCGGTTTGACTTGGTTTTTCCGGTTTGACTTGGGTTTGGCTCGGTTCGGTTTTTTCGGTTTCAGGCTTATAAAACCGAAACCGAACCAAACCGGTCGGTTTTTTCAAAATTCTAATCGATTTTTTTTATGGCTTGGTTTTTTCGGTTATTTTTTTTTCGGTTTTCTCAGTTTAATCAGTTTTTTAATTTTTTTACTCACCCCTAATAAAACTCAATTTGTTACTACATGACAATATTTGAGGCAATAAAGAATATTTTCTCTAATATTTGATCTTCTGTGACATTATTATCATACAATTTTAGTTGTGAGGTGATTTAAAAAAAACAAAATTATATTTATTAATCAATTTAAAATCTTGCAAACTTAGATGCAATCAATCATAATGAGTTTGAGGAAGTATAATAAACTTTTCATAGTCATATCTTTCCTTTAAATTTCTCCACCTAACAAAAGAATATTTTATTATAAGATATTCGACTTTTAATTCTTCATGGAGATAATAACGAATGAAAATCATTACTTTTACACAATCCTATAAAAATATGTTATTTCTTTAATGGTCTCTTCAAGATTCATAGCTTCTAGATGATAAATCCCAGCATCAATAACTCATGACAAATAATTAGTCCTGGAGATATCAAAAGTAGTAAATTTAAGTTTTATTTTATATATATATATATATATAAAGTAATTTATTAAATAAAATCATGAATAAAAAAAACCTTTTAAGACTGTTATTTATTTAGTTCTTTAGAGATACTAGTTTTTTAGGAACTATATTTAATTTATTTAATTCTTCATGAATTTACAATACCAGTTCTTTAAAAACTTTAAATCTTGATGAATAAAATATATTCTATAAAGTATAAATACTAATGAAAAAAATATTAAAATTGATATAAGCCATATAAAAGTTTATGCCTGTCAAGCTTTTAATATAAACTAGAGTGATCAATGGTAGTATTGGAGCAATGGCCGAGAAACATAGAAAAAGATAAGTATTTGTGTGCATATATACTTTTTCTTTCTTTCTTTCTTATTATGAAAAAAAAAAAAACAATAATGTGTTTTGTATTACAGTGTCATGATAATAATGTGTTAAAAATAAAAAAAAAATATAAATATAAATATTCAGAATAAATCTTAAAAGAGAAATTCATACTTTTATTATTATGAATTTTTTTTCAATAATCAAAATACAAGATAAATAATTTATTTATAAAAAAAATAAAAACATAAAAAAATATTAGAAAACTTCAAGAAACTAAATTCAAGAGTCACATAACTATAAAAGTTCAAGAGACTCTAACGAACATTTAATATATATAATTATAGATTTTATAATATGAAGGGTATGGTACAATTTAATGATATTTTCCTTTTTTGGTGGGAATTTAAGAAAATGATTGACAAACAAGTTTTTCATAATAGAATTTTATATAAATTGATGTTTGAAGTGTTAAATGATTGGTTTGCATGAAAATAAATATAAAAATTGATCAACTTTTTATATAATAATAATAATAATAATAATAATAATAATAATAAAGATAGTATTTTTCTAATAAGAAAAATTAAGCTAATAGAATGTTGTTTCTTAATCAATTATCTAATTAGAGCCTGATTATTTTTGCGTTTCAAAAGTATTTTTGAAAAAAAATAATTTTTTTTTTAAATTAATATTTTTTTTAGTGTTTTCAGATCATTTTGATGCGTTAACTTCAAAAATAATTTTTAAAAAATAAAAAAAATCAATTTGATATATTTCCAAGTCCTTTTCTAATGATATTTGATAAATTAGAATTTATTTGATAAATTAGAATTTCCATGAAGCAAATATTCAAAATAACCCTAGCCTACATTAATGATAAAAATGCCCATAAAACTTGAATAAAAATTAAAAAAATCCTAATCTAAATACTAAAACAATAAAACGATCCTACAAAAAATTTGAAAAAAATATAAAAGTTCTGAAAAAAATGAAAAGTTGTTTAAGAACTCTTTGAATCCCATCCAAACTTAAATAGAAAAAATAAAAGAACGCAAAGGAATAAAATAAAATAAAATATGAGGGCCTTTTTATCATTAATATGAGTAAAGAAAATCTGGGATATTTTATTTTTTAAAAATAGATTTAAAATTAAATATCACTAAAAGGAAGGATATATATACTCGTTGACTTCTTTAATAAATTAAACACATGGTTCTATTGGTTTGATTTTTCTTATTATAAATAATTGGAAGCTGCCCCCCTACTATATATATATATATATATATATATATATATATATATATATATATATATATATATATATTTGCATGAAGACTTTGTTTGTACAGTATTTATTATATATATTCAAACAGTACAATATCTTCTATCAATAATATTCCTCTCCCCAATAGGATTCTTTTATATTCAAAGAGTACAAAGTGGCTCATCCGTGGAGGGCAACAATACCCGATAATTTCCCTCTAATTTAATGGGAAAGAAATTAACCAGAGAGGCTGAGATGATGATGAATTCGTGGTGGATGGGATTCTTTTATTTTCCTGCGGGCGGGGGCCGTGGACCAGTTCACCGGCCACCAAAAAGAAGCTGCATTTCTCGTCCTGAAAGGGTCGTGCAGGCCTGCCAAGAATCATCAGATCAGGATTTTAAATGTTGACATTCTCATTTCTGTGATGACAAGAACAGTTTAAAATGTAGTCATATTCTCATTCTGACAGTAGAACAATATCACAGTACTCACAATTCTAAACGCTCACAACATTCTCATTTCCATTATTGTTGAAATACAAAGATTTTATTCCTTTCCAATCAGCTCGATCGATGACGGGCAGATCTTTCCGTCTTGATAAGTTCTTAGTGTTCATCTTCCACCAAGAAAAAGAAAAAAAAGAGGACACTTCTTGTGTTAATGAGCATATATATATAACAAGAGTCACAGCTAAATACTACAATCATCATACAAATGATCTTGTTGATATGCAATCCTTTCATTCTTTTTCTCTGTGATTCATGATTGAATATATATTTAATTTGATGAGTGAAACATATCTACTGGATTTATACGACTGAAGTTTGGTTTGTGTTCATATTGTGAAAGAGTAGGAGAGTCGAATAATTGAGCTTTACCTTCTCTTCTTAAATTACTTTGCATAGACAGTGCATCGTGTCTAAATTTTGTGTATATTTTAATATCTTGTTTGCTTTTATAATTTGAAAAAAACTAAAAATTTTATTTTTATTTTTCTTTGCTTTAAATAATTTTTTAATTTGATATTTTCATATCATTTTAATATATTAATGTTAGATCTCATAACAAAGTTACAAGTTTTGGTGGCTGAAAAAAGATAATTTATTAATTGCATAAGCAATGGCTTTATACAAGCCTATTACAAAGAAAAGGAAATTAACAGAAAGACAAACTCCATGTATTCCGCTTCTAAGAACGTGTACGTGAATATAAAACTAAATCAAATAGCAACTGATTGCCCTACAAACTAGGACATTATTAACAGAACAAGTAAACAACAAAGCAGTAGGTAAGTCTTGGAAATTTTAATACTTCAACATCCTCCTGTAAGCTGAACTGCACCAGTGCATTCAGTTTACTCAAGGCATTAGACACATGCCAAGCTTATCTCACAGCTTCAAAAAGACCTCTAGTTTGAGAGGTTGAGTCACGATATCAGATACCTGCTCTTGTGTACTGCAATGCACTAATTCTACCACCCGTCTCTTGTAAGTTCACGTAAGAAATGAAACCTCACGTCGATATGTTTACTTCGCCCATGCAACACTGGATTCCTTGAAAGTTTAATAGCAGAGCTATTGTCACAATAGATAGTAGTGCACATACCTTGAACGTGACCAAGTTTTTCAGGAATTCTTCTTAACCAGACCCCTTGACATGCACACGAAGCTGCTGCTATGAACTCTGCCTCCGTTGTAGATAAAGTCACCACTGGTTGCTTTCTTGAGGACTATGAAACAACCCTTGTTCCTACCATAAACACATACCCAGATGTACCTTTTCGATCATCAACGTCTCCTGCGTAGTCACTATCTGCAAAAGCTATTAAGCTTCCATCACCACATTTTCTGTAACCAATTCCAAGCTCCATAGTGCCCTTTAAGTATCTTAGTATTCTCTTGCCAGCTTGTAGGTGCATTTCAGTTGGTTTCTCTAAGTATCTACTAATCAGCCCAACAACATACATGAGATCAGGTCTTGTGGCTGTCAAATACAACAAACTTCCAACCGATTTCTTGTACTCTGTAGCATCCACATTCATTGCACTGCCTTCATGCTTTGATAGCTTACATCCTGGAACAATTGGATTTTTCACGGGATTACTCCTTTCCATGTCAAACCTTTCAAGCACCTCTTTAGCATACTTACGTTGACATATGAAAATCCCATCTGAATTTTGTAACACCTCTACACCCAAAAAATACTTCATTCTACCAAGATCAGACATATCGAACTCCTTCTTCATTGATTCCTTGAAATTCCTGAACATCTCCTCATCATTTCTTGTAAAAATAAGATCATCTATATAGAGACTTACAATCAAAAGCTTCCCTTTGTCACAGGACTTTATAAATAATGTGTGCTCATAGAAACATTTTTCGAACCCTTCTTTGGCAAAGTATGCCTCAATTTTGCTGTACCAGGCGCGAGGAGCCTGCTTAAGCTCGTATAATGCCTTCTTTAGCCTATAAACCTTGTGCTCCTCTCTTGGCTTTTCATAACCATGAGGTTGATCAATGAACACCGCCTCAGTTAATTCTCCATGCAAAAATGCGCTTTTAACGTCTAGCTAAAAAACACACCATCCTTTGTGAGCTGCAAGAGCTAAAATTATTCTAATTGTATCCCACCTAGCCACCGGTGCAAATACTTCATTGTAATCAATCCCCTGTCTTTGAGAGTATCCCTTTGCTACAAGTTATGCTTTATGCTTGTCCACATCTTCTTTTTCATTAAACTTTGTCTTAAACACCCATTTCACTCCTATTCTTTTAGCTCCAGCCGGTAATTCAGTTAATTTTCATGTCTCATTTTTGTTAATAGCTCCTATCTCCATATCCATTGCCTCTCTCCATTTCATGCTCTTGTATGCTTCCTCAAATGTGACTGGATCTTCAGCTGAAGTAAACATTACCAGACTGTGCCTCTCATCTTCATTAGATAAACCTTTACTGGTTACATAATCTCTCAACCATGTTGGCTGCTTTCGACTCCTTTCTTGATTTGGACTCAGTGGTGTTTCCTTAGATAACTCAGGTGGTGAGTTATCTGTTTCTTCATTTTGATTAGTCTGCTCATCTTCCAAACATTCTTCGTCCTCGTTAACAGCAGCATCTTCATTATCACCTTCACATTCCAACACATCATGTTTCACCTCCTCTGCACTTCTACCCCATTTCCACTTCTCATCCTCAACGCACACTATATCTCTGCTGATCACTATCTTCTTTGAAATTGGATCATAAAGCCTGTATGCTTTTGATTCCTCACTCACACCCAAAAGAACACATTTGACACTCTTATTATCCAGCTTCTTTCTTTGACTGTCAGGCACATGAATATGAGCCACGCATCCAAATACACGAAAATGATCAACGCAAGGCTTTATTCTACTCCAAGCCTCTTCAGGAGTAACATCTTTGACAGCTAGAGTGGGACTCCGATCCAGCACATAAACAGACCAATTAACAGCTTCTGGCCAGAACTCTTTTGGTACTTCTTTTCCTGATAGTATGTTACGTACCATGTTCATTATGGTACGATTCTTTCTTTCGGCAACTCCATTTTACTGCAGGGTGTAAGTTGTGGTAAGTTGTCTGTTAACTCCATGTATGTTGCAAAAATTGTTGAATGTAAGTGAGGTGAACTCTCCACCTCTATCAGTTCTTAAACAGCAAATCTCATCTCCAATCTCCTTTTCCACAAATACTTTATACTTCTTAAACATAGCTAATGTTTCAGATTTTTCAGATAGAAAATATGCCCAAATCTTTCTACTGCAATCATCAATGAAGGTGATTACATACCTTTTGCCACTGTTTGATTTCGGTAAGATAGGTCCACAAATATCTGCATGGATCAGTTGAAGCTGCTTAGATGCCCTCCACAAGTTTTTTTTGGTATTGCTTCTCGATGTTGCTTCCCAATCATACAGTCATCACACTCTTTTGATGAAGCCTTGAGCATTGGCAAACCTCTGACCATCTCTTTATAGTGCAAAGTTCTCAATCCCTTGAAACTTAAGTGTCCATACCGGCAATGCCATAATTGTGTGTTATCTTCAGATGTGATTTGAAAACAGGTTAAAGTTGGAGAGATTATAGAAGCAAGTATAACAAACATTCTGTTGGCTGACATCTGTGTTTGTATAATTAAACCTTTTCTAGGATGATACATATTACACATGCCATGCTGGATGAGAATAGATAAATTTTTTTCTTGAAGCTGACTAATGCTTAAGAGATTATTTCGTAACTCAGGTATAAAATAGACTTCGGTTATCACCTGAGTTAATCCATTTATATGAAGCTTGACATGTCCTTTTTCCATAGCCATCATTCTTGAATTATCGCCAAGCTTTACCGATTGTCTGAACGTTTCATCAAGATCAAAAAACCAATCCTTGGTTCCACACATGTGGTTGTTGCAGCCTGAGTCGAGAAACCATACATTCTCCCTCGTTGATTGATTTTCCTCCACATACGCCATCAGAAGCATCTCTTCTTCTTCGTCTAATTCTGTGTAATTTGCACCTTTCTCCCCATTAAGACATTCATATTGAAAATGTCCTAGTTTCTGGCAATTATAGCACTGAACCAAGGCTTTGTTGAAGGATTGCCTACCCCTGCCTCAGCCTCTTCCTCTGAAATTTCCACGAGCTCTTCTTCTCCCTTCAACTCTGTGTTCATATCTTCCTCCACTTCTTTCTGAATTGATGATGTTTAAAGCATCCTCTTCTTCCTTTTGGCCTTGCATCCTCTGTTCATGAACTAACAAGCTACTTTGAAGCTCTTCTATGGTCATAATAGAGAGGTCATTGGACTCTTCTATGGAACAGACGACATAATTGAACTTAAGAGTCATTGACTTTAAGATTTTTTCAATGATTATAGTCTGCTCCATCCTTTCTCCATGCGCCTTCATCTTATTTGCAATGGTCAATGTCCTGGCAAAATACTCATCAACTTTTTCACCTTCCTTCATGCCAAGAATTTCAAACTCTCTCCTCAAAGCCTGTAGCTGAGCACGTTTAACCTTGGTAGAGCCTTAATATTTTAGTCGCATTAAATCCCAGATAGCCTTCACAGTTTCCTTATTGAGTATGGTCTCAATAATAGTCATATCTATAGCTTGGAATAGATAGTTCTTGACCTTTAAATCTTTCAATTTCTGGTCGTCGTTGCTCTTTCGTTGCGCCTTTGTTGGCTCTATCCCGTCCACTGTTGCAGGAATCCCATTCTCTATCGATTCCCAATATTCCTTTGATCTAAGAAAGTTTTCCATGAGCATGGCCCAATGGTCATAATGACCATCGAATCGTGGTATTGCTAGCTGAACAAAGCTGTTGTTGTTCTCTGTTGCCATGAGTTTCTAATTCTTCTCGCTATTGCTAAGCTCTTACTCTTGCTTCCTTCTCAAGAAACTGCAGTTTCTTACAATAACTCAACCTGGCTCTGATACCAAATGTTAGATCTCAGAACAAAGTTACAAGTTATGGTGGCTGAAAAAAGATAATTTATTGATTGCATAAGCAATGGCTTTATACAAGCTTGTTACGAAGAAAAGGAAATTAACAGAAAAACAAACTCCATGTATTTCACTCCTAAGAACGTGTACGTGAATATAAGACTAAATCAAATAGCAACTGATTGCCCTACAAACTAGGACATTATTAACAGAACAAGTAAACAACAAAGCAGTAAGTAAGTCTTTGAAATTTTAATACTTCAACAATTAATATCAAAAATAATTTTTTAAAAATAAAAAATATTATTTTAATTTATTTAAAAAAATACTTTAAAAAATAACCGCTATTATATTTTCAAACATGTCTTTGTATTTATACATTTCAATTATATATTAGATCACAAAACCCCTATAATTATTAATAATTCATGTAACCCCAAAAATAAAAATAAAAAAAATCTTAATTCCCTTTTGCAACTCATCCTTTTTATTTTAAAAAAAAAAAGATTCCACTCATAAAAATTGAGAGGAGGAATTGTATTTTTATTTGGATTCTTGACTTGTATTACTCTTGCCGTTTTACGCGCAAGACTTGGAGGATAAAATATGCGACATCACTCGCTAATAAATTATTAATGGGAGCTGTCGTTCTCTCCATCAATACACAGCATCTGGCTGTGGATTCATTTATTACAGCTTTGAATGCTCCTAACTTACACGTTAGGGATACGCGCGCTGCTTTAAGATCAGCACAGTCAATTAAATGCTGCAAGCAAGCTAGAATTGCTGTAACATATTGTCAAATTCTGATATAATTTACAGTAAAAATGTAAAATAAAGTTGCAGAAACTCAAAACAGTTGATTAGAAGATTTATACAAGCACAAACACTAAGATTTTCATCATCTCATCAATGAACTATGATCCCTTGTGAAGCTATAAAACAATATCAACGTAGGGCATTAAATTAAACAAAGCACAAACGTGTCTGGGGTTCTAATTTAGTTGAAAGGGGACATGCACCACCTGCCAGCCAGCAAAGAAATGCGGCCTTCTCATTCCGAATGGGTCGGGGTCGTGCAGGCTGGCTAAGAATCAAGAAACCATAATTTTAAACCCTTACACCCTCGTTCTTGCAATATTTTTAATGTAATGTTCTCCTCCTGCTGAGTAGATCAATATCAGATTTACAAGAGTTTTTCTAATATTGTTGCAATGCAAGGATTTTATTCCTGTACAGTTAATACGTCAGCAAAAGCAAGTTACAAGAGATCGTGCAATGGCCGGCGACAAATCTCAAAAATATTGAGCAAGTAGTATGGAAATACTCATCATGAACCTTCCTCTGATATTTCTTCTAAGAATGCTTGATTTTACGTGTGCAATAAAGCGTAAAGATCGCCGGATTCTGAGGTGGCTAGAACTTTGGGATAGGACATTAATGACTTTGGTTTTTCCTCATTACTCACTCGGTGATCATAATCAGTTTCAAGTTAAACATAGTAATGTTTTATAAGTTCTTGTAGGAGAAAATGGAGATCTTTTCGTTTTGGAAAAATATGCAGAGACGACATAAATCATAACACACCAAGGCAGAATTACATTTTGATCCATAATTTCTTACAATTGAGTGAACTTCTGTTAGTATTTATTTATTTTTATTTTTCACCTCGTGGCTCTGCAATGTGCATAGTGTGGTTGTAAAAGTAATTTTCTTGGAAACTTTGGAAACTACAAACATGATGCTATCATTAATGTCTGACTTGGAAACTATGCAGAACCATACTGGTTAACAATTACTCAGCTGCTTATATGGAGGAAATAGTTACTCTATACCTAACTAGCAGATCTCTGTGAGTTCAAGTCCTGAGAACAGGCAACTTAAATATAGTAAGGTTAAAACTGCATCACCAATCCCAATTCAGTGTTACAGTCTGCAGGATCAGCAGCACCATGTATATATTCCCTTTAGCAGTCCATAGATCGCACGACGTAAAGTTAGAACATTCAAACAAGCTCCCTGGAAATCAAACTGTATATCAAGGAAATCTTGTTTGTATTTGTTGACAGATTGATATAATGGTTAAGAGTTGATTAAGATTAGGTTCTCAAAAAATAGTTATGAGTTCAAGGGACACTTGGTAAGTTTTGAGGACTGCTGGAGGAGACAAAGAATCCAGTAAACTGATATATTGTCTGGTTCCAGGTAGTTTTGAGGATGTCAAGTCTCATCTCTTCACGACCTTTTGGTGCCGTCCTTATATCCATGTCCTTTTCATTCTGTTCAACAATTTATTTTTATTTTTTTTGTGTTATCATATTCAACAAGAACCTCCCACGTCTATCTATTTCCAGGTGTGATTCTCTTTATTATTCTCTTTATTCACCCTCTACCACATCTCATTTCTCTCAACCTGCAGCCTAAAATAATTGAACAGTTATCCTAAACAGAAACACAGTTAAGTCCCTTAAACTAAACTATTTCTTTAGAGGCTTACAATCATTCCCTTCATGTGTCTTTTAAGTTTAAGACTAAGGCGTTAATGAAAGGTTGCTGAATAAATTTAGTTCCATAATTGCTTGATTTTGGTCCTATAGGTGAGTTGTACTTGGCCCCCATTACGAACTGGTCCCAATTGGTTACAAGGAATTGAGACCCTTTCATATGTTAATAATTGCAAATAATAATAAATTCAGATATTGTTACACAGGTGAAGTCAATGTTTGTCTCAACATTCTTCATTGCTGCTGGGTATAAATATATCTTTTTAATCCCTGTTTCCTTTCAAGCATCGTCTAATCGAGCTTCTGCCAGCAGTTAACTCACAAAAACACTAGAGATTTCTCTGATAGGTTACAAAAAATAAACGAGAAAAAAAGATGGAGCCTATTGGAGCCACTGCGGAGGGAGAGTGGAGTTCTCTTAGTGGAATGTACACAAGTGAGGAGGCTGATTTCATGGAACAGTTGCTTGTCAACTGTCCTCCTAATCAGGTTGATTCAAGTTCAAGCCTTGGAGTTCCATCTAGTTTTTGGCCTAACCATGAATCAACAATGAACATGGAAGGGGCCAATGAATGTTTATTGTATTCTTTGGATATTGCTGATACTAATCTGTACCATTTTTCACAAGTGAGCAGTGGTTATAGTGGTGGTGGTAGCATTCTTTTTCCCAACTCAAGTGGAGAAAGCTACTACCTGAGTGATTCCCACCCAGTTTTGGCAAACACTAATAGTTCCATGTCAATGGATTTTTGCATGGGAGACTCGTATGTTGTTGATGGCGATGACTTCTCAAACCAAGAATTGAGCAATGGAAATGTGGAAGAGTCTGGTGGAAACCAGAATGTAGCTGCTCTTCCTGAACCTGAAAGCAATTTGCAACCCAAGAGAGAATCAAAGATGCCAGCATCTGAACTACCCCTGGAAGATAAAAGCAGAAAGCCACCTGAGAATTCCAAGAAAAGATCACGACGTACGGGAGATGTAAGTACAATAACCAGCATTTTCACCTCTTTAGAATTTGTTACAGACTCAATGGATAGAGTTCTATTTCCTGTTGTAGAGGGTATAGCAATCAGTTTTACTTTTTCAAGGCACTGTCTAATTATGATTAATTCTAATGAGTAGGCCCAAAAGAACAAGAGGAATGTAAGGTCAAAGAAGAGCCAGAAGGTTGCCTCGACTAGCAACAATGATGAAGAAAGCAATGGTGACCTTAATGGTCCTGTCTCAAGCGGTTGCTGCTCAGAGGATGAATCCAATGCCTCCCAGGAGCTCAATGGAGGAGCGAGTTCAAGTTTGAGCTCAAAAGGGACAACAACTCTCAACTCAAGTGGCAAAACAAGAGCCAGTAAGGGGGCAGCCACTGATCCCCAGAGCCTCTATGCAAGGGTAACTACCCTTTTCAAGGCTTTTGCACAGTATATCAATAAACCAGATTTGATGAAACATTTCTCTTCCACCCACCCACAATGTAACAGGAATTGATAGGTCTTTTTATTTTCTTATTGCAGAAAAGAAGAGAGAGAATAAATGAGAGGCTGAGAATTCTACAAAACCTTGTCCCCAATGGAACAAAGGTATACATGGAGTATATTTCACGATACCATCTCTGATTCTATCAGCTATAAATTTTGTGATTCGCAAAATTCTCAAGCTTGATTTATTGATATGGAAGGTTGACATTAGCACAATGCTTGAAGAGGCTGTCCAGTATGTGAAGTTTTTGCAACTCCAAATTAAGGTAAGAGCAAATTAAATTCCTTCTTTATACTACAAAAGAATTTAACGTTGCCTGTTTTAAACTTAGCGATATCTTGACATGAAACAAATTTTTTGATACATTTTTTTCCCATTTTCTTGTTTTAAATTCCTGCAGCTGCTAAGCTCTGAAGACCTGTGGATGTATGCTCCTATCGCGTACAATGGTATGGACATCGGTCTTGATCATCTGAAGCTTACCACACCAAGACGATAGTAGATGTTAAGAGGAGGGTGGTGATTTTTTTATTCTTTCTGTTAATAGCATATGTGATGAGATTAAAATATAGTCATTGCCACTTTGTAATGGTTTTATACTGTACGAGTATAGATAGGGTTTGGCTTATAAAATTAATTCACGAGGAGTAATCATCGTGAGAAATTCTTTCATGTAGACACCTTGACATGGTGAACACTATCCGAGCAGAGTTTTTATTCTTGAATATAAAAAAGTGTCCTCAAGAACATACATGAACTTGTCTATAGAACAGTCATTCTCAGTTGGTGGCTTAACTTTTCAATATTAAAATCTAAGAATTTGCTGATCTGTACTGGCATATGATTTTTACCGATATTAACTGATGTTTTTTTCTTCCTTGAGGATGACATTTTTTACATATTAATGCCCTAAGGATTGCATGGAATGAAGGAGGAAGGTGCATTCTTTTCCATACAACCAAAATGAATTTCCTAAGAAAATCGGCAGGGAAGAATATCAATGATCAACTTTCGACCAAAAGATTTTTCAACTCTGAGATTTATCCAACTTAATGCGAGGGAGTTTTGATGAAGTACCCACACCAAAGACCATAGCTTATGGCTACCTCTTTCAGGCCGAATTAAGAAGCTGTAGAGCAGACCAGTCACGGCGTGCCCGCTGAGGCTTCCAACGAACAGAGACGGAGAAATCTTGCACTTCATTGACCATCCATAACAGATCTCGCAACTTACAAACCACTGCTTATTTTTCATGGTTTCTTCTTATGCGTTTGATTTCCTACTTGCACCATGCCTTTGAATTTGTGAAGTCCTGGACGATGCTAGGTTATCCCTTGGGATGATCAGAAAGTAAGCAAAAAGAAACGGAAGGAGAAAAGATAATGAACAGACAGAGAACATCAAGGGGTGGCGGGGACACCAGACCCACACCACAAACTACACGAACAGAGACGACATAGGATGGCTCAGCCTGTCACGCTTTGGTTGGAAGACTAAGCTCATTTGGGCCCATTTCATTGTTATTTTATTTATTTAGCCCATTTGGGCCTGCTCATTGTTATTTTATTATTTATGTTAAACAGTTTGATTTGATGGGCCGAGCCCAATAGCGGGATGTTTTAGGGTTTACTATTTATATGTTCTTCTGTCATTTTGAGGGACAGTTTTGATGATTAATGAAAATTGCAGATTTTGCATATCTCCAATCTCCTTTCTTCTCTTCTTCAGCTTCTTTCTTTTCTAAAGCTTCTTTCTGTTCTTGCTTTAATTTTATTTTTTTATTGTTCCGCATCAAATTTGGTATTAAAGCCAGGGTTTTAATTGTTCTTACAATTAAACGATCCACATGTCTATGCTAAACCTTAGATCCAGTATGATCTAAAAAAAATCCTACTGTTCTGAAAAAAAAGAAAAAGAAAAAAAAGAAAATCCTATTGTTCTGGAAAAAAAAAGGGATCTACACTGTTCATCTTCTCCACCAGCAAGCCGCCGTCGCCAGAGGGCAGATCGGGCGTCCCCAACAACAACCAAAGAAACCCACGACAGCTCTCTACAACATCCACGGCGATAGATCACATCACACCATCGACAGGTCTGCCATCCAGCCACCACCTCGCATCACCAGTAAGCCCCGCAGCGCCGCAGCCACAGCAGCTCTGTGTCGTTGGTTCCAAGTTAGTGTTACAACCCATCAGCGCCATCAGCCGCACCCCCAGCAGCAACGCCAGCCGCAACGCCACCATCTATAGTGCCCTCACCTTCAGCAGCGACACCGGATCAACAAGCCCTGTCTAGCAGCGGAACCACAGACACCGCCGCCTCTTCCCTCACACCGCCGACTCCAAGCAAAAGCACGAAGCCCCGCTTCGTGCACCATCGCCGACAGCAGCAGCAACTCACAGCAGCTAGGGAAGCAAGGAAACAGAAGTTGATAAAATAATTAACCTAGCCACATCAGCACCACATCAGCGCATCCGTGGCATCTACAACATCATCAGTTCTGCCACGTCAGCGCACCCGCCACATCATCTGCCTCACCAGCATATCCTGCCATGTCAGCTACCATGTAATCCTCCACTACCACATCATACGGTCAGAATTTTTACCCATTGAAAATCATCATTCCTTGTATGTTTTTACACTTGTTATCCAATATTTAGCATTAATATTATTCTTTTGTGCTTGCCCATAACTAAATTGCGTAGCCCACCTTTACATTGAATTACCTTAATTTTGAGCTTATTTAGCATTGAAGATCTGATCCTCTTAATTAATTGTGGAGCTTGGTTAAATTAGTGGGAAAACTAAAACATTGTGTTTGGATTACTTGTGTGCATTTAGAGGACTTACATTGTTTGCTTGCGTATTTTCCTGGTTTAATCTGTCATTACTCAGTCTCCAAGATAATTAAAAAAAATTATTAAAAAAAATTATTATTATTTTCTTTATTTTTTTTTATTAGCTATAATTTTATTTTACGTTTTTATTTGCAAGTGTTATTTTGTGATCTCAGTCTTAGGATTAGTTTTGCATGCATTTACGTAGTGGTCGTCTAGTACACAATCTAGAAGTCATAGCTACCATGGACCCGAACTCTACTAATGTTCTTAGAGATATTCAAGAACAATTACAACTTATGCGAATGGAAATGAGCAACATGTCCAATCAAATGAAAAACCTTTCTGGGAGGATGGAGTCCATAGAAACTTTGCAAATAAGACAGTCTAGTGAGAGTGAGCATTCTAGTGACAACCATAGGAATCCTCAAAGACCAGTTCCTCGTAAGAACAGCCACCATAACCAACACCAGGGTCACAATGACCTTGATGACCCTCATGATAGTGAGCATTCCAATGATTACCGTCACAGACCAGTTCATCCTAGGAACCGTCAATACAACCGCAATCAGGGCCATCACGATTATGATGACCCTGACGAGCGAGTCATGAGGCATATCAAGGTAGAAGCCCCAACTTTTGAGGGTCAACTTGACCCGTGGATTTTTGATAGATGGATCTGTGACATGGATCAATTCTTTGGCTGGTATAATCTATCTGAGAATAGAAGGGTAAGATTTGCAAAGATGAAACTTAGTGGAACCGCTCAGCTCTATTGGGAAAGTGTAGAAGAGTCTTTGATTAGGAAAGGTCAACCCCCTATTACTGACTGGGTTGAAATGAAGACTAAGTTAGAAGAAAAGTACTTGCCTCGTTCTTATAGAGAAAATCTTTTAGACCAGTGGAATAACTTAAGGCAAGGAGGCAAGTCTGCCAATGAATATGTGACACAATTTGATGAGTATAGGATGAGGTGTGCAGTTAGGGAGGATGAAGTGATGACCCTAAGTAGATTTCGAAAAGGCTTAAACGATGACCTTAAAAGAGAGGTTGTGCTTAGGGGTGTTTCCACCCTTGATGAAGCTTATACCCTAGTACAAAATTATGACTTGGTCATAAAAAGCCAGTGGACAAGATGTCAGGACATTCGTAATACCCCTTCTAGATCTCAACCTGGTAGTAATAACTCCATCTTAGGTGCCCAACCTCGTAAACCCAATCCTTTGATTTCCCAGATACATAAAGAAGATAAAGGTAAGGGTATTTTTTATGAAGCACCTAAAACTTCAAGAATTCAGTGTTTTAAGTGTCATGGTTTTGGTCATATTTCCTCTAGCTGCCCTAATAAGGCTTTGTTCATCAAGGGGCAAGAGGATATGGGTGAAGAAGATACTTGTGATGATAAGGTATATGAACCCAATCCCGATGATTTTCAAGATCTAAATGATGAGGATGATGAGTCTAACTTGCTAGGATGTGTTAGGTCTATATCCACTCAAATCAAGAAAATCAGGTTAGGTGTGGTTAGATGTGCTTTAACACAACCTAAAGGAACTGAGGATTGGAGAAGGACTGCTATTTTTTACACTTACATTAAATGTGGAGACAAAGGGTGTAAGATCATCATAGACAGTGGTAGTTGTATCAATGCAGTTTCCTCGAGTAGTGTGTCCCGCTTAGGCTTAAAGTCTGTTCCACACCCTAAACCCTATAATGTGTCTTGGGTTACTGATACATCTATAGCGGTCAAAGAGAGATGCCTTTTCCCATTAAGATTTTTGACTATCATGATGAAATTTGGTGTGATGTCATTCCCATGGATGTAGGGCACGTCATTTTGGGTAGGCCTTGGTTATGTGATTTGGATGTTACAATCTTTGGACGATCAAATTCTTGTTCATTCACTTTTCAAGGTAAAAAAATCCAACTTATTGGATTACCCCCAAGGTCTAATGATAATAGTCAAAAGAAGAATAAAGTGAAAGATGGAGGGCTTAACATAATAAGTCCTAGGGAGTTTGATAAGGAGATTTGTGAGGAGTCTATTGTGTTTGCTGTAGTGGCTAAAGAGATTGTAGAAGACTTTTTAGAGGAGCCACCTGAAGAGGTAAGAGAAGTGTTGAGAGAATTTCTAGATGTTTTCCCTTATGAACTACCTGATGCTTTACCCCTTATGCGTGATGTTCAACAAGCCATAGATTTTGCCCCTGGGGCTACATTACCAAACTTGCTTCACTATAGGATGAACCCGAGTGAACATGCTGAATTACAAAGGCAAGTATGTGAGTTGTTACAAAAGGGATTTATAAGAGAGAGTTTGAGCCCTTGTGCAGTACCTGCACTGTTAACACCCAAGAAAGATGGATCATGGAGAATGTGTGTCGACAGTCGAGCCATCAATAGAATTACAATCAAGTATCGTTTTCCAATTCCTCGATTGGATGACATGCTAGATATGATGGCAGGAGCCCAGATCTTCTCTAAGATTGACTTGAAGAGTGGATATCATCATATTAGGATCCGTCCGGGAGATGAGTGGAAAACAACATTTAAGACTAAAGATGGTTTATATGAATGGCTAGTCATGCCTTTTGGCCTTTCTAATGCACCAAGCACTTTTATGAGAGTAATGACACAAGTGTTTCGGCCATTTATGGGAAAATTCTTGGTGGTATACTTTGATGATATTCTTATTTATAGCAAAACCAAGGAAGAGCATTTCGATCATCTTATTCAAGTTTGTACCACCCTAAGAAAGGCAAGTTTGTTTGCAAATGTCAAAAAGTGTTCTTTCTTTACAGATCAAGTGGTCTTTTTAGGGTTTATAGTGTCATGGAAAGGAGTCTCTACTGACCCCCAGAAAGTCCAAGCGATAGTAGATTGGCCTGAACCTAAGACTATTCATGAGGTTCGTAGTTTTCATGGGCTTGCGACTTTCTATCTTCGTTTTATTAAGGGATTTAGCACCATCATGTCGCCTATTACAGATTGTTTGAAACAAGGTGAGTTTAAGTGGAGTAAAGGAGCTAATAGGGCATTTGAGGAGGTTAAGAAAAAAATGACGGAGGCCCCAGTAATGCGGCTACTTGATTTTACTGAAGTGTTTGAAGTAGAATGTGATGCTTCGGGAGTCGGTATAAGTGAAGTACTTAGTCAGGAACGTCAACCTGTAGCCTACTTTAGTGAGAAACTTAATGAGACAAAACAAAAGTACTCAACTTATGATAAGGAGTTTTATGCGGTGGTTCAGGCTTTGCGTTATTGGCGCCATTACTTGTTACCACAAGAGTTTGTTCTTTACTCCGACCATGAGGCCCTCCGCTATCTTAACTCCCAAAAGAAGCTTAATCATAGGCATGGTCATTGGGTTGAATATTTGCAAGCATATTCATTTGTTTTGAAACATAAATCTGGAATAGAGAATAAGGCTGCAGATGCTTTAAGTCGTCGGGTAACGCTGTTATCTGTAATGAGTGTTGAAGTCACAGGATTTGAGAGACTCAAAGAGGAGTATGAATCTTGCTCAGAATTTGGAGAAATATACTTGACATTGAAGGATGAGAATCACCGTGTTATAAATGGTTATCACCTCCAAGATGGATACTTATTTCGGGATAATAAGCTTTGTATCCCGAAAATATCCGTGCGTGATTTTTTGATATGGGAGATTCATGCTGGAGGTCTCTCAGGACATTTTGGAAGGAATAAAACCATCGAAGAAGTGGAACGCCAGTTCTTTTGGTCTCGTTTGAAAAGAGATGTCGCTAAATTGGTAGGTCAATGTCGAACTTGCCAACTAGCTAAACATAGAAAACAAAATACTGGTCTTTACACCCCATTGCCTGTTCCTACTTGCCCTTGGCAAGATGTGAGCATGGATTTTGTGCTGGGGCTTCCACATACTGCAAAGAAACATGATTCTATTTTTGTGGTTATCGACCGCTTTTCTAAGATGGCCCATTTTATTCCTTGTACTAAGACCACAGATGCTTCCAAAGTTGCAAAACTCTATTTTGATGAGATTGTCAAGTTGTATGGTCTTCCCCAAACCATAGTTTCGGATAGGGATGTTAGATTCACAAGTTATTTCTGGAAAACCCTTTGGCATATGGTGGGAACCAAATTGAAGTTTTCTACTGCTTACCACCCCCAAACTGATGGTCAAACTGAGGTGGTTAACAGGAGTTTGGGCAACCTTTTAAGGTGTCTAGTGAGTGATCATAATCGGAATTGGGATCTGATTCTTCCTACGGCCCAGTTTGCCTATAATAGCTCTATCAATAGGTCAATAGGCATGAGTCCCTTTGAAGTTGTACATGGTTACAAGCCTAGGAAACCTTTAGACCTTCTTCCCATGTCCCTTCATGCTAGAGTGTCTGAGTCAGCCGAGTCTTTTGCACGTAGAATTCAGGATTTGCATATTGAGATCACTAAATAGATTCAAGCAAGTAATGCGCAATATAAACTTCAAGCTGATTTACATAGACGACATAATGAGTTCAATGTGGGAGACTATGTTATGATACGGATTCGACCCGAGCGGTTTCCTTCGAGAACTAATCGAAAATTACATGCACGTAGTGCCGGACCTTTCAAAGTGCTACAACGGGTTGGTCCAAATGCTTATGTTCTTGATTTACCACATGATTTTGGCATTAGCTCTACATTTAATATTGAGGATCTAGTTGCATACCACAAACCACTTCCTATTCCAGATGATCCATTTGAGATACCACTTAACTCCCCTTCTGATGATCCTATTGAAACCTCTATCCCTTTCACCTTGACATCAGCACAAAAGGATAATATTAATGCTATTCTGGATGAACAAATTGTTTTTAACAGGAATGGTGAGGTTCAACGGTTTCTAGTTCGTTGGGTTGGTCGACCTGACTCAGATTGCACTTGGATTACTAGAGATACTTTGCAGCAGCTTGACCCAGATCTTTGGGAGTACTATCAGAGTCGGCTAGTACTACACTCGACAAGGTCGAGTTTCTCTAACCCCGGGAGAGTTGGTGAGGACACCAGACCCACACCACAAACTACACGAGTATATGGAAGGAGATGACGTAGGATGGCCCAACCTGTCACGCTTTGGTTGGGAGACTAAGCCCATTTGAGCCCATTTCATTGTTATTTTATTTATTTAGTTCATTTGGGTCTGCTCATTGTTATTTTATTATTTATGTTAAACAGTTTGATTTAATGGGCCGAGCCCAATAACGGGATATTTTAGAGTTTACTATTTATATGTTCTTCTATCATTTTGAGGGACAGTTTTGATGATTAATAAAAATTACAGATTTTACATATCTTCAATTTCCTTTCTTCTCTTCTTCAACTTCTTTTTTTCTAAAACTTCTTTCTGTTCTTGCTTTAATTTTATTTTTTTATTATTCCGCATCAAGGGGCTATGGCAGCTTCACCTGGCAGCAATTTTGGAACAAGGCAAGAGTATTTCCAATACAAATTTGATCATCCGTACAAACGAAAACATCAACTCTCCTTGACTTAGTATATAACGGCAAAAAGAAGGTCAACCTATCTAAAAGGGATGGATCAGTTACAGAATTAAAATAGATTACGTGACAAATTTAGGGATGGGAACGAATATTCTTGGACGTTACAGCCAAATCCCTTCCTGTCTACCCCAAATCCAATCCCTACTTCAAGTGTAAGATTTTACTGTCCTAATAAACGAAGTACAATTTCTAATCTGCACTCTTATCGTCCATGTACATAAATTCACGCCGAAAAATGAATAAAGAAGAGCAACAGTAGAAGCGCATCAACACTGCTGTTACCAGCAACAAAAGAGTGTTAATGATTGGGCGTTTTTTTCTTCATGCCCGCTCCTCATGGACATGGTTTGGAACTTCTGCTTGACTGTCCAGAGGCATGTACTGTGCCATGATAGCTCTTATCTCTGAGTCCATGTATGACTGCAAAAAAAACAAGAACAAAGAAAGAAAAAAACATCAACTGAATATGCATTAACTGCAACACAAGTGTAACAATGACATGCATAAGAGTTCAAGATGACATATTGCAAAGAGCAATCCAGATACTCAGTTTGATGCTCAATTCTCATTGATCCGACTGCTTAAAGTTTTCTAACCAACACGTAAACCCGAAACCCGGCCAGCCCATATGCAGCTCTCTAGCCCCCATTGTAATGGCAATTAATATTAAATTCACAAGTGGTTAACATAGTGACCAAAAACTACCTGAACTTAGCCTCTGAATTATTACTGTTTTTATTTGAGTACCATGCACTATTTTTGGTAAAAAAAATAGCCTCTGTCTAGGTTTTATATCCCTCCATTATTTAAAAAATAAATTCAAACACATGTTTTCACGACACATCATTTTTTTAAGCTATCACCTAGGGTCAAAATTGATGAAATGACCTATTTTTACCAAAAAACTGGTTTGAAGCACTCGAATAAAAAATAATAATAAAGTTCAAGAGCTAAGTTTAGTTTGACCCCAAGTTCAGGGTAATTTTTTGTCATTTAGCCTTTTTAAAATGTTCCAGCTATGCAAACATTGATGCAAGTTCTATACAAAGGAGGTATAAACTGCTTAACAAGAGATCCTAAAAGTAGTAATAGATGGCCCAAGTTCAGGGTAAGAAACTTTGCAGATAATCATATTCTTCATCTTTGCATTAATAGACATCCCTCAAAAGTTGCAAAGAGATTTTTACTATAGAGATAACTCTTCATCTTTGCATTAATAGATATCCCTCAAAAGTTGCAAAGAGATTTTTACGATAGAGATAACACGGCTATTCCAAATGTTCATATAACAGACAGGTGCCTGGAGTGAGCAAGAAAACATGGCAAAACTTAACCAAAGGTATGGTTTTAAAAGGGAAAAAATGCTGGGCACCACGCTTACCCTCAATTTATGTTTGTAGACAAGATATCCTCCACCAGCAGCCATCGCCAGGCCTATAAATATGACCCAAACCACAGTCCATGCTGATTTCACTTCAGTGCCGCTCTTACCTGGTATTGATCATGGGGAGGACAGACATCAAAACAAGGACCATATTATTGCAAGTTTCTAAACAAACAAACAAGAAGGTACGATTTCTAACTCACTTATGCAGGTATCATGGTCTCTGATATAAAGAAGATCCCCACTGCAAGAGCATTCATAGCTTCCCCAAGTATCTTTGCAACTACATGCAGGGCACTGACAGGCTTTTCTCTCTTTGCACTCATCAACATCTGCACAGTCAAAGATAAGTAGATAGGACAAAATATTAATCACGAGCATTGACAAACATGCAGATTTCTCTGGCAGGATTTTGTTTTCAACAAAGTCAAGGAGAACTATTTTGACTAGGCAAGATTTGGATACTCAGAAAATTTTTATGAACAATTCAGTATAACCGAGCATCTTGGTGGCCCAAGCATAAATAATTTTAAAATTTAAACATTTGCTTTATCCTACAATGGTGATTCATAAGCATTACCCCATTGCTTGGGGTAGCATAGAAGAAATAACTTGAATACAAGGGATTTAGAAAACTGCTGTTAGATTTGAACTGAGTGGAATGGTGCCTGAGAAATCATGCATGAATCAACAAGAAGCACCTAGTGAGGATGAAAAAGCCCCCCCAGGCACCATAACATTCTCAGAAGACTCAATTTGCATGCATAATCCTTAAATTTCCTTTCAGAATGAATCAAGCTCCCCATCCTGATAAAACCACAATACTAAGGATGACAATGGAGGAATCTCTTACCTACACAACTTTTCACACCATCACCTTTAAATCCTGGAGGACACTGGCATTTACCACCATCAACATCCTGTCCACAGTAAAATTAGAAACTGGAACTCAATATATTTATTGGAGAGTAACAAGTTGAGAAACATGGTGTTCACTAACCAAACAAGCAGAGAAGGTATGTCCGTCCCGGGATTCATGCCAACAGCCCCCATTGTTAATCTTGCACCTCCCAGATCCACTCACTGTAAAACAATACAATCACTTTAAAGCATAGCACACTTTAAGATTGGTAAGCGAGCATATCAAACAGATTTAATTAGAAAATAACACAAGTTGCCCCTTATGACGTGTGCAAACACATCTAATACTAACATCTGCAAGTCAAACATCAAACATGAACCTCAAAACGTATAGTTAATATTGAGCACATGCTTAACAGAGCATGATCCATCGAACCTTGGGACAGAATACACCAAATGTAATGCTAGTTAGCTTAGGCAGTAAATCTATTGGTGTTGGGTCCAGAACCTAGGCTCAAATCCTACTCACAGAGTTATTTGCAAGGGATGGCTAGAACAGCTATTTGAAACCATGCTCCCCCCACCCACCCCCACTACTCCTCAAAAAAATGAAATAGAAGAAAACCAGTCACTATTATTTGATTCCAGTTGACTAGGATTGGAACTTTCCTGCCTGGTCTACCCAACTTTCACCCAAAAACCCTCAAACAACATAGCCTGTCTCTCAAGTATACATCTGATCCATGTATCATCAATGGAACTAGATTTTCATTTTGGTAATCTTGCAATTCTACTGAATATGAATATAGTCAGTACTGCAAGTGTTTTTTTTCTAATAAAAGCCCATAATTGTCCATAAATAACTTTTTTCAGACATTTATTTATCATCATCAGCAGGACATCCAAGCTTTACTGAATGAATGAACAGCTATATTATTACATTTTACATGTTTATGTTGATTTATAAAAGGGAAAAAAAAGCATAGAGCTTACCTTCACAGTTCTTGTAACCATCTCCTTTGAACTGCACGCCATCAACAAGAGGACACTCACATACTCTCCCACGAAACGTGTCCTGCACAGATAAAAACGGTTGTCAAATGGAGCTAAATATATCAAAAGCCAGAGAGATGCCTTGCAGCAAGTTTTAATTCATACCCTGCAGGCTGTAATGTTGGCTATTTTATCTTGCCAGCAACCCCCGTTATTGTCGAAGCACTCATTTGTCTCCACATCTGTATCAAAGGAATTCCCCAATCAGGAACTATTGTTGAGAGTATGCAAATCACCCAAGGCAGCTGGCACTAGATGTTAGTCTCAACAACAAGGGTATTGGACTCGTGATCTAAAATGAAATATGGTTCTAGGTCTAGCATGCTTTCAGTGACTACTCACAATACCAAGCACTCAAATCCTCTTAGTCAGGGTCATTCATCGAATGATGGCCTCAATATCAAGGCAATCAGGACAATTAGCTTAAGAAAACCTACCACCACTCAAACAAACAGCAGGCTCTGTTGTTTCCTCGAAACCAGAGCATAGAGCCTTTAGAACAGCACCTTTCTCCAACTTTCCTGAAAGAGCAAGTTTTTTTTTCCAAAAATAAATAAATAGCCAAATGTAACGTTCATCCAGGAATACAAGTAGGCAATAACAGACCTCGATATTGACGATTGTTGACAACAAGGGTGGGCAAAATGGTTACATCACCCCTTGTTCCTTTTCCAACCTACATGAAGGTCTTTGTAAAGCAGTGATATATGGTTTAAATGGTATCAGAGATTAAAAGAATTGCAAGCAGGCACAAGTATCCAAACTTACTGTGTTTAGAAGTGTGGTTGCGGTTGCTTTTCAAAGTACTTTTCACTCAAAATTGTATCAAAATAATGTTTTTTTATTTTTTAAAAAATTATTTTTGATATCAACGCATCAAAATGATCCAAAAACACTAAAAAAATCAAAATTTTAAGCAAAAAAAAAATCAAAATTTTTGGGAACACCGGTTGGACCGCGTTCCCAAACGGTCCCTTAAAAGAGTCATGCTAAGCTGAAGACTAAAAAATAACACGACAATTACCTGGGCATCTTGCTCTTCTTTCAAAACTGGGTTGTCAGAGTTAGCCTTTGGGTCTCCCATACACTTATCAATCTTCTTACCATCGAGCCCTAATGATTGACAAATGAACAGCATAAGAAGTTTAGCACACTAAAAACTCTTGGTTTTCCCATTTTCTAGTGTGATCAATAGTATCCTTAAAATATGAGGAAGCGGTTATGAAATATTTACCAAGAGATTTGATTACAGCATCAGCACATTCTTTGTTGTACTTCTTCTCCTTCATGGGACATCTAATTTGAAAATCAGTCACGTAATCCCACCACACCCAAGGTTTTTTGGTCTCATTTGCCACTTTAAAAACACATAGTTGTCTTAAGTTTTCAAGAACAACATCTTTCCCGTCATAACCTGAGCTAAAGTCTTGTTCAGGATCAGGAGCACAATATCTTCCATGATTTATACACTGAGACTTGCACTGCCTGCTCAAGGTGAATGCTTGAGGGCAATACCAAGTAATGTAATGGGGTGTAAACTGAGTGTAACCACCTTTCTCAAGTATCTGTGCTGCACCCCTAAAGTCCTTCACAAATTCCATCAACATGTCACACTTAACCCCACATTCATCATTGCTGTTGGTCCATAGCTCATACTCCACACGATCATCTGGGTGCGGAACAGCTTCTCTCCAATCAAGATTCACATTTACCATATCCCCATTGCTAAGTGCCTTCTTTAACGTTTCACTAAAGCTTTTCTCGATAAGAGCAGAAGGTATTGTTATGTTCTCAATGTATTGTGCAGATGAAACGTCCTCTGCAGGTGTGTCCATGGTTATTAATGGTTCCTCCATGTCATCTGCAACAAGAACTGCAGAAGCCCCAGCCTTCTGGGCATTCCAGACCTTCAAAGCGAAGAAGCAATCTGAAAAGCAATATAAAGAACTAATTATAGATTTAGCATTACAGCTATGTAGGTAGTCTTAGAGGAATGTAGTTTAACAGAAGAAAGTCCTGAATCCAACAAAACCCATATCTAGATGGATAATAATTCCTTAACAGCATATGCAACATACCTAACAATGTGATCCTGGTTAAGCATAAAGGAACCAAAGATCAAGGGGGAAAAAAGTAAAAGAAAGAAAAATAGCTTAAATACTATGGGAAAATCAAGTTGCAACGTGTTCAGACTTTCATAAGCTTGTACCAACAAAACAAGTAAAGAATTGGCATATTCAGGACAGTACAGTAGTTTCCAACGCAATGGAACCAGGAAACAATTGGTATGCTGTGCAAAATGCCTAAAAGGAGCTAAAATAACTTGGTGCACTGATGATTCATCTATCATACAAAGCAAACCAATCAAATAAGAATTTTCTTAGAACAGCAGCATAGGTGCCTCTCACACTGTCTAAAAAGAACTAAAATTTCAGGAAGTTAATCTGAAACAACAAATGGAAACCTCCTTAAACATCTATACTGACTGAAAGCAGCTAAAATAAGTAAATGATCCCAATTAAACAAGGGTGCCTTCTCAACAACCTAAACTTGAAAACCATTAATAAACCATAAGCAAAAGGAGAGTAGCTTCCCAACCGTACACCTCAAAACATCATTACAACAATCAAATTAGGCAAAAAAAAAAAAAACATTAAGCAAAATTAAAATGTGCAACTTAATAAAATTAACAAAAGGGCACCTCACAATCAACCAAACCCAAAAAAAAAAACCACAAATCTTACAAAAACTAACCTCAAAAGCAAAAGGGTACGTATCCAATCAAGCAAACCTGGACCAATCACTCACACACGAAAAAAAAAAACAACTAATTGACCAAAAATATCAAAAGGGTAAATACCTCCACGATCCACCAAGACAAAAGTGGGTAAAGCACCAGGCTTCGACTGAAACGAAATCCCAAATCCATCAAACTCTTTGCAACCCTTTTTATTATCTTTTGGATACACAACAGCACCTGCCATACTACCTCCATATTGGGGTATCCCAAAATTCCCAATTGCACTATCATAAGTACCCTTTATTTTATCTGGTGATGTAACCCTCAAACTGTTTTTTTCAACAACAAATCTAGCTATAGATCTTGGTGCTATCAAAGAAATCAGCAAAAAACCTAAAAAGAGACTCAAAGACGATCTCTTTAGCACCATTTTCTATTAAAATGGGTAAGAGATGGGATTTTTTTGTGGGTTTTGCTTGTTTTGATCTATAAATGATGCTGAATGAAGAAAGTTTGTTTCTTTGAAAGCATAATCAAAAGATAAAACAGTGGGTATTTCTTTCTTCTTCTTTTTTCTTTTTTGAGTTTTGTATGAAATAAAAAAACAAGTCTGGAAAGGAAGTTTGGGTTTCTTTTAGTGTTGGTTTTGTTGTTGACAAAAGAGAGGAAGCATCATAGAAATACCAGTGATGCGTGCGAACGAGTAAGGCTCAGATTTATTTTCGATTTTTTGTGTGACTGTGAGACTCTCTGTGCATGCATGTGTTTTGTTTTTTGTAGTAAAACTCATCTGTCTACAGAAAACAAGAGTAATTAACATCTACACGTCCATTTGATAAGATATGATTATGTTTTTTTTATTGTCAAACAAAAACAAGTCAAGACATTGGTGCAAATATTTTTTAAGACTGCCTTCTTTTTCATTCATTCATTCATGGAGAGATGTGTGTAATTTTTTATAAATAAATGTATTTTTTAAATTAGTTTATTTTAATGTATTTAAAAATATAAATTAATTTAAACACCAACTCCCATATTTCAAACCAGAATATTCAAGTAAACAATCAAGTACCTTATTATTTAATTTTAAAAATCTATATCACAAAATCCGAGTCTAAGTTTTTCGAGCTAGTCAACACTTCACATGGCTTGACAGGCACCTTAGGTTAGGTTCCATTCCACTTAGAAAAGAGATTATGATCATAATCACACACAAAAAGGTATTATTTTGTACGGATTCGGGAAAAATATTTGTTGAATAAAGAAATTTCCTCTTTTTGGACATGCAAAAAATGGTTGGGTTATTTCTTGTGTGCTAAACATCAATTGGATCTTTCAAGAGCTTGTCTTTAAAAGTTTCACACATAATTGGATCTAGAAAGTCATCAACCAAGATTTATTGATAATACAAAAATATTTATTTTTAATGTAAACCTATAATAATTACAGGTTTAATTATTAAACTTATATCCAATACCTGCGTATTCAAGCTTAGGTGTTGGGCAAGCACCTAGCACCTTGCGAGCTCACAAAGCCCAGCCACGAGGGGTGTACCCAATCCCCTTGAGCCTTAGCCTCCTTTTAAAGCTCAATCATATCTTCTCTCGTTAATACACGTGTAATAAGATGGATATCAATTACCGATCTCACCGTTTCACACCAAACTCCCTAAGCTCTTTAAAGCTGAACAAACAAATGACCAAGAGACGATATACATTTGAGCATAACCAAGAGCATGTCTACAACCTCTATTAGGTGAAGGGTTCTCATTTGTCCAAACGAGTATTGAACACTAGATTCCTTAGGGATTATATTTCCACAAAAATAAAATTGGACAACTATGATGACCTTACCAACCCAAGGGATCATGTGTAAAATATGCAAAATAGTTTAAAGTTGGTTATCCAAGATAGTGACTCGATATGTAAAATCCTCTCTACAACCTTTCGGTTGTCTACGCGCACCTGGTATAATAATTTAGAGTCAAGCTCTATTGAAGGGTTTAATGATCTCTACACAAACTAGTGACATGTTTTAGCACCAGCATACCCGTTAAAAGAAGCTCCACAAAGCTATTTGGGGTTACCCAGTCAAAGAGTGAATCAACACAGACATACTTAAATATACTCAAGATAAAAAAGTTGCTTGATTCAGTGGCCCTAAAAGCCTTAATAAGAGGAGTAAGGGAGGATGTTATATGGAGAAAGCTTTATGCCCTATCAAATAGAAACTTGTTTGAGGTAAAGTAAGTCATGGAAAATCATATACGAGTGGAAGAGACAAATGTGTTATGACATGAGCCTTAATGTTTTTACAAGGACAACCAACATGAAAAACCTTTTAAGTATAGTCATTTTCCTAGTAGGAATGAAAGCCCTAGGAAGAACCAGGAGAAACCAATCTATGGATGTTTGGTGTATCCTAAAAGCTTACTACACCCTTGAATTAAACTATGATAACTCATTCAAAGTTATCAAGGTAGTTAAAGCAAACACCTGCAACCTTCAAGATATGGTTTGAAGAATCTTCCTCATATTTGACACTTAGATAACCTCAAGATACATTATCCTCAATAAAAATATAAGTTTATTTTTGAAATAAAAATATTATATCTCTTATATACATTTTCTATTTACAGCTATCCAGTGTAGTCTTGAACTAATATGACTCTCTAGTATGACTCTTAAGCCTCACATAATCTTTAGGGATTGATCTTGGATTTCTTGCTCTCTAGTCCAGTCTCGATTGACATGACTCTCTAGTGGGGCTCCCGAGCCTCACGCAATCTCCAGGAATTGATCTTGGATCTCGTATTCTATAATGCAATCTCAAGCTGACATGACTCTCCAATAAAGCTCTCAGACCTTACACAATCTCCAAGGATTAATCTCATATTTCCCGCTCTAATACAGCATCAGACCAGCATAACTCTCTAGTGAGGCTCATAAGCCTCACAAATATCTCCAAGTATTATATTAGATCTCTTTCTTTTTAGTGGGTGGCTCACAAGCCCCCCACCATTATCGGGGAGGCCACAAACCTCCCACTCTTCAGTGAGATTTTTCTCCAGTGGTTAGATTTTGAGCCCCACATCATCGTTAGAGAGGCCGCATACCTTCTACTCTCTAGTGTGGCCTCTTTATAATGGGGGGCTTCCAAACCCTAAACCATCACCCTAGAGCCCACATACCTCCCACTCTCCAATATAATCTTGAATTAGCACAACTTTCTAGGGTGTTTCTAGGCCTCACGTTATCATCATAGATAACCCTTCATGGTATAGATTCCCTTCAGCTTCTTCGAAAACTTTCTAAGCATGGGTTTCTTCATGAGTTCCTCTCAACCTCCTAGAAATGTTTTCTAAGTATGGACTCCCCTCAACTTCTTATATAAGATTTTCTAAGTATGAGTTCCTTTATAGGTTCCCCTCAACCTCCTAGAAAATTGTTCTAATTATGGGTTCCTCCAATGGATTCCCTTTAGCTTTCTAAATTCTTTTTCTAAGTATGAATTCTCTCCAAGTATTCTAACATGACATAAGCACTTTTGTTTTAATCATGATGCACAACGCTACATATAGGTTCTCTAGTAAATTACCTTTGGGTTTCCACCTCTTTTTATATAAAGAAAATTCAACAAATTAGTCATGATAATCAGACATTTTTATAAGTCTTTATATATCAATATCATAAAAGACTTATAAAGCTACTGATAAATCAAGATTAATCAGTAGTTTTCAAAACAAAGTTTTTGTTGACCCGAACCAAATTTAACGAGCCTAAAAGACCCTTAAAAGCCTAAAAAACCATGGACCCAAGCAAATACCTAAGGCCAATCGCTCATAGGCTCAGGTGTGGAACATGAGCCTAGCACCTATAGGCCTAGGCAACATGTCGGGGCCTATTTTAAAAGCTAATCAGGATCAACAGTGCAACCAGAGCCCAACCTTTCAAGCTCTATTTTTGGGACCCCCTACGGGCCCCTCGAGATTTTTTTCTGACCTAATACATTTTGAATCTTACTCTTCTTACACCCCTGAGCATATAAAAAAAATCTATGGTGACTTGCCTCCTCTTCATCTTTTTAATACATTTAAGTAAAATAAAGCTCATAACCAACAAACTTAATTTATAAGGGTGTAATGAGTTGTCATATTATCGTTTTACATATATATATATATATGTGTGTGTGTGTGTGTGTGTGTGTGTGTGTGAGTGAGAAAAGATAATTTAGTTATTTTATGAGTTTTTTTTGTGTAATTATTGTTTAACCCCAAATTATAAGATGCTAATATAGTTTTTTCTAAATTTATATAAATATGAAATATATAATAATATATTTTCATGAAAAAAATATTATTAATTAATCTTGTCCTCGTATCTTTTTAGATAACTTTTAAGAATTGATTTATAAAAAAAGTTTAGCATGTTATTTTTATTTTTTTTAGCAAAATAACATAATTTTTAAAAAATAATAAAATAATACATTTTATATATCTCAAGAGAAAATTCAAACTTATAGTTATTTAGATGAGTGATATTTTTAAAATATCATATTTTTTAATAACAATAAGTTAAAATATCAATATCATGTCTTGACGTTTATAAACTATACACTTTTACCCATTATTATTCAAAATATATTATTTTTCCAAAAATCTTTTTTTAAAAAGCATGGTAATAAGAAAAATAACCGAAGAATTTTGGGTGTTCAAGTGCTTCTAGACCACTCAATTCATGGGTCAATCATTACAAGTTGATCATATGAGATTTTTCTACCCAGTTGACCAATTACGACTTAGGATGACAAAGCACAACCAATCTTAGAAGGACAAGTCACTTATTGTGCCATCTTTTATAATTTTGTAATAAAAAGAAAGAAAAGAAAGTCGAAGCCGACAATAAAGTATTGGATTCTTATCGTGTGGATACTGACACCTTAATTAATCTCTCTCACGTATTGATGGTGGTTCACCACAGCGAATATCTGGCCCTTCAATAAAAACCTGATTTTTACACGTGGTGGGGCCAAGTTTTTGTGTCCCTTCATCTTTCAATTGCGTCACGCAATTACGCATCTGCCTATAATTAAACAATTTATTTTTAATTCTGTACACTTAAATTATTAAATTATCAAGTATTAAAAAAATAAATTGAGAAAAATTACTATAAAAGAATAAAGAATCCAACAATATTATATTCCAAGGAGTCATGGGGGGCAATTTTGAACTCATTAGACTATTAAGGACTATTGTGAATTTAATGAAAACAATAAGGAGGAACCGCCCCTCTTCTCTTGCCTGTTAGTCCCTGCCTCCATGGCCACAACACCGTACATTAGTGGCAGAATAGTACTTCTGTAACTGGGAAAATCTCAGTACATCTTCTAACTGTTGCGTACAAGCTAACCTCGTCGCTAATGTCTCTCGCCGGGATCAACCATTGGATTCTTGACAGGTTCTCTCAACATGCTTCAACAGTATCTCATATATTTTGTTCCTCACCCTCCCGCAAGCTTCTAATTCAGAATCCTTCAATGTGGAACCGTCTTTGCGTCTTACATTATCTACCCAGTCATTCACTCTCTTGATCATGAACATCATTTCAGCTACCTGGCTATCAGACTTTCTGGAATTTGTTTTGCTACTGACCCAATCTAAATATTCCTCAAGGTTACTCAAAAACCATGTTCTACTTTCATCGTTCAAGGAATTTGCTAGTTCAGCACATACAGGTGAAGCACTCCCTTTCACCCAATCTGGTTGCTTGTCCATGTCAAGTGCCAACCCAGCATACAATTCATCATTGCTAACCTGTTTCCTAGCCATCAAGCCCCCTTTACGTTTGCCACGAATGGATTTAGTTGATGATTTTTCTGCACACGTAGCCTCTAGAAAAAGAGTTTTGGTTTTGCTGTGATCAGAAATAGGGTTGAGATCTGATGCCACGGCAGCTTTAGTCCATGAAGTGGCGTTTTGCTTTCTATCTAATGCGAGTCTTAGTGCTTCCCCAACAGCATCAGGGGCATTTGGATCGGTATCAGCTGTTCTTCGTTGACCAATACTCGTTAGTGAATGCAAAATTAACCTGGTATTAGTCAAGTCATCTTGAAGAGTAAAGAATTTGTCAACTGATAGTTGCTGATCATTCCCCTTCGCCTTCAGAAGCTGGGAGTATTTGCTGAGAAAAGTGGGAGAAGGAAGGTTAGTCTAGTGACTATTGAAGTCGTAACTGATTCAATCACAGCTTATACTTGCTCATATCTGTCATTAGTAAATGGAAAAGAGAACGAAACAGACTGGTAAATAAGTTCATTCCTGTCATGCAGAAACCTTCATGCATGAAGCTGGCAAGTTGCAAGGATAAGGTAATCAAGTGCTCGTAGGGACACATACTCTTACCAAAAGAAAGGGTAAAGCTCACATATTAGGAAGAAATTTTAACCGAGTAAAAGAATTAAATTATATACATGATCTGAATGATGTGCAACAAAATGTTGGCAGCTCATAAAATTACGTACACTCCAGAAGCATAAATATGCAGACCTTAGGCATTTGAGCAATCTCTCAGCAGCAGAAGCCTCTTGCAAAGCTTCAACAGCAGCAAGCAGAGCAATGTCTCTTTGTCTTGACACCTCCTGCAGAACATACAACCCATTTATCAGACAGATAGTCAAGGCAAGTGCTCATAAAGTTTAGCTTAGTACAGCGCATGCAATACCTGGCCAAGTTTCACCAGAGTTGAGGGAAGGAAATCGCATGATATGTTAGTGCCTGTCGAGTTTTTATTGCTTAACGAACTGAAATTCACTTTTCTATCAACAGAATCTTCACTTATTTTTCCTGGCACTGAGATACGACTACCCTTGCTGGAAATCTTGGATGATTTTGTGGATAAGCTAACAACTGTTCTTTTCGATCTAGAGCTTGAATTGTCATCAGAGCTATCATACTTTAACGAATTAATTGGCGAAATCTGTCCATGAAGAAACAGCATGGAGTTATACTAAAATATTAGCATAATGAAGAGATTAAAGAACTTCTTAAGCAACACACATTACTAGAGCAAAGCAACCATTTCATAAGACAAAAACAAGATTTTAAATCATTGAATCGCAAGTTGATTCAGTAATTACTCCTTAAAACATGAATTATTTAGTTGGCGAAAAATCTTTTGTGAATTTTAGAAAATAGGAAGAATTCCATTGTTTCCCTGGTATATTTGATAACTGAGCTAAAAACATTTTGAATTTCTACTTTTTTAAGTTTGAAATATGCAGCCAACTTTGTTACACAGCTTTGTGCTCCAATTTGTTTAATGATAACTATCCGTAATCCATGATTCATTCTTCTTGAGAAGTCACTGAATCTTGAGACCACAACCTTCACCAGTTATATGACAAAGGTGCAAAGGAAGAAGTTCAAGAACTCACAGAAAGTCTGCTGCTTCTAGTATCAATCCCCAAATCATTCTTGTCAATAGGGGTGTCAGAAATATCAACTGCTGGAGCTTCCCTACCATGCCAGCTTCTTCTCTTGAATGTTGATGATGTAGAGGTGAATGACATTGTACTTTCCATATCACTATCTTCATAAGCATTCGTGGATTTATGTCTCGCAAGTCCCTTATAATTGCTTCCAGCACCACTCTTTTTAGGCCTGTAACTCAAGGCACTCTCAACTTCCATCTTGTGAGGCCTGTAATTCGGTGCCCTTCCAGGCATTCCTTCACGTGAGCTCATTATTGAAGCACTAATGGAGCGAGATCCTACGCCTGGTTTCTTTACCATATCATTACCACCTTGACCAGTAATGCAACTAAGGCCCCCGGTTTTATAACCTGTCCCTTCATATGCACTTACTTTCGGAACACTTAAAGATCGAGGCTTTTCTGTTCCTGTCTTCTTCGGTACTTCAATGCAATCCTCAACCATAGTCTCCAAACTAGATACACCAAGAAAGTTTTTCAAATTATCAATCGAGAGAAGTTCTTTAGGATTCCCATAACATGGATGCCTTCCTGGAAGAGGCTTAATGCCTCTGAGCATTGGAACTGGATATGCAGCCTCCAATTTCTCCACATACATGAATTGCCCAAGATGCAATTTGTCATATAGAATCAATTCATCTTGTTCTTGAGGCAATGAAACATACAATGCATGTGTCAAATCCGAGATCTTCAAAAAGAATCCTTGATTAGGCCAAAGATTACCTTCTCTTAACACAGGAATTATACTTCTAATCTGTAACAACACAGGTTTACAATCGCGTATTGTGTTTCCATCAACATCCATTTCTTGAAGAAACTTCACAAGAACCCCAGATTTCAACTCTGCCATCTTCTTGAAAAAATAGTGATCAGAGAAACTCAAGATCTTGAAACATAAAGAATGCTATATAGTGTACAAGTCAACAGACTGGCTCTATGAAACATCAAATAAGTTTCTTGGATCAATGAAACTGAAATCCTGATTTTGTTCATGAAGAAGATTGAAGAATGAGTGATTATAGGCTATGAAACAGCAGGAGAGGTCCAAAAGAGGGAATTATCTGAATTTGTTGTTTTTAGTTTGTTTGATGATTTCAGATAGGAGATTTTTAGATCGTTATCTTCAAATAGACAGTTAGAAATAGTCAAAAGGGAAAGATTCTTGGCCCTTTGCATTGGATTATGGAATATGAACTCCTTACAACTTCGTTGTCCCAATTACAACGATAAAAATTGCAATTAGAACTCAAAAATAACAAAATAATAAACCGGGCCTGGCCTATACGTTTTGTAAAAGCACAAATCAGGTTTGGGCTGGCTTAAGAAACCGGAACTTCAAAACAATAACTCCTTCAGGGTTCAGAAAATCTTTCCTAGCGAACCATCAGCAAGTGCAAGTCAGTCTTGTAATTCTCCAAAGAACGGTTCTTTTTATTAAATCAACTTGATCCCTTTTTTTGTTGCAAATTACTGATTTGGTTGGCTGCTCTATGGAAAGTAGAGTGCTGTGCTTGCAATTCCTTAGAAGGCACTCTTGCATGACTGCACATAAGTAAGACCCTTTTGCTTATATTATACCAAGCCAAGATCAAGCTGCTTCCTTACTGCAGAGTTAAAATAACAAAAAATCATGATGTCTGTCATCATACTGCCTCCCTGGCTTGATTATTTTGAGAAGCGAATAAAGTATGTTGAGATGTGGTCCAATTTGATTGGTTGAGGTCAGAGTTACATTAGTGAAAACCTCTAATTTCAATACGGATTGCAAGGGTGCATTTGGGAAAGTGATCCCACGAAAGAATGCGTCAGCATAGAACAGCCGAATCCCAAAACACAGCGTAGGCCTCGAAAAGACAGCTGATAATTTTCATGGCCAGGCTTCTCTAATGCTTTGCTTAAAAGACTCTCCACGCTAAGAAAATCGAAATAAGAAAATAAAAGAAAAGGATAGATTAAAGAATGACAGTCTGCTTTTCGTGCTCTGTAATAACTCGAAAAAACTGATGTTGGAGGTATATGTAAGTTTATACTGTCCCCGACATAAATTTAGGACCATATCATTGTCCACAAACTAGCTTTTGTTGTTCCTAAGCATCCTAACATTATCACATCTTAAACTAGGAAGGAATCGGTCAAATTAATGGCCCATCCTATCCATATACCTCAATCAACAAGCAAACACCTAATTGGCATGGAAACGATGTTGGTGACATCAAGGCTAAGCTTCAGCTATAAAACCTCAGCCAATTGCTAATAATGCAAAGAAATAAACAAAACGAACTGTAAAAAAACCATGAAAATCCAACTTTTCCTAGCACCTCTTCTCTCGTCGCTCCTAATAATCCCTTGTTTCGCTTAGAATTTTGCTTGTGACAAGAACATTCCTGAAACGAGTCAGTTTCCCTTATGTAACACATCCCTATCATACGAGAACAGAGCTAAGGATCTTATCTCGCGCTTAACGTTACAAGAAAAGGCGGAACAACTAGGAAATCATGCTGCTGGGATTTCCCGTTTAGGCGTCCCTGCTTACGAGTGGTGGTCTGAGGCACTTCATGGCGTGGCAAGTGTCGGTTATGGTGTACATTTTAATGCTACAGTACCAGGTGCCACTAGCTTCCTAACTGTGATTTTGTCCGCTGCTAGTTTTAATACAACATTATGGTTTAAGATGGGACAAGTGGTGTCAACTGAGGCCCGAGCCATGTATAATGTCGGTTTAGCCGGGTTAACATATTGGAGTCCCACCATTAATGTGTTTCGAGACCCGAGGTAGGGTTGGGGCCAAGAGACACTAGGGGAGGATCCCTGGTGGTGTCAAAATATGCTGTAAATTATGTTAGGGGCTTGCAAGAAGTTGGCAAGGAAGGAAATTCCACTGGAAATAGACTTAAGGTATCTAGTTCTTGCAAGCATTATACTGCTTATGACCTTGACAAATGGAAAGGTGTCGATCGATTTCACTTTGATGCCAAGGTATGTGTGAATCTTGGATATGAATTACCATTTTCACCGCATCAGTGTTAATATGGCCAGCAGATAACTTTCTTGATGAATTCTTTCTTTCAACTGTGGTATAATTTCCCAATGACAATATTGAGAACAACGTTATTTTTGCTTTGAAGGTGACAAAGCAGGACCTAGAGGACACATTTCAACCGCCATTTAGGAGTTGCGTGGAGGAGGGTCGTGTGAGTAGTGTGATGTGTACATATAACAGGGTTAATGACATTCCTACTTGTACCGATCCAGACCTGCTTAAAGGGGTTATCATAGAACAATGGAATCTTGACGGGTTTGTTGACTTCTACTTCTTTTCTAGGCATATATGAGTACTGAATCAAGTAACAGGACAATATAAACTTTTTTCTTTTAAACTAGTGTTTTGATATTGTGGTGGTTGTGGTGGTTGTTGTGGTTGTGGTTTGAAAAAAGTTGTTTTATAAAAAATACTTTTAGTTGAAGGTAGTTTGGAAAAATATATGTTTGGTTAAAACTATGGTTGAAATTGAGGATGAACAAAAAGTAGTTTAATGTGTTTGGTTAAAAAAACGCTTTTTAAATTGAGGTTATATATATATATATATTGATGGTTTTTAATTTAAATATTATAAATTTAACTAATACTATTACATCATGAAATAAATAATATTAATATCAAATATTTTTTATTATTCCATTAAACTATGTGCAATTTCATCTAGTACGAAATCTATCAAACAATGACTACATTTTCCATGGTTTCTTAAACGCGCAACAACATCAGGTAAAATATCATCAATAATAAAATTGAGATTGTGATCAAATTCTGCAAATGCTACATTATCAAACGATCTTTTTCTAATTTTTTGAATAAAAAACAATTAAAAATAAAAATAAAAATTGAATTTTTTTAACTGGATCGGACCCGACAAGAACAAAATTAGGATTGCGATCAAATTCTGCAAATGCTATATCATCAAGTGATCTCCTTCTAATTTTTCAAATAAAACACAATTAAAAAATAAAAATTATTTTTTTTACTGGGTCGGACCCAGTTCAATGCATTTTAGCTTTGGACCAGACCCGGTCCGACCGGAAACACTCCACTGTTCACGTGAACATTGGAGAGCCACAACCCACTGTTCACGTGAACAGTGGAGAGTGCAGCTCTTCACTTTAAAAAAACGCAGCAAGAAGCATGAAAAAATTGCTTGCGCAAAACCGCAGGTGAAACATCAAATTTTCATGGGTACCATGGACAAAACACGGCTGTTGAAGATAACCAAACATTATGTTATTGAGTTTGACAAAAAACGCAGAAGCTAATGCAGAGCCAAACACTCTTTAGTTTTAACTTCTGTTTTGTATGTTTTTGGGCAGATATATTGTATCAGATTGTGATTCCATTGAGGTTTATTATGACAGAATCAAATATGCAGCCACACCTGAAGATGCAGTAACCATGGCCTTAAAAGCAGGTATACATACAATGCACTTGCAAGAATCCTTGATGACTGTCTAAAAATTGAAGATTCCAACTCTTTTTCGGTATTGATACCTTATAATGATCATGTGATACAGGTTTAAACATGAACTACAGAGATTTTTTGTTGAGGTATATAGAGAATGCAGTCAAGTTAAACAAAATTGAAGAATCTATTGTAGACCAAGCCTTAATCTACAATTATATAGTCCTAATGAGACTTGGTTTCTTTGATAGGGACCCAAAATTGCACCCATTTGGAAATCTTGGACCATCAAATGTATGTACCGAAGAACATCAAGAGCTAGCGTTTGATGCTGTAAAGCAAGGGATAGTCTTGCTAGACAATAAGAAAGCTCTTTTTTTGTCTAAAAACACCACAAAAAACTTGGTTGTTATAGGACCAAATGGTAATACTACCATGGCTATGATAAGCATCTATGCTGGTATACCTTGTGAATACACTACGCCTTTACAAAGACTACAGAAGTACATCTCATCTGTCACCTATGCAGCCGGGTGTCTATTCGTGAATTGCACTAAAGAATCGCTTATATGGCCAGCAACTAGGGTTGCTGCTACAGCAGATGTGGTAGTGTTGGTGATGGGGCTTGATCAATCTATAGAGCAAGAGGACTTGGATAGGGAGAACCTGATATTGCCAGGATATTAAGAAAAACTTGTGAAGGATGTGGCTAATGCTATAAATGGAACAATGATTCTTGTTATAATGTCTGCTAGTCCTGTTAATATCTCTTTTGCCAAGAATGAGACTAAGGTTGGAGGGATTTTATGGGTTGGCTATCCTGGTCAAGCTGGAGGAGATGTCATAGCTCAGGTCATATTTGGAGACCACAATCCTAGTAATCTTTCTATTTCAATTTCTAAACCATAATTTTCTGCATCTCATGTTTGAGCATTCTATTACCAATTTATATTTGTTTCTAGCCAAAACAAAGGTTACAAATTACCACCTTCATACTGACAATCTTTTCATCTTATTAGCTGGGAGGTCTCCTTTTACATGGTATCCAAAAGAGTACTCCGATCAAGTGCCAATGACAAACATGGACCTAAGAGCCAATGCAACTGATAACTTCCCTAGAAGAACTTACAGGTTCTACACTGGAAAACCTTTATATGAGTTTGGCCATGGACTAGGCTACTCAACTTTCTCCAAGTTTGTTATTTCTGCTCCTTCTACCTTATTAATTCCATTGAAATCTTCTCTTAAACCAAGTGGCATTCCCTCTGTTTATTCCTCCAAACAAGACCCTTATCCTAATGGCCAAGCCATTGATGTTTCGAGTGTAAACTGCACCAATTTGCAACTTGTTCTAGTCATTGGTGTGAGAAACAAAGGGCCAATGAATGGAGATCATGTGGTGCTAATATTTTGAAAGCCACCTAAATCATCAGAGATAACAGGTCCATCAAATATGCAACTAGCTGCATTTTACAGGGTGCATGTGAAAAAAGACAACACAAATAATATAATATTGGTTATGAATGTGTGCAAGGGACTAAGTTTTGTGGATAGCGAAGGATAGAAGAAGCTGGTAACAGGAGAACATACATTTATAATTAGATCTCCAAATGAGGTACCATCTCAATGTTAGGTTGGCTTAAAATGGAAGCATGGGAGGATTCACATTTATGTAATAGAAAAGGGATTAATTTCTCATAAGTGTCCTCATCCTGGAGTTGATGTCCTGACTCCTAACCTGAGGATACCATCTGCGACCTTAAGCTTAAGACAGCTAGTATTTATGCTATTTGTACTCGAAATTAGTTAAAAGAAAAGAAAAAATAAATAGAACAATGGAAAACGCTAGAGGAAGGGTTTGAACTTTCAAGCTTATGATTAACAGTCATACGGTCTAATCAGTTGAGTTATTCAAACCTGAATTTGTTTTTTTACTCATGAGTTTGTTCTATGATAAATGAATTTTCACGACTTGATGAGGTTCCAACTCAAATATGGCAGCGTGTAGGTAATTCTGGTTATGGCATTTTAACTTTAAATGGTGACTAGTTTAAAATTATTTAAAGAAGATTCTTATTTTTTTTTCTTTCCTTTCACCATAAACCACAATAAACAACACCCACCACTAAAAACAAAAAAAGAAAAAGATCTAACTCTAAGGGATGTAGCTCAACTGATTAAGTCCTAGATTTACTCCCTAAAGATCACTAGTTTGAATTCCAAAAATCTCAGGGCCACTGGAGACTTAGTCGAAGTGCGCTCAAGCTGACCCAAACACTCATTAATAATAATAATAATAATAAATCTAAACACCCTGAAATGTTTTAACTTTCCAGTCCTCCTTCTAGAACACTACATGATTTTACCCTTGCAAATCACACTCATGGTACTGGAGTACAAAGTCATTCTAAAACACAACAAAGTGAAAATATATCGACTTCATTGATGACTGTTGGAAGAAACATCCTTCTGCTCTGTGATAACTGATACAAGAAGTTATCAGGATTCAAGCAAGTCTAGATGCCTTAACAAGCTACTGATCAGTTGGCTGAGCAAATCTGTTACCATGTAAGAAAAAAACATGCATTCAACATCGTTGACTGAATCCTTGATTTCCTTTACAATAACATCTATTACAAACCATAGTAAGCAAATCCTTTGTTTGCACTGTTGTTGCTAAAAAAATTGAGTGGGAAAGAAAATGGAAAGAAAAAAAAAGTTTTTAGCCATAAAAATGCAAGTAGGCTAAGGTTTTCAAAATGTTTTTGACAGATAAGGCATCATCACGACATATCCAACATAACTACTTGTCCAAATACTCTATAATTTTTTTAAAAATGAGTGATTCTCTGTCACCTTTTATTAAATAGAACAAAGAAATCAACCCAGTTAATTACATAAACATTAAACCCTAATCTGGTTGGTAAAAGAAGAAGAAACAATCTAAAAGAAAAAAATTGAAAAAATAGATTAATTGAAAGTCTCATGAATTTGTCGTTGTTTAGAGCACCGATAAAGAACGTGTAACATCTATTCTTCTTGAAACCACTTGAATCTCATCATCCACCAGGAAAGGACGGATGTTTTCCTCCAACAAATGAACAATTATTTTGATACAGAAAGTATTGGCTATTAACAGTAAAGGAGAGTTGGCCTCCAACTCAAGTTTGGTGTTGTCTTTTCTTTTCATAGAAATAATAATATAAAACAAAACAGACTTGTTGCTACCAACTGTTAATGGTTGTGGAGTTTATGATGAGCAGTTCTAAATATTTTCAATTTTAATTTACAGATGTTGATGGATTAAATATTCGTTATCTTTAGCACTATCATCACAAAAGTCAATCTAAGGTGCACACAGATAATCTCAGTTTAATGAAGAAACTACACAAAACAACATGCATACAGACACCATACTTCAATTCTCTAAATAAACTAGCACTCCTTTATAAATAAAAGATATAAATATAGTTATCTCCATTAATCTCAGTTTAATGAAGAAACTACACAAAACAACATGCATACAGACACCATACTTCAATTCTTTAAATAAACTAGCACTCCCTTATAAATAAAAGATATAAATATAGTTATCTCCATTAATCTTCTTTTATGTCTTGGTCTTCTCGTTCACATATCCCCTATCATAAAAAATCTAGGCATAATATGTACGAGATGACATCAATCCCAACTCTTGCATATTATTCTTACCAAGGGAAAGAGTCTTCACTTTATCACGGAGTGTTACACACTCACCTCACAAAGTATGGTGTCGCTTCTATAACTAACTTAAACAGCTATGATGGCTTTACAAACCCTGGAGAGCACGTATAAAATGTTAGAAGCATCTTCGAGCTAGTGACAACAGAAAGTAAAGTCATGTGTAGGATTTTCCCTACAGCTTTTTGTGGGAATGATAAGGTGTGGTATCATAGCCTCTGGTTTCATCCTAGATCTCTACAATCTCTGTGTGAAGCCTATCTCTCATTTTAGCACCAACATTCATGCCAAAAAGAACATTACATGGCTCTTTTTAATTGCACAACAAAATGATAATAAAAACACAAGGGCATAACTTTAGAGATTCAATGAGGAAAAACTAAGCGTGGAGGATCTGATTGAACTCATCACCATCGATGTCAATGAAGTTTATAACTATTTTTTTATAGGAAAGTTTATACACACTCTTTGACAAAAATCTCTTTAGCATCAAACACATTACGAAAAATTAGATTAAGGTGGAAGAAGCTAGTGTGACCAGAAAAGGTCACTCACACTTCCATACACAAGAAAAGTCTTCATCACACCATCAATATCCAACTAGAGCTTCTAAAAGAAGCACCAAGAGGCACATTCATAATTGTCTGACATTTCTCGAGCTCGTGACCACACCTCTCACAACGACATGTGCTGATATGTTGGCTGCCATAAAGGAAAAAGACTTCTTGCAATACCCACCTCCAATAAAAAGTGTTCAAACACAAGGAACCCCAACAAGTTCTGTCTTTTTTACCATGATCATGGACACAACACAGAAAAGTGTCGTGCACTCATAAAAGAGATAGAAAGATTGATCTCTAAATGGTTACCTTTAAGAATTTACAAAGGAGGAGATATAATGTGAACAAACAGTAAACAATTCTTGTGATGTACTACCTTAAATAAGATAAATCTAATAAATTGTATCTCTATCATATTTTGAGTTAAAAAAAAATGGTGCATCTCCATGTCTCCAAACCTAAAAAATCTCTATGAAATTTCCATAAAGAAGTCTCCATTAATCTTTGTTATGTTGCCAGGTCCCTGTGACCAATTTTCTTCAAGTCTCTGTGACCAATTTTCTCTAGGTTCTAGTGACCACAGTCTTCGGGTCCATGTGACCAACTATCTTTATGTCATTGTGACCAACTTTCTCCACGTCCCTTCAATTACTGCCTCCAAAAATATTATGGATCTTTCTTCACAAAACATTGGCAATATCTCTCACAAATTCAGAAAACAAGCAAACATTCAAAGGCAAACACATGTACCATTCATATAAAAGCATACACTGTAAGTATTTTCTCCCATTCTCTAGCTAGTTGAAGTCTTCTAAACATGTATATTTAAAAGACTTCAGGGTGAAATGAAAATATAAAAAAAAATAAAGGTACGTTGAAATTTGGTTAGGCTAAGGTCCAACTTGGCTATTTTAACTTAGTTGGGCCATGGTCCAACCAAGCTATTTTGGCTCGATTGGGCCATGACCCAACCAAGCTACATCTCTCCTCTCACACATGTCCTTCATTTCTCTCTCTCACTTTGACTATGTCTAGCTGATCTCAAGCTTCGATCTGACCGAACTAGCTCATCTCGGTTTACTATCCATATATAGTAGTATTCATGAATAATATTTTTTTCATTGTATTTCCCATATATATATATATATATATATATATATATTTCAAGATTATATGTTTTCAGGTTTTGAAGAAAAAAAATGATTATTCATCAAAATAACACTGTACAAAGAATATTCTCAATGAGATATGTAACATATATATATATCTTCTCTACAAATAAAAAAAATATTATTTTTATTTTTAAAAATTTTTAACTACTTATCAATGGAGAAAAAAGTTTAAATTTCAACTTAAACATCAAAATATCTTTTATTCTATACAAAACTTTTGCTAGAGATACAACACTAACTCATAACTCTTCGTCTCAATATTTTTATTAGAAGTTTTTCCACTTTACTTGTTTAGTAATGTTAAGGACAGTGACAAAGTATCCACCAACCCCATTGTTTATTGCTAAAGCAATCTTTCAAAGTCGATTTCCACATGCATTTATGGTAATTATGATCTATCGACCATGGGTTCTTTTAAATCCGATTTTTTTATTAAATAAATAGTCAATTGCATGTCCGGTCTTCTTAATGACCAAAATTCAACTTCGATGGTTCGATTTGTTATCATAATTATGAAGTATTTTTTAATATGTTTTAATATATTTATTTATTTAAATCAACTTTATCCTTTCATGCATGCATGTTAATTAAGTTTCTAATCTATCATTTAGGTAAGGTTTTTAAACTAATTTATCAAAATCAATCACGTAATTTACACACAATAACAAGATTATATTTGAATATATGTTAATTTTATTTGTTTAGAAATATTATTATCCATACTAATGCTGAGATTGACTTTGACCATATCTAAACGAGAAAAACAATAACAACTCGCTCTGGTAAACCAAAGGAAAGAGAGTGACTGTTTATAGAGGGAATTGTTGGAGTTCATAACAATTCATACTTTATTTTAATGAATCTACCCCTCCACTATACAAATTCAAATATTATTTATTTTAATATTATACAAACTAAATCTTTATATGAAATTCATATGTAAATATATACGTGCATGCATGGTGGTTATGTTTCATACCGAAGACCCATCATTTATTATTTATAAGTTTTGATACATGGATTTGTATAAGATTTTTGGATAAAAGGATTGTTTTCTAAATATTTTTTGATTCGTAAATGGTGTCAATGTATCAGAACTTACAATGTATACCTCAGTCCACTTACAAATTGATTGCATTAACCAAAAATTAACGAGGAAGAAGAAGGAGGAGGAGGGGGAGGCGGAGGAGGAGGAGGAATTACATCTCGATTGAATGCATGCCGGGATTCAATCTTTTTATTTAGATTTTCTTGAGTCTCTGTAGAATCTTGTTTTACACCTAAACCGTTGGCAAGGTGATCGGGGGAGAAACGTCACACCTGCTACTCCCATTTGCTAAGGATGATCGCATGCTCGAGGAGCCGCACACATTGAATAAGACACAGACACGCTATTAATTTTGACTTCTCAATTGGCAAGCCACCAAACCAAAATCAAAACTATAACATCCTTTCCAAGTTGTGATTTGCCTACCTTTCACGATTAGGGTCGGCCTATTCATCCTCGATTCATGAACCGAGTCTATTGTTTAATGCTTAATTTGTTGACACCGTGTTTTTGTTTCATAGACTTCTTCAGTTTATTTGACCTTACGATTCTCAAATCAAAAATGGTAAACGTTTCTAGCACTAATGACAGATGAGCTCCAGTTCGGTCGATTTCCCTTTAGCACAGAGTTGTTTACTGTATAACATATCATCTGCTAGCTGTCAGCATTTCAACGAAGAATTTTCAAAGGCCCGACGTTTATCTAACAAAACTTCATTGACCAGAACATTTATCCTCCTACCGTTATCCACTGGTGCCAATTATATGGTCGCTATAAATATAGGTTGTTCCGTGACATTTCAAGCATCATCAAATCGCACTTTCATAACTACGACGTTTTATCCGAGATAGTTGAGTAGAGCACTGCAAGGAGAGAAGAAAAAAGTGATGGAAGGTTTGATTCCATTTCTTCTCCATTCAATCAAGAAACAGAAGCCTCATAACAGCTACAGGTCTCTCTCCATGGGGTCGAGCCGTGGCTACCGTTTGTTGATGGGAGGTGAAGGGGAGTCGGTTAATGGTTCATCTCATCGGCGAACCAGGTCAGACTACCAGCCACCACCCATGGAGTCTTTGGAGCTGCGGGCCAATTTAGATTTTCTCCGATCTGGGAGCTTGAGGAAACGTTCTGTGAACTCTCCCTCGATGACTGGCGGCTCAAAGTTTGATGCATATCCTCATCAAATGGGCAAGCAAGTGACCAACAAAGCTAATATTCGACAATAAGAGATTCGAAGTACTGAAGATGACTCGACAGTATTGTTCTTGATTCTTTTGTATTATTACTTTATATCATGTTCCTCTGTACTTTGTTGCAAGATAATTGTGTATCCGAAAGGAAAAAATAGGAAATTGTAAATTAATTTCATAATAATAATGCACTTTGATTCCAAAACCGAGTTAACTAGGTGTTTATTAGGAACATATACGCAGCTATGCTATTGTTTGGAATTGCATTCTGGATTGAGTAAAATTTTTAAAAAAATTATTTAAAATTAATTTTTTTATTTTTTCATATTAATTTAATGTGTTGATATTAAAAATATTTTTTAAAAAATAAAAATAAATGATACGTATTAAAATAAATATATCATATGATAGTATTTTTTTTGTTTTTTTTTAAATTATATCTATTTTTTTTGTTCTTTAAGAATGTAAATAATACATATTAAAATAAATAAATAAACAAAATGTTACCTACAGGAAAACTACAAATTAGTATGTTTAATTAAGATGAGAGTCTTTGAAAGTATGGTAATAGCTATTTTTTATTCTAAAACACATTAAAATAATATAATTTTTTTTATTTTTTTAAAATTATTTTTAACATCAGCACATCAAAATGATCTAAAACATAAAAAAATTTATATTATTTTAACATAAAAATAAAAAATAAAAAATTTTTAAATTTTTTCAAAAATATTTTTAAAATATACTGCCTAATAGCGTTAAATCACTTTTCATTTCCTAAGAGGATGTTAGTTGATTATTACCATCTATATCATATGACATTAATTAACTCTATATCACATGTTAAAATATGCAGAAACTATTGTAAGAACATAGCGATGCTATACAATAGGAACAGTCAAAATCATACAATGAAATTGAAACATCCTTGAGTATCGGATATGGCTCTAAAAATTGATGATGCTCCGAAGAACTTTTCTTGGACCTTAATCGGTTTTCTAAGCTATATATAGACATTGGTGTTTCTTGTAAATCAACACTTTAATATATAGTTCAGTCAGTCAGTATAATGTTTCAAAAATGTTTTTTTATATCATAAAATATAAAAAGAGTAATTATAAATGTTTTACGAGTTGAAAAATATCAAGAGGTGACGTATGCATCAAGCCATCACAGCTGCATGGCGTAGGTTAAGACATCTCTTCGATATGAGTGTTGTCAACACGGATAATAATAAAAGAGAGAGAGGGAGGGAAGGAAAGAGAAGTGAATTCATTAGCATGTTTGGTTATATATTTCAAAAATATTTTTAATAAAATTTAAAAAATTTTTAATTTTTTATTAATTTCAAATTAATATATTTTTAGTGTTTTCAAATTATTTTGATATGCTGATATCAAAAATAATTTTTAAAAAATAAAAAAATATTATTGACATGTAAAACTATTTGAAAAGCAACCACAACCACACTACCAAACACACTCTATACCAAGTGGAGCAAAGTGGAGCAAACCGTTGGTGGACTTGATAGTCAAACCCAATCTTGGGCTTGATTTGACTGTAACCAAGCTCAAAGGGATTAGATCGAGTAACAAAATGGGCTTGGTTGGGCTTGATTTGACCAGAGTTAAACCAAGCCTGAAAAGGTTGAAACCGAGCCTAAAATGAGCCCGATTGAGCTTGATTAAACCATGGTCAAACTAAGTCCGGAGGTGGGCTGCGATGGTTGGCCCATGCGTCCATTACCCAAAGTGCATCACGGTTCACAATACACGTCGTTTAAAGAAGGGAATGTGATTAATTTCAATTAACTACCAGATAGAAACGACATCGTGTTGAAGCTGGAAGCGTGTTTTGTGTCGAAGACATCACCAGAACCAGAGGATGCGAGCTGACGGAGAGAGAAGAAAGAAAGAAAGAAAGAAAGAAAACCCCAACAGACAACAGAGAAAATCGAAGGGCTAAACTTTTACTATTATGGGCGTTGGATCGATTTTCGACGGTCCTGATGTAAGGGCAGAGTTTGAGAAAGCAGGCATCAACACTCACTTCATTCCCTTAATTTGGAAGTAAGTAATTACAAGAACGCTGTTTTTTTCCTTCTTTTTTTGAAATTAATGTCACTTGATGTTTTTTTTTTTTTTTTGGATTGTTTAAGGTATGTGATTAAGAACCCTAATTGTGAATGGGATGATATACCCGATTTACCCTCAGCTGCATACTCACTTTTGCGTTCCAAGTTCAAAACTTCTACTTCAAGTGTTGACTCTGTTATTAACTCTAATGATGGGGTCACCACTAAACTTCTCGTTAAGCTTCAGGTACTGCTCTACTTACTTCTTTAGTTTCATTGTAACTCTGATCATATTTTTTTTTTACTGAAAAGATAAATTAAGATGAGTTTTAGGGTTGAAATTGTGTGCTTGTGTGTGTTTTTATTGGCGCTGTTATTGGTCTTTCTTGATCTGGGTTTACATTATGATGATTAATCATTAGAATGGAGCATTTGTGGAGGCGGTGATTATGAGGTATGACACCCGGTTGGGGAAATATTGTGGGAAACCCCGTCCTGGTGGTCCAAGATCGACTTTGTGCATATCATCTCAGGTATGAATGTTGTATCCGTGTTTATACATATATATAGAAATGTAGCCTTGCAAAGCTGTAGCATTTTTTGCATGTATATGTGTGACTTGAGCCGATTCAAAACTTTATTGACCAGACAAGTTTTAAATAGCCTTGCACAACAACATTGCTTTCTTTTTTTACGGGAAAGCAGAAAATTTGAGTCATTGTTCATTTTTAATTCAGTGCATTGATTTCAACTTAAGATGAAGCTTGGCTTGTGTTTGAAAAATGATATTTGGCCATCTCTTGTCCCTAATTTTAATCTGTAGGAAGTTTTCCTTCACCTTTGATTTCTTGTGTCTCCTTGCTTTTGTTGGTTTATGCATTTAGGTGCTGCCCGTGCACAATGTTTGTTTTAACCTCTTCTCTTTCTATTGTAGGTTGGATGTAAGATGGGTTGCAAATTTTGTGCAACTGGAAGTATGGGATTCAAAAACAATCTGTCGTCGGGAGAAATTGTTGAGCAATTAGTTCATGCCTCTCGTTTATCACAAATACGGAATGTTGTTTTTATGGTCAGCAACCCCCCCTCCCCAATTGCAATTTCCGAGCCTTTATATTGGTCCAAAATGAGGTTTGAAATTGAGTCTAAATTCTTGATTTTCTGTTATGTGACTAGGGCATGGGGGAACCACTGAATAACTACTCTGCCTTGGTGGAAGCAGTACGTGTTATGTCAGGAGTTCCGTTTCAGCTATCTCCAAAGAGAATAACTGTATCAACAGTAAGTGCACTGACATTGTTTTTGCTTGTCTACTAACACCTTGTCTATTTTATTCCAGAGCTCCTCGCTCCTCGCTCCTCGCTCCATAGCTGTTGACTTTACTAAATCATTGCCCTGCTCTCTCCTAGATGAATTTCTTGTCACATCTACTTCCAGTAGAATTTGAAAGATTGGGCCCTCGTTGCCCACACTTTCTGGATATCATCCTCAATTATCACATATCATCAACCCTGTAACGTTTACAATGTTCTAGGTTTTGAGATTTGATGAAAATTCATAATCTCTTAACTAAATCTACAACAACTGTTTCTTTTACCTTATCATTGTTGTTTTGTCATCTTCATCTTTGTTGTTTCCTTCTCTTGGCCTGCTCATAACTTGCAATTGAAGAATCTTGGGTGGTTAAGCTTTGTGATTAACCTTACTTTAACATATAAATATATGAAAATGCAATTTTGTGCATATGAGTTGATTTTTAATTTAGTAAATGGGATCTTTTAATGGTCCCATTAAGCACACAATTTGTAATTTTGGAAATGGAATGTTGTGAGGACATCATATGTAGTAGTTGAGACAAGATTCCTTATATTGTCATTTTTTACTGTCTGTTTTTATCTCTTCCACTTTTATTTGATATATTTGACATGGATTTCATAATCTATTAAACTCGAACTGTTCCTAAGGAGAAGTATGTAGTTAGGTTGAAATTTTTAAATTGGTTTATTGAATGCTGGAAAACTTGACTTACAAGCATACCGGTTCAATCTTATCTTCTGTAGGTTGGAATAATTCACGCTATCAACAAGCTTCATAAAGATTTACCTGGATTGAACCTGGCAGTGTCCCTACATGCACCAGTTCAAGATGTTCGCTGTCAGATAATGCCTGCAGCTCGGGCTTTCCCTTTGGAAAAACTCATGGATTCTCTGCAAGTATATCAAAAGAACAGGTAAAACTTTGCTAGTCTTATGTTTCTGTAATTCATTTCTAAATTACATGTCTTTGCAACTTGTTTATCTCACAGCTGGTCTTTTAATTTTCAGTAAGCAGAAGATTTTTATTGAGTACATAATGCTTGATGGGGTGAATGATGAAGAGCAGCATGCCCACCAGCTAGGCAAATTGCTTGAGACATTTGATGTGGTGAGCTCTTAAATTTGAGTTTAAGCACAAAATTTTTATATGTAATGGTGCTATGTGTGGAACTCTATAACAAGGCTTGAGATCTGGTTTTGTTGCTTGTTGAGTGTCAAAATCTTTAAGGCATTGAATAGGGAGCGAGTCCTAATTATCTAAGAACAGCTTTTCATCTTGCAAACCAATTTAATTTTGAGTATTATCTCTAAAGAAATTTCTACTGACTTACACCCAATGAGCATCTGCATATTCTTCTCTTTGCTCATAACTACTCATCTTTTTTTGTCATTCATGAATCGTGATAGTTTCGATGTCACTTCACAGAACCTACTTTTCTATTGGTTACAGATTCACATCCCATTTTTTTGTTCATTGACTGGGAGTTTACTATGAGTTAGAAAAACATATTTTGATGATGGAGAACCAAAACACCTGGAACCAGTCAGAATCATAAGTACTTTCTAGATCACTAGATTGAGGAATTTAAGCAAACCCCAGTTTATAATTGTTAACTCAAATCATAGTATTTGAATTTCTCTCTTGAAGAAAAGAAACTCTCACAGGATGGAACACACCAAAAAAGTTGTTTTAACTTTCTAATTTTGCTCTGGTGATACTGACTGGCAGGGTTAGTGGATGAGCTTCATTATGATGTTTATGAACCTAAATTCCCAACTGTGGACATACCTTAATGATTTAAAGGTATGATGAATGACAATGAAAGATTTGGTAGGCTGAACTCTTCTGAAGGAATTTAATTACACTTATTTCATAATTTTCATCCAGCTTACACTTTGAATGCTCTGTGGCCCATTGTGTCTTTTATGAGTTGTCCTTTTGCATTATTGTTGTCACTTTCACTTATCTTTGCTCATGTTTTCAGTTGTGATTTCATAACTATCGTTAGCTGCAGGCTATTTGAATATACAATTTCATTCTCATTCAACTTTTTTACTTTCCAAGCAGGTCGTGAATTTGATACCTTTCAATCCAATTGGTAGTCTGAGTCATTTCAGAACTAGTAGCGAAGAGAAAGTGTTGAGATTCCAGAAAATTCTTAGAGGTGTAAATAACATTCGGACAACAGTTCGTAAGCAAATGGGTCAGGATATAAGTGGTGCTTGTGGTCAGCTGGTGGTCAATTTGCCTGATGAGAAGAAGCCTACAAATTTGGGTGTAACTGATATTGAAGACCTTGTTTCACGCAGATGAATGAATTAGTCGAGGTTATATAGTCACACATTGTTTATGGAATTTGTTTTCAAAAGTAGGCCATGCATGGATAAAGTTCTAGTTGCACTGTTGAGGTTCTTGATGATTTTTCTTGGTATTATTGAAAATATGATCAAATCACTAGCATACTGTGTGTGAGAAAACTTGTAATACGAGCGTGTTGATTCCATTCATGAACCCTGCGGTCCACGATTCAAAACCTGCACATGTGAGTCTTGAGGGGTCATGGTGGGGTCAAGATCAATGTATTTGGACTGAAATTAGAGTCTGGCCTCACTTTTGCCGAATCGTATCACACTGCCACTTCAAAATCAAGACAAGAAATTACCAAATCTTTTTTACCACAATTTTAATAAATGACTCTGTACAAGTGAGATGCTTGCCGCGCCACCAGCGGTTGTGTACCTTTCCGAGGATCTCGAGTTCAAATCCCACTTAAGGCCAGGGAAAAAAAATGAGAAGGTACAGTAAACGTCTCCAAAATGCGCTCAAAACTATATGAGCCATAAGCAGGGCGTTCGCACAACATTTAAATCTTGGTAGGGGGAAACGCCAACACAAAAGAAAAGAAAAATTAACGTCTTGATCTGATTAAGAAACACAACGGGCACTACATTATGCAGATCAAAAACTTAACGCCATCATCTGTGTTCCTATGAAGCCAAGAGTCTTTCGATTTTCGCAATTTGATCCTCTTCGTTCTTGGTGGTCGGACTCCTGTTAGCATCATCAAACAAATCATGCTTCCATTTCTCTCCTTGCATACCACTTGGGCGATGACCTTGCCTCTCACTGAATCTCCCTCTTCCCCTATAATTTCCACCACCATATCTTTCTCTTGATGGAAGGCCACCCCTCAGCATGTCTCCTCTATTTCCAGCTGCTGGCCTTTCAGACCTGTCTATATGGCGAGGGTTATGGTCTCTTTCCTCCCTGCTTTCACTGATGGACACAGGACGACCAGAATGGCTTGACGTTGGAGGTTCCACAGCTGCTTTGTCAGGATTGTCAGTCGTCACCGGAATCTTCTTCTCCCTAAACGCAGGTCTGTTCCTCACATGTGGTGGCGGCTCAGCCTCCATTTTCAAGTAACCATCATGGTCCCATACACTGTGGTCATCTCCCTTACCTCGTGGTTTCTCCTCTCGTTGCCGGAATCATAAGTTGCTGGCCTGTTTGCTTCCCTTTCGTCCCGACCATCCTTTGAATCCCTAAATCGGCATTCTTCAAAAGAAAAGAACATTGGAACAGTGAGTGAATATGTTTGAAGAGAGAGGGGGGAAAAAAACTAAACATAACAAGTTTATTTGTAATTATTTTTTTCTTTCTTTCTATTTTGAAATTATAAAACAAAATGTGTTTGATTCAGACAAATTCTGGATTAAGATCTTGTTTTACTCTGTTCCAATCTAGCTTTTAATTAATATTGGATTCCAATGCTCTGACTATTCTACAGAAAATTCAAAAGAACTTACAAATTTTATTTTTAATTTATTTCAAATGTTATTTTTATTTATTTATTTCCTTGAAACTAAAGATAGTTTTAAGGATAGTTTTAAGGTATCAAGTGTGTGTTTGCTATTTAGTAGTTTTTGCTATTGTATTTTTTAAAAAAATATGTTTAGTTAAAATTACAAAGTGATGAATTTTTGTATAGAAAATAAATGAAAATTAAGTTTTTATAAATAAAAAATATATTATTTTAAATTATATAAAATTTAAATTTAAAATACAATTATAAATAAAATCCAGTAGTATAAATAGAAGCTATTCAACACTGTAATAACAAATAACCTCTGAAAAGGCATTTTTGGCTTTAAATGAGTGTTAGAAAACAATTAATTACTACTATCAAAGAAAAAAACAATGAGTTACAATGTAAAAAAAAAAACTAAAAAATAAATAAGAATTATAATTTAATTTAAATTCAATGGATATTAACCCAATTCAAATAACATATTTTTTTATAAATAATAAATGATTAATATTTAAAAGTATATTTTTATCAAGGTTTTATATTATTATTTTACACTTGAAGTATCAATAACTCTTTAACTAGAATATGTTTTATAATAACATGTCTAATAATATAATATTCTTTTAATTTATTGTTAATGTTTATCTTAAATGTAGACCTATCACATAAACCAAAAGATTGATTGATGAGTTTAACTACTGAAATTGAGAAAACAAAAAGAGAACTAAGCTTAAAAAAAAGATGTTGATTCAGTCCAAACTGGAACCAAAAGATTGATTGAAAATGACTTAAATGCTGACTTTTTCTTTTATTACCAGAATCTGGTGACCTCTCTGTCTCTAACTAGAGACTGAGAAATAATACAAATAAACTTTTGTATCAAAATTAATTTTTTAAAAAAATTTAAAAGGACCTAAATTGCATAGATTGTGTTATTTTTAAAGATGGAGGGATTTTTCATGAAATCCCTGACATGTTTGACGCGTTTTTCAATTTAATCTATATTCTTCCAATTCTACCCTCAAATAAAAAATTAAAAGCAATTATTCTTCAATTAAGATTAAATTGTACATAATAAAACTTTGAAAATTAAAATAAATTATTAAAAAATAAACAATAACTTGTGAGCACACCTGGACAATGTTTATCTGCCCTAATTATACCACACCTTTTAATGTTTTCCATGAAGATAACTAACGGATCAAAAACCAATCTAATCTTCTTTTAATCGGATCTAGGTCTTCAGCCTCTTGGTTTTTTTTAACAATCCCTCTGTCCATGTCACCTTCCAGTATATCAAATTTCATTGTACATTAATTTGAATTACAACCCCTAAAAAAATTTGATTAAACTTAACAAGTTGGATATAGGGATGGCATTATACAAAAAAGTATGATTAAGGTGTGTTTGTTTCTCGAAAAGTGATTTTAAAAAAATTATTTTTCAAACTTTCATGTGTTTGTTTGTCAATAAAAAAGTTGGTCAATGGAAAACACTTTTTAGAAATTGTGAAAATTTAAAAATATCATATTATTTATTGATTATGTCAAATTTGATCCTCAAACTTTTGATTGCTATATATTTTGTTTCAATATTTTTTTTTCAAATTCATCCCTTAAAATTTGATTTAATTTCATTTTCATATTAACTTTAGTTTTTATTTTTATGATTGTTATTTACTTTTCTCTTATTATTTTTTAAATTGAAATTTTTTATCTATTAAATTTGGTCCTCATTCTTTTGATTATTACTTATTTTATTTAAAATAATTTATGAAATTGTAATTATTATTATTTTAATTTCATCATCTTTCAATTTTTTTTCTGTTAGATTTAATCTCTGTTATTTTAATTATTATTTATTTTATTTGAGATAATTTATGAAATTAGATTTTTTCAATTCCATTCCTATTCAACTTTTTAATTTGTATGATTTGTTCCTTATTATTTTAATAAACTTGAAAAAAATAAAATATTAATAAGCTATTTTTCATAACATAACTAAACACTAGAAAATGTTTTCTAACTTACTTTCCATAACACTACCTAATATCGGAAAATAATTTATTTTCCCAGAATTTACTTTTCAAGAAAATTTTTTTCTAAAAAAACTACTTTTCTACAAACAAATAGGACCTTACTTTTCTAAAATTTATTTTTCAAAAAAATTATTTTTCAAAAACAATTTATTTTGTCTGAAAACAAACAGGAATAAAAGAAAAAAAAAAAAAAAAAACCTAGGGACTCGGGTCATCTTGATAGAAAGTGCAAGATATATTTTTTTTTTTTGATAAATTAGTTATAAACTAAATGCCAGTTTTAGCGAAGATTTGAAGAATGGAAACTGAGTTGTACAGCGCTGTATAAGCTGCGTACTGATCTGTAGTTATCTCGAAGTTATAAATGGAATCAAACTCCGAAACAAAACAAAAGAAGCGGAAAAACATGGAAGATTGAAAACCGTGACGATCACTATTGATCAATCCATCTGTAATAAGTAGATCACCGTTGCCTGCCCCAATCTTATTTTGAATTTAAAAATTCAAATCCCCCTCTCTCCTCCTCAAAATAATCCAAAAAACAACGGGTGAAACTTAAGGTTTACGCTCCTCGCACTTTCAAATCTCGTTCCCCCTTTACTCTCTCTCAAAACCCTAACACTCAGAACACCCGCTTTCTCACGCTCTTTTGAATATCCCTCCGTACAATCACGCGATGACAGCTGTCATCCCGCCACCGTTCTCAGGCCGCGAACTCTCGAATCCACCAACAGACGGTATCTCGAACCTTCGATTCTCCAATCACAGCGATCTCCTACTCGTCTCTTCGTGGGACAAGGTACGCCCTCACCAATCAAGTCACTCCCAATCTTCAAATTTTACTGAATAACTCAATATCTATTTTTTGTTTATTTATTGTAGACTGTGAGATTATACGACGCCAGTGCTAATGCTTTGAGAGGAGAGTTTATGCACGGTGGTGCCGTGCTTGATTGCTGCTTCCACGACGATTCCTCTGGGTTCAGTGCCAGCGGGGACAATACCGTGCGACGGTTAGTTAGTTGATTTTCACTATTTTTTTGTTTGGTTCTCGAGAAGGTATATTGAAGCAGATTTTATACTAAACTGCAAAATGTATGGATTTAGGAATTGACTGAGTAGTATATTATGGCAAGACTGTCTAGAGATTTTCTTTTTTAAATTGGTTTAGATTTTTTAATTTTGATGATTTAGGTTGGTTTTTAACCATGGAAAGGAGGATATTCTGGGAAGGCACGATGCACCTGTTCGCTGCATCGAATACTCTTATGCAGCAGGTAGGTGTGCTTGAATTATGATTGTCTGACAAGCTGTGTAATTTTGAAAGCGAGGTACTTCTGGTGTGTATAACTTGTTAGTGTTTGGTCTCATTGACACTCTCTCGTATGTCCAACTTGTCAGACAATCTGCCTCTAATTACCACTTGGTAGTGTTTGATCTTGTTGATGCATGTTTATATGTCCAGCTTGATCTGTTGTGCTTTAATGTTGTCTATTTGCATGGACTAAATGGTTTGCTTATTTGCTTATTGCTTTTTACTTGGATATCTTTGTCAGTAATGGTAAAGGTATATTTAGTAACAGGCCCTAGGGTTGCAAATGTGCAATCCCAAGTACGGCAATGCACAAATGAGACCCTCAAACAGAAAAAACAGAATAATATTTGAAAATGCTAAAACCAGTCAATCAAAAGAAAAATAGGCTAGGAAGGTAAAAGATAAATAGTCAACGCATGGGCAAAGCTTAAAAATTATTTTAAGCTTTAAAGACAAACAAACATGCAGGACTACAAGAAAAAGCTGCAGAAAATGACTTGTAGTTACTGGCTCTCTTGTGCTCATTGAACTTTTATTTTTCAGATGTTCAGCTATGTTAGTTGATTTGTTTATAGATCTGCTCATTAGCTTGCCTTCGCTCTCTTGAATTGTAATGAGGTTGTAAAGAATTCCATCACTGAAATAATTATATAGAATACCGGGGAACAATTTCTCCTTATAAAAAGATTATGGCACATTCCTCTCTTTAATTATTTTTTTCCCATCTTTCCCCAACTACAGGGCAAGTAATCACTGGAAGCTGGGACAAAACACTGAAGTGCTGGGATCCCAGAGGAGCTAGTGGGCAAGAGCGCACTCTTGTTGGCACATATCCACAACCTGAGCGTGTTTACTCCCTGTCTCTTGTTGGAAATCGTTTAGTTGTAGCTACTGCAGGAAGACATGTTAATGTCTATGATCTGCGAAATATGTCTCTACCTGAGCAAAGGAGAGAATCCTCTCTGAAATATCAAACTCGATGTGTGCGTTGCTATCCCAATGGCACAGGTATTGATCATGACACTGAACTGACATCATTTTCACTGTCTTTGTTGCTACATTTTATGGTGGGTGAAATCATATGCTAGTTCTGCTGCCTCCCAATTACAAGCCATTCTGTTTGCACTGCATTTAAGTTTGTTGGTGCAATGACTTGCTTGAATTGCTTTATCATGAGGCTATTTTTATTTGCTTGTGTTTTGCTTTAGATCTCGAAAAATTCGCTAAAACTGAAAGGTGTTCAAAGGAATCTTCTATATACTTGTATAGTTAAGTTTTATGTTCTGCTCTTCCATGAATAGCATCCTCTTGCTTCAAATAGTTCAATTAGGTATATTATTGGCAGGGAAAGTGCCTTGTACATGCAGTGATGATTTTCATCTATGTCATGAATTTTTGTTGCGCTGGAGTTCTCTCATGGATGACTCTTCTTCACCTGAATTACATGATGCAGGATATGCTCTCAGTTCTGTTGAAGGACGAGTTGCAATGGAATTTTTTGACCCTTCAGATGCCAGTCAAGCAAAAAAGTATGGTTCCTTTTCCTCTATACCATGCAGCATAGTGCAAATTTGATTTGTCTTTTCCCTGATAGTCTTTTACTCTTTTTTTTTATGATTTTTCATGTCTTTAGGTTAGATGACTATGTAAATATCTGGTTGGAATTAATGTTGCATGATAGATGTTTAATTTACTCCTTTTCCATGCCAATTTCAGGCGCTAATGGGTATTTTCAAAGAAATTCATACTGTACAATACAATTAAATTTTGGCTGTCCCCTATAGCTCCTCTGTGGGAGAAACTGTGAGGTAGATTATAGTCTATCAACTTATCCGAGACTAGGTTTATAATGATATGAAATGTGTATAAAAGTGAATGTACCCTTCATTTCAGAGTAAGAATCAATCCATGTGTCATGTCACTATTGACTTGGTATATGGAAAAGTTGGTAGACTAAGCACCAAATTCACCTTTTGTGGGGTGAGCTTTTTGTACTTTCAGGTGGTGTGTACTCTATATTCTCAAAAAAATGCTGTGGTTTTCATGGTATCATTTTCAATGTGATTTCTCCATAATCTGGTGATGGTAGTTTGCATGTGTGATTTGTATCAAGTTACCTAGTCATTAAATGGATGCACTCAGGGTATAAGTTATAACTGTGCAAAAATGAAGGCAGCCCATGTACACTAACAAATAATATCCTTTATCTTTCATTCAATGTATTTGATAGAGTTGAAATTTTGTGCAGATATGCGTTCAAGTGTCATCGAAAATCTGAGGCTGGAAGGGACATTGTCTATCCTGTAAATGCCATTGCTTTTCATCCTGTGTAAGTTTCTGAATACTCTTCATGCATTGAATTTATGAGCTTTTGACAAAATAAAAAGGATAAACAAAGTTTAGATTTTTGCCAGAGGTTGATTTTTATCATGTAATGCATGCATTGTTTATTGTGCAGCATCTTAATTTATATTCTGTATCTGTTCATGTTATGCTATGGTGACTTGCTCATGATAAATGGCGTATCTTGCGCTTGCTGTTTAAGGGCAGGGTTGACTAAGCAAAAGGTTACTCTACCTTAAAATTGTATGAATAGATGGACTTCGAACCCAAACCACAATATGATACGTAAGACAGAAGCAAAATGAACATCAAAATCCATTCCATGTGTATTTTGAAACTCTAGTGTATGTTTAGCTGACATTCACAACTTTTTCCTAGCTGACAAGTTCTCATGTTGAGTAATTAGATGAATTTTTTTATTTAGAGAGGAGCATTCATTCTGTTTGTAGGATTCAGAAGCCCGTAACTAATATTTTTGCCTAACATAATCTCATTGAAAACATCCAAGTAATTATGTCTTGATCAAGATGAAAGCTGGATTCTTTTCTCCATTCTTGAGCTTACAATGACTGAAGTTGATGTCTTGTTTGGCATGTAGTCATACTACTAGCCTGTTTCTCTTCTACTATTTTTTGGTCACTTATCTTACATCCAAGCTCAACTTGCAGCTATGGTACATTTGCAACTGGAGGTTGTGATGGTTTTGTGAACGTATGGGACGGGAACAACAAAAAGAGACTATATCAGGTGCATGTTTACAGAACATTTGACAGTATTAATTTACTTGTGGAAAGCTTATAGCTTGTTACAATTTTGCTCTTTTCAGTACTCAAAGTATCCATCGAGTGTTGCCGCACTTTCATTTAGCAGAGATGGTCGTCTGTTGGCTGTGGCATCAAGTTACACTTATGAAGAGGGAGATAAACCGTAAGAGTCATTCTAAATTCTAATCTTACCTCGCCATTTCTCTTTCCATGTTTTCTCTGATTGTTGCATGTTCATCTTTCCAGCCATGAGCCAGATGCTATCTTTGTACGAAGTGTAAATGAAATAGAAGTGAAGCCAAAGCCGAAAGCTTACCCCAACCCCCCAGCATAAGTGAGCCTTTTGAAAACCACTGGTCACTAGAATCTTGGATGTGTGTGCAATTATCTGATGGTTTTCTAGGCGTTTTTGTTTCCTATGAAGCTTTCAAATCTTGATGTGTGCTAATGCTTGAATCAAGGTGTAGTTTCATTTCTTTTTAAGTGATCGTGTAGGTCTGTGCTTAGAACTTTGGATTCTGTAATTATTCATCTATCTAGTCTCCTAGATATAACAATTGAAGGTGACCATGCAACGCATTCTTATCATTATGCAAGAGTAGCAGCCAAGGAACAAGTTCTGTATGATTATGCAAGAGTAACAGCTCAGTTTCAATGAAATGATAATTCGAAGGTATTAACTTTTGTTAAGTGCCTGTTTGTTTTTTTATTTTAAAAGTATTTTTGAATTTTTTTTTAAATTAATATTTTTTTAATATGTTCAGATTATTTTGATTTTAATGCGGTGTTGTTAAAAATAATTTAAAAAATATTTCATTTTATAAGATCAAACATTTTAAATTACAGTTGTTTTTTAATTTTAAAAATTTTTATTTTAGTTATTATTAACTATTGTTTTTATTTATTTTCATAAATGATTAAATACTTACATGAATTTTTTTATTTATATTTTGAATATTTTTATGTTTCTATACCCATTTTTCTTTAAAATATATTTTACAACCCACGCGGAGCACATGTCAAATACCCAATTTTAAGTATGATGGGTAATATTCATAAGTGTAAATTGTATATCAATAATTATATATAAAAATCAAAACTTAAAAAAAAAACATATAATTGATTATTAAACACTTCATAACTTCTAAATTACTGCATACTTAAGCACACTAATTTATAAATTCAACCTCACCTCTAATTAAAGAAAATGATCAATATTAATAAAATTCTTTGTACAAATTTATTAATTCCTAAAAATTGCTCAATTTATGTTTCCATTATTTTCTTATGTATACACAACTATAACCTTAAATGATATAAAACATCCTTCTTAAATTACTCGTAATATTGGTATTCTTTTTAATTATCATTATTTTTGAAATTATAAAAACAAGAAAATAAAAATGAATAATAATAAAATAAAAATAAAATTATATCAAAATTTACCATTGAAAGCATATAAATATCTAAATTATTTATCCTAAATGAAATATAAATATAAAGAAACCCGGAACATAGATACTGATTTCATTCGTACATATCGTGCTTATATTTTAATATTTGATGATTTTTATTTTCTGAACGACCTGTAGTTCGAACCCCTTCAAAATATCCTTCTCAGAGAAGCCTACTCGTCGTCTGCTTTTTCCTTAAACTAGCCTTCGCGTCATCTGTTATCTTCGTCCCCATCTCGTTCTTTCCACGCCTACACACACCTCGTTAGCTGATCATGGCGTTCGCCGGAGTTACAGTGACTTGTCATTCCAGTTATCTACTCCCTCGATTCTCTTCTTTCAACTTTTCTTCTATTCCCCTTTTAAGTTTTGGAAGATTCCCATTATTTATTTCTAAGGAATGCTTAAGAGTTAGTGCTTATGCGGCCGGGTCAAAATGGGCATCATCACCATCATCTCTGGAGACAAAAGACGGAGTTTGGGAAGATCCTGATGATGGAAGCGGCAGTGATTATGACCAAGAAGATGAAGAAGAAGCGAAAGAAAATGACTTGGATTTTGAGAGTAATTGGGAGGAAGAAAAGAATTCTGTCACAGCTACTTCCACTGTCACTAACTCCACTACAGAAAATAACTACGGGGAGGATCTTGTCAAAGGTGGCGTTCACCGTTCCCTTCCCCCTATTTTAATAGTGCTATGCTATCATTTTCTCAAGTGGAACATTCCTATTCCTTTAGGGATGAATTTTTTTTTTACCCTATGAATGAATTTGACGTTGTTCTGTAACCACTGCAGAGGTTGAACAACTTTTGGGACCAGAAGAGAGAGCAATTTTCCAACAGAATGCATCTCCTAATCTCCGCAAAATATCAACTGTAACCTATGATGATAACGTTTTAGAGCTATTTTCCTGCTGAAATATGTGTTTTTCTTTTTTCATTAAGAAGTAGCGTTTATATATATTGACTTGCTGCCATTTGCTAGAGCATATGGGCTATGAGAAAAATAGTAGTAAACATGCAAAATCTCCTTTCAGGCAAAATGGAAGCCACTCCAGACCCTTGCTCTATCAGGACAGATAAAATTTATGGACAAGTTGCTTGATGATGGATTAGATATTGATGACCAGGATAATGTGAGTTCTTTCCTTTATTGTATTCTGTTTATAGCTTATACTTTGAGCATAAATCTTAAGTTGAAATTGTTGACATAGGATGGGTTCACGGCATTGCATAAGGCAATTATTGGCAAAAAGGAGGCTGTTATTAGTCATCTTTTAAGAAAAGGTGCTAGTCCACATATCAGAGATCGGGTGAGGTTAATATTTTGATTGTAGCAAGAGTTTTTTGCCCCTGTTTAATTTTGTTTTGCATCTCTAAGGAACATTTGTTGCCATTTATTTATCCCTGTAATAGGATGGTGCTAGCCCTCTGCATTATGCAGTTCAAGTTGGTGCAATGCAAACTGTAAAGTTGCTGATAAAATACGAGGTTGATGTCAATGCTGCGGATAATGTCAGTACAAGTTTCCAATTTTTTTCTGAACCCTTTGCTCAATTGATCATATTCTGGTCCCCAGAAATTTTATAACATTTCTTGCAGGAAGGATGGACTCCATTGCACATTGCAGTCCAAAGCAGAAATAGAGATATAGCTAAAGTTTTGTTGGTCAATGGTGCAGATAAGACCAGAAGAACTAAGGTAAATGTTTGCAATTTTATATTTGAAGGAAAAATTTTTCCAAGGAGTGCTGAATTGCTTCCTTGTTTTTTCAGGATGGAATGACATCCCTGGATCTTAGCTTATGCTTTGGCAAAGACTTTAAGTCATTTGATATTGCGAAGTTACTGAAGGTTTTACCAGCTAACAGGGAATTATAATGGATGCAGCAGCCTTGACAGTAAATACAATCAGAAGACTATATGAAGCTGTTGTGCATTTCAAGGGCATCGCTTATTTTTGTGTATGCAGATTCTGAATGGGTTTGTTCATCTATTGTGTGTGGGTTTTATTGGGGTTCAAAACTCCTCTGTGTTGTCCAAGAATGAACGGTGCTTAGTAAACCGTGTGACTTGCACGGTAGTTTTGCACCGAGGTGAAGAAGCCTGCTGAACAGGTTACTGCAAACAATCGATCTTTGGATGAATGTGTCCAGCACAGGTAATAATGCAAATGGATTTGCAAATGTCATGTCTCCCGGGGAAAAAATGCATAACAATAGCTTTCAGTACAATCTATTCATCATCATGATGGTTATGAGATGCATTGCATTCAGATCAACAAGAAGAAGGTTGAAGCCATTGGCTAGCCTAATTGTGAGGCATCAGTAACTTCTAAGAAATCTATATTCTGTGGATTTATTCTGTCGGCTATTGCCAAGCTTAAACTAGTTGCTCTATATAGTATTTTTCCTTGACGTCTTCTCCACCTTCAATAGCAGCAAGAGTAGTCATGTTCTTCAAAAGACCCATTTTGGTTATATTTCTGGAATTAGCAGAAGTGCAAATAAACAAGTGAATTCAAAGTTATCAATGACACAAACAGGTGTCAGCCTTCCTTTTGATTTCTTAAAGCTCAAACGGAGACATTGAATGATTGAAATATCAACCGATGAATTCAGTTGCTGTCAATGGATTAAAAGAGGAAATCTTACTAAAGATGGTGATGCCTTACCCTGAGCACTTCATCAAGAGCAATCATAATGAAGTCCAAGCTCTCAAATCTCAACCAATCATGAGATGAAGCGCAACCGTCACAAACTTGCCCTGTGTAGTATTTGTAACCAGTTTTCCTGACAAACTATCAGATATGGGATCTGCAGTTCAACACCAACTTAATTACAGTGTCCTTGGAAAGTTTGTGCCCTAAAACAGTTCCAGGTCTGGGTGTGAAGAATATTTCGCTCACACCCTGCACAAAAGAGAACTCATCTCTAGTTGAAAAGGCAAAAATTCTCTCCTGGAGTTCAATAAGATCAAAACACAAATATGGAGTTGTTTGTATTACATTACTGTTTCGAACCAGTGGCCTATTGCTATACATGTAACTTTAACATAGCCCTAGCCCAAGATACACATTGTATACAGCATTTTGAGATTAGCATACCGATCCAGAGCTATCTGGCCACACGGACCAGCACTGCCATCAACAAAAGCGTATCCTACCCTGGCAGTTTCCTCTGTATAATCAGCTATACTATATTTTGTCATCATCGAAAACCAGAGGGAGCTGCTCTTGGCCCAGCAGCTTGTGCCTTCATGGCTTTTGTTTTAGCAAGCAATGCATCATAGTCCTGAACATCGTAGGCTTATTGTCACTCAAATGCACATGAAATCAAACACAAAACAAAAGCCAAATGCAATGAAAAAATTACCCTTTTCTCAAATGCATCATCACTTGAGCTAAGTAGTTTGTCGGCAATCCCATAATCTATGGCTTCCTGAGCTTTGAGAAATTTTGGTCGCTGGATGTCTTTAACAAGTTCTTCCTTCGGCTTCCCAGTTCCTTTTGCTAACAGCTCAATATAATACTCAGTATTTGCATCCAATTCCTTGGCCTGAGAAAAAAGTTAGTTACGAAAATTGATGAAGGAAGAAAAAGGAAGGGAGAGTGTAGGGGAGAACCTTGATCCACATATCTACTGCAGCTCCGCTTGATCTGTTGACTTTAGGCAAATATAATTTTGCTACAATCCAGAATCAAATTATTAGAACCTCATGCTCAAAACCCTTTACATTATAAGGAGATATGTGATCAAGCTTATGAGTTAGTAGGCGATTAATCAAAAAAACCGCTATAGAGAAGGCTTCAACCCCAAAGCTGTGGGGCAAGTGGAATTGGGCCAATAAACAGAGTCCCATTGCAACAATATGTTAATGTTTCCTTTCCATCACTCCATTTTGTTGAGGAGTGTACGGACATGAGATCTGATGAGATATTCCATGATCATGTAAAAATGTCAGAAATAATTTGCTAGTAAATTCACCTCCACCATTAACCTGCAATTGTTTAATGTGAGAGCTAAACCGATTTTCCACCAATTTTTTGAAGTGAACAAATGTAGTAAGAACATCTAATCACTTAGCCAATGGATATAACCAAGTAAATCGAGTGTTATCATCGACAATGGAAAAATAATAATGATAGCTAAAATTTGAGGAGATTGGTGCAGGACCTTATAAATCAAGATGGAAAAGTGCTAATGAAAATTGAGCATGAGACTGTCTGTCTTTAAAAGGTAAGCGACAAGATTTTCCCAAGGGGCAGATATGACAGTTTTTATTGGAGACAATTGCACCATCAAATGGTAAGTTGTACTTATTCAACAATGTAGTAAAAACTGAATGAGATGGGTGTCCGAGTCTGGCATGCCATACATCTTGTGTTGTACGCTTTCCATAACAAGCAATTTGACGAGCAATAGAAGGGGATGTCTGAATGTGATAAAGGCCATCGACACTACTGCTAGTAAGGAGTACTTTCTCCGTTTTGTTGTCCTTCACAGAAAAACCATTAGCATCCATCTTAAAGTAACAATCATTATCACAGCAAAAACGACGGATAGAGATCAAGTTTTTGTGAATAGCAGTCACATACAAAACTTCATTAAGATTTAATGATTTATACAACCCGGTTAATTGTGTATTGCCAATATGAGTTATTGCTAATTGGTTGCCATTTCCAATAACAATTGTATCTGTACCTGTATAAGGATGAGCATCGGGGAGAGAGGTTGCGTTGGCTGTCATGTGGTGAGTAGCACCTGAATCAAGACACCAATTGGTATGTGCCACATTAGCTGTAGGAGAAGGAGAGGTGGTAAAGTTCTCTGCCATATATGCATGAGGCCTACGGTTAGGACAAAAATGAGCTATGTGCCCCTACTTATCACACCGAAAACAAATGACTTCACTGCGTTGGGTATTTGAGAATCTGCCTTGAGGTGTTGGAAGTAGAGGAGGGCGCCCATCAGAGAGAGTAGCAGGAGAAGAGGTGAGGACAACAGATTGAAGGTCATGTGGCTGAGAGTTGCGGTCTGGAAACCAAGCCCCTTGAGCCGGCTCCCAATGCCCTGTTCGCCTTGATCCACGCCCTTGATTCCAATTCCTGCCATGACCGCGTCCTCTTCCAAATAAGTGATTATGACTGAACATGTTTGAATTGAAGGGGCGTTCTTTGGGCATACGGTCAGCAACCATAACAACTCCTAAAGTCATGGTAAGAGACATCCGTTTCTGTAAATGCTCTTCTTTTAGAGCTAAATCATAGAATTGATCAAAGTCAATATCGGGATGCAGGTGAAGTGTTGTGGCTAGCTCTTTGTATTCAAGACCAACATAATTGATTAATTCATCATTGTCCACGGTTGCACCAGATTGTACGAGAGAATCAAAGAGTGATTTGGCATAATTGAGATAATCAACCACTGTGGTGCTGCTGTCCTTCCGGAGAGTGCGAATTTGGTCTCGAAGGATCCGTACACGAGTGCTAGCAAGAGGTGAAAGACGCTTGGCTAGCATGGTCCAGGCTTGATGAGCAGTGGTACATGGGATGAGAAGTGTTTTGATGGAAGAGGAGGAAGTTGTTTTGATCCAACTCAGGACCAATTTATCTTTTGCTAATTCTGGGTGCACAGAACCATCTTCTTGCACTTTGGGTGGTTCTGTGTTGTTTTTGATGACTGCTGTAAAGCCATGCATCTCTAGTATATCTTCAAATTGGGATTTCCAACTCAGGTAGTTGGTGCGATCCATGGGGACAGTGAACAAGGATGAGATATTGAAGGAGGTGGGCAAGGAATGGGATGAGAGTGGAGGAGAGGAAAGTTTTGACATTTCATAAATCAGTTTTGACATATCAAGATTACTTGATTCTCCAGATTTGGGTGTGTTGGCCATTGGTTTGGGTAGGATCAATATTTTGAGGGTTAGCTCCAAAGAGCTCTGATACCATATAAGAATTATAAACTCAATGGAAGAGAAAAAGATGAGAGCAGAGAGATTGAGAATTATTGCTACACAATCGTGTCTTCTATTAAGTTGTATGCAGTATAAATATTAGTACATGGGTAGACTTTTCTATTTACAGAAACTCAGCAATGTAAGGTAAATCCAATCAATTACATGTATTACAAAGGGAATGTCAATTAATCATTCTAACTAAGGAATGCAGTTGCTTGGGATTAGGAGACTTCCAAGGCTGATGTAGTGGAATCAGCAGATTGCATGGGACTAACGGATTTTATATGATTTGCTGATGTAATTGTCTCTGCAGGTGTAATATTCTCTTTATACATTACTTGAAAGATGTGCCAAACCTATGGCCACATTGTTTGATCGAGCAATCAACAGGCTGCATGGGCTAGTCGCTCATGCCAAGGCTATCAAAATGGATCAGCAAAGCAAACAGGCACAGTTTTTTCACAGGTTCTTTTATAAGAAATTAAGTTTATAAGGCTACGAGAAGTTAGGAGATGGATTTGCTGGGTGGAAAACAGATTGTGCGCCTTTCTGTAGGACCAGAAATTGTCAAATTGGTGATAAGGTCAAGCCACAAATGACCAGTGATAAACACTCTCCCATAACTATCATACCACTTTCCTGACATCTGGCAAAATTTTAGGTGATAGAACTTCACCCGATCAGTCATTCACTTGTTCTGACACATTTTCTTTTCTCAAGAAGGGTACTTAAGCAGCCACACAGTTAGAAGACATGACGTTGAATGGAATAACTTTAAACCATTCAAGTACAAATACGTTCTCTAGTTATAAATAGTTTTAAACACATTACTGCTACCATAGCTCCAAATAGCAATTGCATTTTCCAAAACAAGTCGCGATAATCCTTTTAAACTTAAAGAGAAGTTTGGAGCATACTGGATGCGTTTGGCTGTAAAGCGCGATAACCCTTGGCTCCAAGAGATAGAAGCATTGCTGCTTGACCATATGCCATGCCACAATTCACAGTATAGATAGTTGATTTGCAGTACTTCAGGCATATAGAAAGAGATGCACAGGATAAGTTTCAATCACATTAAACAATTGATGAAAGAATTAACAAGTAATTGAAAATATTGCATGCAGACAGGCAACAAACACCCACATTTAATATTGCTCCATAGCATAAACTTAACGGTGACAAAATAACTGAAAATCTTGTGTGCAGACACACAACAAACAGAGCAGCGCACAGATATTGGCGCATGAACTAAAGAGATATTATAATAACCTCTGTGCAGAGAAAATCCTAGATTATGATACTTACAGACATGGTGTCTGCAATGGCATACGCTTCAGTTTCGGATCCGACAGTCTCCATCTTCTCATTCTAAACAGTAACAAAATAAATTAGGGAAGATGATTACACATATTCAACCACATGAATGTGATTTCAGGCATAATTAGAGCACAAGTTGATGGCTTATCTAGGGCGACACAAGCAGGTTAACAGAAAATGAAAAGAAAAGAGAGGGGAATTCAAGTGCAAAACTGTGTCCCAGATGAGTTTATATATAGATAAATAGGCTTTAAAGGATCATCATAATCCAAATACATGAATTGAGCAACAAGAAGCTCTGTGACAGCTGGCACAATCTATCAAGATGTTACAAGGTAGACAACCTGGCAAGATAGACCAACAATTCTAGTTGATATTGAGGATAGCAATGAGAAATAAAAATAGTTGCTTACTGGCATTCCCAGGTAGCATATTCGAGCATCTAAGAGCAAAGAAGGAAAATCCGGTGGAGCAGATTCAGGTCTTCCATATCCTCTACCCCCTCCACGGTACATGGTTACACTCATACTATATTTTGGAGGACCCCGATCCATCATGCCTGATAGACTATACATCCCTCCATGGTCCAGATAGTTCTTTCTAGATGAGATACTTTCCTGTCAACAAAGGTAAAGAAAAAATGCTCTCTCAGGACTACCACTTTATGATTTAGTTTCTTAGATAAACTCGACTTCCAGCAAGCAATAAGAAAAACTACTGTTATGCAATTAATCAATACAAGATCATCTTGAAGCTAGAGAGGTGATCTCAAGGAGTGATTAAGAAGAAAGAACCTCTGTGACACTTCCTGACTGACGACAACGGGATTGTCTTCAGTCATGAACATGTCCATTTGTGAAGGAGTAAGACCATAAAGAGATGGAGGTAAATTTTTATAATTTTCCATCACTGCAGAGGATAAGATAAAAGAGGAATGGAAGTTAGAATTTGAAGCTTCCAAGTATCAAATTCGGAGCTGCTGGGAAATTAACAAGTCAAAGACACTAGAACCATTGCAGCTCTCAACTTCTAATACAAAAGGTCACTTTGTCTTCCATAAAACCATAGAAAGATAAGTGTCCCGAAAAGAACAGAGACTGCAGTTAAATGGCATGAACCTGAAGGTCTCAACTTGAATAATTAGGAGTCGTCTCATTCAAAATAAGTGATCTGTATACTGCCAGCATAACCTTAAAATCATTGAATCTCATCTCATCTCATAGCAATGCAATTATGACTTATCGAGCTCATGGATGAGGGAAGATTAAAAGGCAGTCTCCGAATTATCAAGTAAAGAAATGGCCAATGTTGCTGTCTTTTCCATTAAAGACTCTAAAACACAAACAATTCCATAAACAAGAAAAACCAAAAAGCTATTAATGATTCAAAAATATAAACAAGGGCACATTCCCATATTAAAAAAAAAAAATCAATAAAGCTGACAATAACAAACTAAATAAACAGAGCAGAGAGAGAGAGACTGACGTCCATCTTTGAGCTTTTATTGTCTAAACTGGCTGGGAATATGACTCAGTGACCTCCCAGATACAGTAGGGTACTTGCAAGAGCAGTGGCATCTTTGTTTTCTTGGAGTGCTTAATAAAAAGAGTTTGGAGCATGGGAGAAAGGAGGACTTGTTTAACCCAGCAGAGGAACTGACCATTTCTGGGTTTGGAGCTGAGAGTGGAGAAAGCAGAGAATTCGCCATCTATATGTGCACTGCAGACTGGAGCGAGTGATTACTGATTTCTCTTTGCTTGGAGAGAGCGGTGACAGTGAAGCTTGAGGTTTTGGTGCCTTTGGGTCTCGTTCTCTTTCTCTGTGTTTTTGTTATTTTTTACTGGTTGGTTCTAGAGAGTGAAGAGTGAGTCCGTATCTGATTTTGGGTTTGGGCCTAACCTCATGTAAACAGACTTGTCTAATTCAAAACAGACTTGGGTAGAAGAGCCTGCACTTTAGGAAGACCAACAACAAAGCTGCTTTAGGCCCATCATTCTCACATACTTCGAATTTGAATTATTATGTTTAATGTTTTTTACTTGATAAAATATTAAAATAATATTTTATTTTATTTTATAAAATTTATTTTTTATATTAATACACCAAAACGATCTACAAAAATAAACTTAAAGTAAAAAAAAATATTCGATTTTTTTTAAAAGTACGGTGTCATCGCAAAAACAGCCATCAACTTAGGGAACGTTTGGTACTGCGTTTGTACCTGCGTTTCCTCCAAATTTGAATTTTTTTTTTTGCTAAAATTGAGTGCGGTTTGTACTTTTTGGATCGTTTTGATGTGCTGATGTCAAAAATAATTTTTAAAAAATAAAAAACATCATTGGCATGCATTTCGGCACGAAAAGCTATTTGAAAAGCACCCGCAACCACACTGCCAAACACGCTCTTAAAGTCTATTTGTTTTTGCGTTTCAAAAGTATTTTTTTAAAAAAAAATTGCTTTAAATAATTTTTTGGTGTTTTCAAATCGTTTTGATACGTAGCATTTAATACTTAAGATTTCTATTTAATTTAAAGATCTCATGTTCTAAAAATGAGAATTGTGGAGCGCAATTTAAAGACTTTTATTTTCATTATTTTTATTTTAAATGAATATTTTTTATGTTATTAGATGGTTTTGATGTTAAAAATTGTTGGTTATTAGATTATGTATAAAAAATGGACTTGGTTGAAGACTTAGAAGATAACCTAAAGGAAATAACTGAGATATTACCTATATAAAAAAGTAATTTTTTATTTTGTTAAAACAATAAGGTTTTTTTTTTCTCTTCTTATATCTTGGATTCTCTATATCATCTTAAAGATATTCGTTACTGTGAAATATTATTTTGATTTTAATAATTGAATTGAAGTGATGATGTAGTAATTATTTTTAAGTTTTTCTTTAAATACTATAAAAATAAATTTTAAAAATTAAAAATATATATTATTTTAATACATTATTAAATAAAAAAAATAATTTAAAAAACAATATTTATCCCCGTCTAACAAACATGTCGAAATTGAAAACCGTTTAAAAAACGGAGGAAAGCACAACTTGACCCTTTTTTTTTTCTTTTTTTTTTCTTTTTTTGACCAGAAACCAGGTCAGCTTTCAATTTCTGCTGCTGCTTCGTTGTAGTTGAGGACTCAAATTTCGATCATCTTAGAAAAAATAACTACAAGTCAATAATGTACAACTAACTGCTCCAGGCTTCTGGTTTTGGTTGTGGACAGTACTGGAGAGTACAATGGGTGCTTTCAACAAGCTTTGTTGGTTCAGAAAAAGAAGAATAAAAGATTGATAGAAAGGGCTCTGTGGAAAACAAGCAGGCTAGTTCTTGAGCAAAGTAGCAAAACCTAGTTTTAGTAGGCCGTTGTGAGCTCATGAAGGGCTGGATTCCTTTTCTTCCCATGGAAATGCTCGGCTGGATTTAGTTCTTGTTGTTCAGCCATCCTCCAGGTCCAGGCAGCTACAGGCGTTAGTTCCATTTGCAGCGCCTCCTCACCAGTCAACAAGATCCCCCTTCTCTCCCTGTGAATTGGAAAAGTCGACGTACCTCAAAGATCTACCAACATAAAGGAAGATAAGTTCCCGTATTAAAAAAAAAAAGAAAAAAAAAGCGTGCTGTGTTGACGCTGTAAAACATAGTCTGCTGGTCTCTGTATTTGACTTCCACTAATTCAAGTTTGGCATGGAAAAACTATACACACGGTTCTGGGGCAGATCGGCCTCCCCCCATTTAGCACAATATCGAGACAAGTGGTCCCATGCAGCATGCTATAAGATTTTAGGTATGACGAGGATATTCGCCATTTTTTTATGGCTTTAAATAGTCAGGCAGGCAAGAGTCACAGGACGCACTAGATCTCTGAAACCAAAGGCCGCCCCCATTGTTTTGACTGTTAAAAACTAGCTCTTTGAAGTCAGCAGGCAAAATTCCAATGCTGGCTTGGGCCTTATCCAAGTCTTCATTCGGATTAGAAAACGAAGGAAAACACAACTTCGCCAGCCAGTTTGTTCAAGTACACACTCAGTACAAGTATCATTATACATGTACGGTGTTTTACTATACAAATTACACAATTGAATTTGTTTAGTAGTGATATATCTGTAATTTTTTTATTAGAAAACAAGGTTTTTTTAAAAAAAATTAAATTTTTATCATTTTCTGTTTGATCTATTTATCATTTTTTTATCTTCATTTTTTTTGTAATATCTTTGCAGTTATTTTTTTATATTTTTTTTGAAAAAAAAATATTATTTATACTTGAAATATTTATCACTCTACACTTCACTTATTTATATTATTTTTTTAATCTTATTTTCATTCTTTTATAATTCATTTTTAATTTTTTCTTTAATCTCTTTTTTTTTTTGAAAAATTACTACACAAAGACTAAAGAAATAGCGTGTCAATGTAGCAATTGGAACATCGTCTCATTTTTATACTATGTTAAAAATAAACTTGAGATATTACAAGTCTTTATTAACATATATAATATCCATTATATTTTATTATATATAAATATCAGTTTATTGATTCACAAGTATATTTTTTATTCGTTATCAAAAGGTACATTAATAAAACCTACACATTAATTTATTTGCGTTAAAAAACTTATTCGACTGGCATAAATAGTTCACTATTTATTTATGAATTATACATGCAAAAACTTTTTAATTTATAATTAGTGTTTTTTTTTTGTGAAAAACACATTTAGAAAACTTATATATTTATTTTTTGCTAAAAAACTTATATAGTTAATTCCTCCAAAGGAAATTCAACAGAAAACAACGAGATAATCCAATAAAAAAAAGCAGTTACTTGACTAATTCATCTTTAATTCAATATGTCAATATATATCCCATTTCTTCCTCGCCTTCTTGAAGTTTCCAGCCTGTTTCCAAGAAGCAGCGGCAGCGGGGTATGAGGAGATAATTTGACCATTACATGATTATCAGCCAAGAACAAACCCTTAATTTAATTCGTTGGTACTGCATTAAATTCCAGCTTGTAAATTACATATTCAGGTGCGGTTTGTTTTTTCGTTCCAGTCCCGATTCTAAAATATTTTCTTCTTTTTCTTGATTTGATTTTTTTCTTGTATTTTTGAATTGTTTTGAAATACATATATAAAAAATTAATTTTAAAAAATAAAAAATATATTTTAATATATTTCAAAACAAAAAATTTTCAAAAAAACAACAACTATCAAAGTATAAAACAAACAATATATCGGTGGACTCAAGTGTTGTACACATGTTACGTTAAAAAAACGAGAGAGAAAAGCCCATCATTATATGAAAATTCTTACATGTACGTACATGCTCAATTCACGGATACAGAATCTATGAAGGTTCATGCATCTCTCAACTGAGCAAAAAAAAAAAAAATTCAAAATTAATTAAACCAAAAAAAATTAAATTATAAAAAAAACAAATTAAAATTTTAAAAAAATTGATCGGTTCGGTTCGGTTTCAGTTTTATAAGCTTAAAACGAAAAAAACAAATCGAACAGAACCCAAACCTAAAAAACCGGAAAAAAACCGAGTCAAACCGGTTTGAAGTAGTTTTTGTTCTAAAAAACCGAACCGAAACCAGTCAATTTAAACCAATTTCTATTAAGTTTTGGTTTTTTTTTAATTCAGTTTAGATTTTTTTTTAATAAAAAAATCGAATAGAAAATAATTAACCCTATCTCAAACGAACGATGCTAAAAAGTAATTGCTCTACTTAAGGCTGTGGCTTCAACAACATTAATTAATTAATTGGGTGGGGGTTTTTTTCTTCTATTTGCCTTCGCTGCTAAGAATCATAGCTGTTCAGGGAAAAGAAAAACAGCAACGACACGACATCGAAGTATAGTACTTCGTTGAAAACTTTGGTGGTGTTTGTGGTGATGATTTTTAAAATGTTTTTTGATTTGAAAATATATAAAAATAATATTTTTAAAAAATTATTTTTTATATTAAGATATTAAAACGATGCAAGAACATGAAAAATAATTAATTTTAAGTAAATATATTTAAAAAAAAAAAAAAGAGAGGAGGAAACATGGTTCCAAATACGAACAGCCCTTGACATTAAACTCCAGCTAATGTGAGTTGGATCGCAAAGCAATACATGAATGTGTACACTCCTTAATTTCCTCCTCATCTACTGGATGTATAAAACCTGTAAAAGTGACGTCTGGAATGTGTAATGGCTTGACGAATAAAAAACAATAAAGCTACGTATCTTCTCCTTTGTTGTTTCCGACACGGCATGGGTTTAATTAGAACGAGTAGTGCCTGGCAGCATAAAAAAAGAAGAAGAAGAAGAAGAAGAAGAAGAACCCATTTCTGTCCTCTCTGAGGATGAACCTTGACTAGGGCAAAGCATAAAAGCCTGAGAATTCACATTCTTATGAACTGCCGCGTTTAAGCTTATCCCCTTCCTTAATGATGGAGAGTTCTTTAGACTTACTGTTCATATAATTCTTTTCTTTTTTCTTTGCTGGGTGATTAATAAAACACAAGATTAAGCTTGAGTGAGATATACTACACATCTCGATTCCCAGGTGTTTTTGGCGTTTGATTAGCCGTCTAGGGCCTCTCTGCCTCGGGGAAAGGAGCCCCATGGGTGAACCTAATCTTCGCTGCATGCACTGGCAATTACTCTGTATATATATCCCTCTGAAATACGTCTAATCTTCTACGCCTTCTTGAACAATAATTCCCAAACACATGGCATGCTCTTTTCTGACAAAAATGAATAATAATAAACATTTATAGACTAGATCTGAATCGTTCTTTAATTCAATAGACTTGAGATTTTACTCACAACGACCGCACGACCCTAATTAAGTTGTTTGCTGTACCCATCCCACTCATATGTCTATCGATCTTACAATTTCCCAGCTAGTCACTCGTGCAAACAGTAATTATTGAAATGAAAATAAATAAAATACCAAAGCGCAAGTGAATATGTTTATGAAAGTGGTGTCTTAAGTGTTTGATAGCGGTTGTTTTTTAAAGTAATTTATGCTAAAAAATATATCAAAATATTATATTTTTATTTTTTAAAAAATTATTTTCAATATAAGTAAATCAAAACAATCTAAAAACATAAAATAAAATTAATTTTAAACAAAAAAAATATTTTTTAAGAAGTGTGGTTTCAACCGCGTTCCGAGACAAGCCCTTCAACAGAGTTCTAACATCCCATTAATTGGCCTAATTTTCGAGTCCATGATAACATCACTCAGCAAGCCCTTACCCAGGTGTTTTTCTTCAATCCCGTGGTGACCAGAACGATTACGAGTGATCTTTATGGGGGTTACGAGATCATCGAGGTGGAAAGTTTTTCAAGTCATTATGATCGGCCTTCTCTATATAAGATAGCTATCTCCAGGTAGGGGGGACCAGTTATGGTTGGGAGATTAGGACCGAGGGAGCTACCTCATGTGCTGGGACTTGCTGGGGTGGCAAGACCTGATGTTGCTCTTAAGATGCCAAGATGACCTGGGTAAGGGCTTGCACCTAATTAATGAGTCATTGAAAATCTAAAGAGAGGGCGTGTTAGCTTTTGTAGGGGAGGTCATTGACACGTCCCATCCTAGGGTTTTCGTGATTGTTTACCATTAATAACGACCCACGGATATCAAAAACCGGTTCGAAAGTACGGTTGATGGCTTTTTGATCAATTTTTCCATGACGACGCTAATTCACCAAAGAGAAAATAAGAATCTTTTAAAGAGACCTAAATCTCAATTAGATTCATTCTTAAGCATGCTTTGTTCCAGAAAGATGATCAGTCCGACAGGGTTGGAGAGAAGAGAAAGCGGTCAAAATCTCTCTAATTTGGTCACCGAGCATTCGGACGCCTTTGCAGTAACCTATGACCTTCGACGCTTCTTTTGCACCCCCTACATCTTGGGCTTAGGGTGTAGCTAAACTCTAAGGTGTTGGGCTTGTCATCTTGATAGACCTATGTCACTTAGACTCAACATATATCTAAACCCAAGGATATGTGGTCTAGAAGCAAAGTCAAGCTCATGCCATCTTGGTTTGGCATCCTACTAGGCCTAGATACATCAAGTTATTACCTTACCTTTGGCTTTTTTAATCCGGAACTTTTAAGCAAACACGTCAAGGATATATTGATCCATCAGTTGAAATATTGTTAGGCATGATTTGTCATGTGACACAAACAAAAAATAAACAAAACAATGAATCAACTCAATATCTTACTAGTTGTTGATATATCTCGAACCATCACCTAGAGATTACAATTAGGTTATAACTAGTCGTGTACTACTCATTTGCTCTGCATGGTGCTTTTTTGTGTTAAAAATGATATTCGGGGTAGTGCAAACATGTTTTAAAAAAGTAAAAAAATAATATGTGACTTGAATCATAAATCAGAATGGGTCAAATAAGTTGGATAATAACACAGGGAAATTTTTTGTAAATAAGGACAAACGATGCAGCTGAATTCATCATCTATTAAATATGGAAGGACAAAATTGAGTAAAAAAAGGACAAAAAAAACTTGTCTCAGGTTAATCCGAGTCAATATGACAAACTTGCAACTCATGGAATAAGAGGCGAGCCAACCAGGGTTAATTCACCAAACCTGCACCTTAGGTCACGAGATCCGGATAACCTAGTAGAAAAGAAAACGTAAAAAATAACAAAGTTGGAAAGAAAATAATTTTTTTTTCATAAAGAACGATGTTAACTCGTGTTTACTTTTCAAACTCATGACTCAGGATATTAGACCAAAAACACCCTACATAGAAAAAACACGAAGCTTAATTCTCAACCAATTAAAAGTTTAAGGATTAACTTGGAAAGGAATATCAACTACACAAAAGGATCCATAACAAAAAATGATAATTAAAAGTAATGGGATCAAAATTAAAATACAAAATAAAATTTATTTTTGATTGAAGGGTAAAATTGAGAAGAAAAAGTAATTGAGTAAAAGGACTAAAAAACAATCAAAATAATGAGGATCAAAATTGAAATAAAAATAAAAACAAATTATTAATTGAATGGTGAAATTGAATAGTAAAATTAATTAAACAAAAGAGCCCAAAAATCATCAAAAAATTGAGGATTAAATTGAAAAAACAATATATAGCGAATTAGGATGGAAGGATGAGATTGAAAACAAATAAAACTTTTATAAAAGATTCAAAAATAAAAATAAAAAATCAAATGAATAAGAATTGAAGTTGAAATACCAATAACAAAAAAGGTCAAACTATAATTTTTGAAGGAGAAGAGAGAAAAAAAAGTGTTCATCGATGACAAATCGAACCACCACTATCGACACACGTTATTTCACTAGAAAGAGGACATGATGGTGCTTCCATTAACATGGTGGGTGAGTGTTTTTGGACGTGGGGAGGGATACACTCGTGGTCCAAAGGGCGTGGGTATCTCTCATGCGCCGAGAAGAGTGCTTTATAGTCATCCATTTTTTTGTTTTCTATTTAGTCAAATATCAAATTATCCCTAGTCTAATTTAATAATAATAATCAAAAACCATTCTGAAATGATAAAAAATCCCTTTGAGACCAGATTTAAAAATTTTACTTTTAAGACATTATACTTTTTAATTGTGTAATATTTGTTATATTTTGTAAAATATTAAATTATACCTCAATTTACATTATAATAATAATAAAATTATCGCGGAAAACACAAATACCTCTTGATGTTATTTTAAAATTTTTAGCTTCCAATAATATTTTAGTTATTTTACCGTCTAATTAAATTAAATTGTCTTCAGTTAATTTGGTATCGAGTAATTCAAATAAAAATACTTAATCGCTAAGTTATTTCTGTATGAAAAAACAAAATTATCATTATACTGTTACTGTGAAGAGTAGCTTTTGTTAGTTTACAAAATTGTAGTTTATGCTCTACGGCCTAAAGTTTTAGTACGTCAGAGCCTTGGAAGAATTGCAGCGAAGTAGTGCTGTCCTTTTTTTCTTGGCTTCTATACTATTGTTTCTCAATCTCTTCCTCAACAATTTTTCATTTTTTATATTTCTCTCCGGGTTTAATAATCAATTAAATATATCTTTTATAAGTTTACGAGAATTTTTTTAAAATCATATTTTAAATGTTAAAAAATTATTAATTATATATTTATGGGTCGGTTTTTCTAGTGTCACAATTTAATTTTGAAGAGGTACTAGGGAAAGAGAGGCCACAGGGCCTGTCAAGAGCGGCAAGGGATGCTCAGCCGAAAGAGGGTTACACGTGGCAAAAACATACATAAAATTTCCACGTGGCGATTTGCTAGAGATCCCTAGCCAATGGATGGGTAATGGTGGTCGTTAAAAATATATTGTCGGTTTATCTCTATTTGTTTGCTAGCATGTGAAAACCAGCAAAAAGGAGGTGACACGTGTTTACTTTAGAAGATTGGCGCGTTGCTTGCCGTATGCCCTGACGATTGCGCGTCGGTGAAGCTTTCAGAAGTCCACTATCCCTCTCTAGCTACTCCTAGACTGTACTAGCTAACTGTCATGTTATTTGACATCAATAACCCTCCCTTCTATGCCCCCTTTTTTATGATTTAAAAAACTTAAGGATACGTGGACAGTTCACCTTATTTTTTAAAATATTTTTTATTTAAAAATATATTAAAATAATATTTTTTAAAAATATATTTTTAATGTCAGTAGATTAAGACAATAAAAAAATAAAAAAATTTTAATTTAAAAAAAAACACGGCCCTTAAAATATTAAAAAATATGCTTTAAGAAAAAAAAATAGATTAAATTTTTTCTATTTAAACGTGGATTATTGTGGCAATAATGCGAATTTTCATAAATATTTTGATTTATGATTTTCTTGTAATTTTTCCGGTGGAATATCATGCCTCTTAAAGTATGGAAAAAAAATAATAGTTTTGATGAAATTTATTGAGAAATATCTTATATTAAACTCATAAATTACAAATTAATCCATTTACAAATTATATTTTTTGATTTTCGAAAAACAAAAAGACGTTGAATTGTCATATAATGGAATGGAAGGGAGAAAGCGCAAGATTCATTGTCTTGCCCATACATCACTCCGCGAGAATATCTCCGGTTAATTCATAAAGGAATTATACCCTTGCTGGCTTGCTCTATTCGTATTGTCCAAATTTTTCCAGTTCAAATTGGTTTAATTTGATTTATTTTTATTTTAGATTTATAAAATCGAATCAAATAATTTTTTAAAAAATATTCTAATCAATTTAATTATTTTTTTATATAATTTAATTTTTTCAGTTATTTTTTTTATTTTCTCATATTATTCAATTTATCATTTTTTTTTTTAAAACCGCTACTTATAGAAGAACTAGAATTAATTATATTATGCTTTGCGTCAAGATTAAAATCTACAACGGAAAATTGAGGGGCTAGGAGCGGGGGTAACCTAGACTATCTTTATTTTTGTTTTTAAAAAATATTTTTAAAATTTTTAATTTTTTTTACTTTAAAATAAATTTTTTTTATAATTTGGGTTCGTTTTAATAGCTATATCAAAAATAAATCTATATATATATATAAATTATTTTTAAAAACAGTAGCCGACACGAACACAGACACTGCCTAACAACTGATAGGAGTGATTCGAGGGGAGTGACTTGTATTTTCTAGAATGCAAAGGAGGGATAATCATGGGATGACAGTTGTCCAGGTGGCAAAGAAAGAGATGTTTCTGGGCGAACATTAGATAGCTGTCTTTCTAGATAGCCAACCAACAAGAAACTACCAAAACCAAGCATAAAGCTCAAAATTCCTAGATAAGGTCACTGGCAACTAACAGGGGAATTTCCTGTGCATTATCAGCGCGTGAGTGTAAACGATCAACGGCGTAGAAGTAACGAGGAAGCAGAGCAAGGGATGTCTGTTTGCTTCTAGAGAAGGAAGACCGGCGGCCCAAGCAAATACCGCAAAACGTTTTCGCCGTCCAAGACATATACTATAAAGAAATGGCCGACGACGAGTAAGACCTTAATCTGCAAGGAAGAGATAGAAGAATTAGTGTGGATTCATTAGTCCTATGCATTGTTATCGTACGTTAGATCTCATTTCTATATAGGAATAATGCATGGGAAACGCCGAAAAATCGTTGAAAACATTATTAAATATAATGGCAGCTATGTGGGCAAATTTCCTCAGTTAATTTTCGTGGAGAGGTACATAAAAACCATAGTTATTTAATAAATTGTCCCTCACTCTTCATTACATGTGTCGAATTTAAAAAAATAAAAGAAAGGGTAAAAGAATTCTTCAACCTCCGCGGAACAAACTCAAGTTATTTTTTTTATTACTTATCGTATTTTATTTTAGTATTCAACATTAAAAAAAAAAAAAGAAATGGTTTCTAATTTCAGTTCCAATGCCATGCTTAATTCTATTTGTAAGAGAAGAAAAGTACCATTTGATAACGAACATCAATAAGATATCTATCGGAAACCGGCAGTATTAGTCACGTGCAGTAAAGCTTGATGACTTGCTATTACTTTTCCTCGAGTAAATTGAATGGTGCCACTCCGAAGAAGGAAAGAAATCGGAAAGGAGCAAGTCACTTTAATAGAATAATCTTGGAAGACATCCCAAGATTTACTTGTGGGACGCGAAACTAAAATATACAAGGAAATAAAAATACAATCTTTGCAAGCTTATCCACCTTGTTATTGCCTCATTGCTGACTCAATAATGCGTGCTCCACACGGCCAAAAGACCCCCGAGTTCACCTAGGATTCAAATTACCTCTACTATTTTTTGTGTGTTAAAAAGGCAAGCGTACCCTTGTTTTGACTTGGCGATTGGAATTAGTCGTATCCTCAAAGCCTCTCTTGTTAGTAGTAGCTCAGTCTCCACAAACCCCACCCCTCCCCACCCCTCTATGGCTTTAGTTGACCGACCTCACTGCCCACCAACTCTCCCACTCCACCACCCCAACTTCCTATATATATATACAAAACCTCTCTTTACTCTACACTCAGTTATCGGCCCCCATCTCTCTGTCTCTCTCAATACCTTTCTTCCTCTCCTTAGAAATCTTGTTCGTTTGTAGCTCTCGTTGCCCACTTACACAAGAAAACTCAGTATCAAGAATCCAAATCATGGCTCTTGAAGCTCTGAACTCTCCTACAACAGCCGCTCCTTTTAATTATGAAGAAACATGGATTAAGAGGAAACGCTCTAAGAGACCTCGTAGTGAGTCCCCTTCGACCGAGGAAGAGTACCTCGCTCTTTGCCTTATCATGCTTGCTCGTGGCGGCTCCACTGCCGCAACCGCCAAAAAAACCGCTTCCGCCTCCCCTGCACCACCCCAACCACCAACTTTGGATCTTTCTTACAAGTGTACGGTTTGCAACAAGGCTTTCTCTTCTTACCAGGCTCTTGGCGGGCACAAAGCCAGTCACAGGAAATCCTCCTCCGAGTCCACCATCGCCACAGCCGCCGAAAACCCATCAACCTCCACCACAACTAACACAACCACCACGACCACCAATGGTAGGACTCATGAGTGCTCTATCTGCCACAAGACTTTCCTAACTGGACAGGCCTTAGGCGGACACAAACGTTGTCACTATGAAGGAACAATTGGAGGCAACAACAGCAGTAGTGCTAGCACTGCAATCACCACCACCTCAGACGGTGGTGCTGTTGGAGGCGGTGGCGTGATCCAGAGTAAAAGTCAAAGAAGCGGTGGTGGGTTTGACTTTGACCTGAACTTGCCTGCTTTGCCCGAATTTGAAGGTCCAAGAATCAGTCTACAAGCACTCTGCGGTGATCAAGAAGTGGAAAGTCCTTTGCCAGGGAAAAAGCCAAGATTAATGTTATCGCTTAAGCAAGAAAAGACCGATATGGGTTCTTCGTAAATTTGAATTTAGAATTTAAGATTAGGTTTAATTAGGAAGATTCTTGGATTTTTCTGTTCTTTTCATCACTCTTCTATGGTGTTGTCTTTTGGGGTTTGCTTTGATAATGAATTGGTTCTGTATAGGGATTGTCTTCATTGTTTGTAGACTTCCTCTGCTATTCTACCATTGGACATTAATTCATTCTTTTACTATTATTTTTTTAAAAAAAATTGCGTGAGATTCATATTCAATTATTTATTATACTCGTGGATATGAATGGATTTCTTCTTAATTACATGGTTTAATTGCACTCCATATTTCATTTTTCGGATGGTTGAACTCTCTCCCCACGTCTTAAATGCCTAATATTGTGGGTGTAGAATAGGGACGGATTACAGTTCAATTTCTCCTTTTAAATTTATATTTTTCAAAAAAGGTGCCCAAGGAAGCCCAACAAACACGACGAGACCTTTCTCTTTAGATTGCGGTGGAAAAATGTTTTAAAGTTTATTTTTCACATAAATACTTTAGAATAATAAAAAAAATCAAAAAAATTAATTTTCTTAAGAAACATGGCTCCACCGCAATAACGTACAGGCTCGCAATCTCAATGCACCGCCATGAACTCGATTTTTTTGGGTTAAACAGTAAAGGTCGGACTCACGGGTCACGGCGGCCTGTGAATGTTGAAGTCAAGTTCATGTATTGCATTATACGCGTGGTAAATACGCATTCAATCTAGCCGAGAGAGTCTTTAAATATTCATAACCCTTTTTGTGTGGGCTAGTATGGAAGCAAGTCATCGCCGCGTGAACAGCGCAGACACAGCAGGCAGGCAGGCAGGCAGGCAGGCGGGGCACTCGGTAGTGGTCGTGATGGTCTTTCTAAACAAAGAACCATGCCATGTTAAGAGTAATGAGATGGTGGTCTTAACCAATAACCTCCCATGTGATCATGCCTTCAATCCACATGTTGGCATCATGATGTAACGTCTTTCGCGTGGCTAAGGACACTTGTAGCTGTAAGCGTTAGTTGCACAACACCCACTGCAGTACAAGGTCTTGTCCTAATTCTGGAGGCTATTTCCGGTCGGCGGAGCTTTCACATCCGAGTTGATTTCATTTACTATTGAATTGATGTGAAATCCTCGGTATTGCAGGATGCATAATGGTTTTTTCTTCTTCTTCTTTTAACTGTGGATTTTCAGTTCATTTACATGTATTTTTATTAATTTATGAATACTTTTGGTCTGTTAAAAGTTTAGGAATAATAATATAAATTAAAAACATTTGAAAAATTGTACAGTTTAATACAACATTTTTCATTAATTATACGAGGAAACCAATTCATCAATTCATGAGTATGGGGATATCAAAATAAAATATTTCCGAAATAAGTTTTAAATTGGTGTGGTTCCAGCACGATAACGTGGACAAAATAGCAAACAATCACGCTGTACAACTGACGACGCATTGCAGCATATCTGAAGTGCCTGGGCAGTGGGGATATATAGATGCTTGAAGACGTTAACATTCGATGCGTGCCGTGCTATCAGTATTACTTCTCTATCTAGATAGGATCTATAATCCTTTAATCCTTCACTTCACTTCACTGGATAGGCAAGAATATTTTATTATCAAATAATATAAATTATATTTTAAAATTTTAATTATGTTTTTGAATTCAATCGAATTTTTGGTATAATATCATATACTTGATAACCAAGCAATCACAAGTTTGAATTTCATCATTTCTATTTATTTGATAAAAATTAAATATAAATTAATGCAAGACTGTGCAAGTTTCAAGATCAAAACTTAATATCTTAAAATTTCAAGTAACAATTTGATTTTTTATATTCAATTAATTCGCTATAAAATACTGCGGCCTGGACTCCTCGGTTAGGAGTCAAACATTAACAAGATTCCATGGTTTGGACATCTACTCAAGGTCTGGATACAAGTTAAGCAGGAAGAGTAAGATGTTTAGGTGACACGTACACTATCAGATAAATATATGCATCAACAAGGTATAATATTAGCTTAGTTGGAGAGCTTCAAAGCCTCCAAGTCATTGAAAAACATGAGAAGAAAAAACAAGCAAAAGTTGGGAGGAGTTCTTTGCGTGTGGGTGGCAAATATGAACACATCACTTGAAAAATGTTTGTTAATTGGTCCACTCTCGCAAACTGCAAATCGCGTGCCTCTAGCCTCGAGTTAGAGAAGGCGTTTGATTCCTAGTTAATTAGTACGCTTAGATCATAGCCCTCTACCTCTAGCAGCCATGAATTCTTCTATCTTGTTGCTGTTTTTGGGAGACGTCCCAGGAAGGGGCAAGTCATAGGTCCCATAATATACAGAAGTAGAAGGAGATGAAGCTATGTATATAAACATAGATGTTCGGGTCAGTTTATATATACTTCAATTAATTTTTTAATATCCTAAAGTTAATCATATAAGTCTTCAGTGATCATGAGATTTGTGCGACTCGAACTAGTGATTTTTGAGAAGTAAACTTAGAGTCCGACCCGGTTAAGCTATACCTCTCAAGATTAAAAAGAAATTGTATTGTTGTGCTAGGTCATGGATATTCAAGTTGTAAACATGGTGAGTTGAATTAATGTCGATTAATTATTTTGAGGATTGACTGCAAGTTTTGGTTTTCTAGATGAATTGACCTTCTTGAGATGCAAATTTGCCAAGCAGTAAAAGCCTTCAATGTTAATTAGAGTCAAGATCGAAAACGAATGATAGGCATTGAAGTGAAGGCATGAGAAGCGTGAAAGATGAATGCTTCAAATATCTTTATTGGAGAGAACAAAAATCTGTAATTTTATTAAAGTCAATTGAGTGGCCTAACAAATATACTGCTTAATCTTAATTTAAAGTTCATCTTAGGGGACCTTAATAAAAATTATAAGAAAAATAAAATTAGCATTGCAGTTACATTATATTAAAAAATAAAAAATAAAAAACAGAACATGCACATTTTTACAAAACCATTCTGGATGCCAATGTTCATCCTAAAGATGATTTTTAAAAAAATTTCAAATTTCGACTTTTATTTCTTTGCCATTCCATCATTACACTTAATTTTTGGATCCATTTATGCATTACAATTTACTTTTATTTACATGCTATCGTATATTCGAGGTATTTGCAAATATTTCATTAATGAATTAAACATTAATTTTACAAAATAAATTTTGTTGTTGGAAAAAGAATTAAAAAAACAAGGGTTTAATTTTTTTTTAAAAAAAAACAATCATTCCAATATTTTTTTTAAAGATGCTAAAAAATTCAGTTTGGTCTCTAGAGTTCTAATTTGTTTGTATTATTTGGTCCATGTTGTTTTGAGACTTTATAATTAGTTCTTAAAGTTTATTTTGTTTGTGTTTTCATCCTTGGAAATTGGGGTAAGGGAGGTAAAGTTATTGGAAAAAGGAGAGGAGAGAAACATTTAATCAACAACTTTTAGTCACAAAAAAGATTAATTTTGATATCAAATTGTCTGTCTTAAAGAACAGATTTCAATAGATATAGTTTTTTCCTTTTAACATTGGTAAGAAAATACAGATCTAGATTCATAAAGTTTGTTTTTAATTCGGTTTGATTAATTTGTTTTTAAGGAAATTACATGGGAGTTCTTGAGGTGCTTTTAGATAAAAATAAATTGCAAGTTAAATTTTTGGATCTTGAACTTTAACCATGATTTTTCCATTACCGAAAATGGTTGAAAATGAATTGGTGAATGCCATCTCATTTGTCCAAGAAAACAATGCATCGTTCGTGTTATTTAAAAAAGATAACTAAGTGCGTCAACTTGGCTTCCAGACCTAAGCGACTTCAAATTTTTGGTTTTCAGTCAGGCAGGTGATCTTATCCTTCTAGGCTCAGCAACACCTAGTTTATGAGTATTTTGGCCCATCACCTTCTATTTTCTTATTTTAATTCATTTATTCTTTATATCTCGTTTCTATTTGAATTCCATGTTCTGTAATTTTTTTCTAGCATATACATAGCTAATTTGTAATTTGACATCATATACATGATTCCTAAAAATACATTAAGTTTATCAACTAAACAAAGAAAAAGAATCAAGTGTTACATCAAAAGGTCATCAATTAGTGTGACATTTCATGTATAATAATTAATTTGTGAAAGTGAATTTCATATATTATTGACTTTTGTTTGTGTCATGAACATTAATAGGTTCTTGATGAAGTCGTGGAAAAACTTTATAGAAAGATATTTGACATACCCTGGTTGTTGAGTTATGGGCTTGAGCCGTATCTGTAAAACAAGTTCTTCATGGAAAGAGAGACACTTCGATGCTTAAGTTGATATTTGAGTTTCACTTACATGACAAGCAAATAAAAATTCAAAAAGATGTTTTTTGTATGTAGAGAAGAGATGTGTGTTTTTTTTCTAGTGTTATCTATATGATAGAGAAATACGGGGTAAGTGTTCAAACCCCCCTTTCTCTCTTAAAACCTGAGAATATATAGCTTAGAGAATATTTAACAAATATCTAAAAAATATTTGGTGAAATATATGAGAAAATGTATTATTTATAAATAATGGATAATAGTGATGAATAGTACCATGCATGAATTATACCATGCAAATAATACTATTCATGCATAGTAAAATGAGATAAGGTAAGGTAGCTTGGTCAGATCGACCAAGGGAAGAGAGAGAAAAAGATGAGAGAGTAGAGCTCAGTTTAATAGAGTCTGGGACTTAAGACTTGTTTAAACAAGTTTTGCATGACAAACACTATTAATGAATAGTAAATGATAGTACTACATCGAGTTAAGGGATAAGAGGGAAATGAGGGGGTAAAGTTTGGTTTGACTGAGTCTGGGAATCAAGATTTGTTCTAAATTAGCTTTGCATGGTAAATACTATTCATGAATAGTAAATTAAATTATAACAAGCTAAGGGGTGAGAGAGAAGAAGAGGGGAAAGAAAAGAGCTTGATGAAGCCACGACCTAAACCAGTTTTTTACTATCTTTTTTTTTGTTGCATTATCACTTGCACGTCAAAGTCTTATAAACATATATGTTTGGAAGACTTTATCTAACTAAAGAGGGGGAGAAAATACTTACAGTACAAAAATTTACTTTTATCGCTATGCTTGCATAAAAGTGTCACTTATATAGCCATGCCTTTGAATTTTTTTCCATTAAGACATTTTTGTTAATGTTTGATGGAGAAATATCCATGATCTTTCTAGAGACATTTGGTCACAAGAACTTGGAAACATTGGTTACGAAGACATAGAGAGAGTGGTTATGAAGACGTGGAAAGATTTGGTCATAAGGACCTAAAGATAGTTGTTCACGAGAACATGGAGACATGGCCACGAAGACCTAGAGACATTGGTCACAAAGACCTAGAGAAATTCGGTCACAAGAATTGAAGAATTGGAGATAGTGGCCACATAGACTTGTGATTGAGAGATTGACTAGCTATTATCGCTTAAACTCCTTATCATTTACAAGTCAGTAGCCATTATTACGATTCATGGAATAGTAAATTGAATGTGAAGCTCGGTTAGTCCAAGCCTTGAAAAATACTATTCATGAATAGTAAAACCAAGTTATACATAAAGTAATGCTATTGTTCATAAACAGTAAAACCAAGTTATGCATAATATTATAATAGTACTAACTAAGACATGCATAGTTTAGTGTATTCTATTAAAAGACAAAAAAGATAGAGATTCAAATCTTTAGAGATAATCCATGGTTTATTTAATCTTAGGGAACAATGTAAATGTATGGACTTCTCTCCCTAGCTCTGGCTGTTTTTTTCTCTCTCTTATAAACTAGTGGAGATGACCACTGATAATCAATTGTTCTATTGTTTTTTAGTGCATGACAGTCCTTAGTGTCATGCTCATTGTCATGGTGAAAAAGACAAAAGTTATTGGGGTTCTTTGTGTCTAAACCACATTTTATTGGAGGTGGATGTTATAAGAAGTCTTTTTTTGAATAACAGTTAGCACCTTTGTTCGTGTGGTGGTCAGAGGTATGGTCATAAGCTTGGGAAACGTCAAACAATCATAGATGTGCCCTCTAGTTTTCCTTTTGGATTTTTTTATTGGAGATTGATGGCGTGGTGGAGACTCTACCTATATTTAGAAGCGTGGATGATTTTGTCTAGTCACGCTAGCTTCTTCTAACCTGTTGTAATTATTCATCAAGTGTTTGATGATGAGAAGATTTTTGTCAGAGAGTGTGTATAACCTTTCCCATAAGGAATAGTTATAGACCCCATGCATCAGAGTTTTAATGGCGATGAGTTCAAGCATATTCTCCATACTTAAGAATTTTTCATTGAACCTTTGAAGATAGGCTCTAGTACTTTTATTTTTTTCATTATGTGACTATGAAGAGTTATGTGGTACTTTTTTTTATAAAGAAATGCTTATGCTAAAATGAGAGATAAGCTTCACAAAAAGATTATGAAGATTTATGGTAGAGGCATGTTTTAGGTTATAATACCACATTTTAACATATTCATAAAAAAGTTGTTGGAAGAACTTTATACATAACATCAATATTTTGTGTGATAAGCTCTAAGATGTTTTTCACATTTTAGATGTTCCCCTGAAGGTCTATAAATCCTTCATAGTTATCTAGGACCGACTTTTATAGAGACACAATCTTTGATGAGTCGAGTTTGTAACACTATGTGACATAATATAGTCTTTTGGTGAGCATTGTGTTGTGGCTCATGGACTAGTGGAGTCATAGAGGTTGTCTGACACCTAGGTCTTTATATGGTGGAGTGAGGTGATGAAAACTGATGGAGACTAGATTGTTTGGAGTGTCTCATGTAAGAATGAGATGTGTATTTCATTTTTATTGTAAGAGTGCGAGTGTTACTCGTATATAAGTCATTTTACCTCGTTTCTCTATGGAAATGGAGTTGTATATGTGTGTACTTAGTGCATATATATAGGCTTGTTGTTGTGTAGGAGAAATAGTACGAAGATACAGTTGCATCACCGCAACAACACAGTTAAGTAAATGAATTTGGTTGCAAAGTTGTTAAAGCCCAATAGGAGCTATAGTCTTTGTTGGTAAATCAATCACCATTTTCTATTCTAGAGACTCGTCCGTCATGGAAAGTTTTTTTTTTAAATGAAAGGGAATGGACTAATTTTTTGTTTAGACTCTTACAAATAAAGCCACTGATGAAGTCATGGAAAAACTTCACAAAAACTATAGACTTTCCGTAGCTGATGAGACCTAGGCTTGAGTCGTACCTGTAAAACAAGTCACTTCAATGCTTGAGTTAGTATTTGAGTTTTTTTTAAGTGACAAGTAAATAAAAATTAAAGGAGATAAAACTGGTGCTTTTATATGCAGAGAAGATATGTGTATTCTCTATCTCGTGTTATTTGTATAATAGAAATTGTATAGATAAATGTTTAGACCCCTTTTCTCTTTCTGAAAACCTGAGAATATATAACTTAGAAAATATATGACAAATATCTAGAAAAATATCTGGTTAAATATATGATAAATGGTATTATTCATAAATAGTATGAATAATGATGAATAGTACGATGCATGAATGGTACCATGCAAATAGTATGGTTCATAAATAGTAAAACGAGGTGAAACAAAGTAGCTCAAGTCGGACCCAACAAAGAGAGGAGAGAGAGATGAGCTTGGTCTAACCAAGTTTGGGACTTGGGACTCATTCTGAATGAGTTTTACATAGTAAACACTATTCATAAATAATAAACGAGACTATACCAAGCTAAATGATAGAGAGAGAAAGAGGGGAGAGAGAGATGTGGGGTTGAGCTTGGTTTGACCGAGAGTCCGAGAACCGTGGACCATAATCTTAAAACCCGGGCTGGCTTGATGGGTCAGTCGACTTGGGACCCGACCGACCCAAAGCCATAACCAAACCGAGTTTAAGATAACATAGGGGAAGGAAAAAACTCGGGTGACCCGATTGCAACCCGTTGTCTTTTTTTTTGAATAAAAATAACATTTTATTTTATAAAAAAAGTAAAAAAATTAAAGGTCGATCCAGGATGACCAGGTCAAAACCCTTGACCCGGATCTTGGTTCAGGTCGACCACCGGGTCAAGTGTAAAAACTATGATTTGGACTTGTTTGGAACAGGTTTTTCATAGTAAATACTATTCATGAATAGTAAATGAGACTATACCAAGCTAGGAGATTAAAGAGAAAAGAAGAAGAGAGAAGAGCTTGATTAGGCCACAACCCAATCAAGTGTGGTGGACTCGGTTAGGGCATAACCCAACCGAGTGTGTTGGGACTCAATTGGGTCGAGGCGCATCAAAGCTTTTTTTTATTTTTTTTTGTTATGTCAAATAAATTACATAATAGATAAAACAACAAAGGACACTAAATTATTCTTTTTATTTTTTTTCTATGGATAGGATAGAATTATTCGGTCTTTAGGATGCTTTCCAATTTTTAAACTTTACTTGCAAGTTGAAATAAACATTATGTCAGCTGAAAACAATGGTACTATTATATAGTTTAACTAATCGTATGCCCCCACATTGCAGTCATAATCAATTGTTAATGTATAATCAATTTTAGTCATTCAATTATTCATATATAAATAATTGTTTAATAATTTAATTATGTCTTTTTAAATATTTTTTGTGTGTGTTATCAAAGTCGTTATATCATGTTTATTTGAACAAGAACAATAACAAAACTTTCACCCCTACAAATATTTAACTTAAATTTTATATATTTTTTATAGCATTTTATTTTTTTCAACCTGGTATCAATTTTTAAATTTCTTTTTATGGATTGAAATTAATTTTATAAATTTATGTCCTGAAACTTCAAAAGCAGTTAATTTTTTTTAAAAAATTATATAATTTTTTTCAATACATATCAAATTTAGATATTTAATTATTCTATTTTTTAATATAAAAAAACTTATATTCGTGAAACCAAAATAAAAGGTATTTATTAAAAAATATATATATAATATATTTTATTTTCTTGATGTATATTGAATTTAAAACTTTAATTATTCTCTCTGTTTTTAACGTATTATTTGATTTTATAATTTTATTAAGAAAGAAGACTTATTTAAAAAATAACAACGAAACAAATAATATATCATTAAACTCCTATACTAGCTAAAGAATCTTGATAAATTTTTAAACAACCTAAAGAATATTGATATGTGTTGATAGAGATGAGTTTCTTGATTTTTCTGTTTTTACTTCTTATTCAAAAATATTTTATATGCATCTTAAACTAAAAGTTATCACATTAGCTTTCTATTGATTTGAAAAAGAAGAATTTACAATAAATCTATGGGAATAAATTATGATTATAATATTTAGTTTAAAAAACTTTCCTTGGTATTTTTTTCTTTTTCTGACTTGCTATCAATATTTTAATTTTAATTTTTATCCAGTGACAAGATATACTCAATGTATGTGTTCAATTTTTCTAGATATTAAAATTTTATTAATTAAAACTTAAATATATTGATAAAAAAAATTATATATTAAAACCATAACACTATTTTGAATAAAGTTAATTCGAGATTCTTGTTAATACAAAAAACTAAAAGAGGAAGGAGTTTGTTAAAAAAAAACAAATTCATTATAGTAGTTCTTTCACCTTTCTTTGGATTTTTTTTTTCAATTTCATTATTCAGCATTAGATTTATTGAATATTGGAATTTATTTTTTGTAAGATTATTTCGGTCTCATGACTCGAACCACGATTCGATTTAACTTAGTTGACTGGAGTTTTTATTTTTTTTTTCTAATTGAGTTTTTTTTCTCAATCTCATATTTTAATATTGAGTTCATTCAGAATCATACTTCATGATCTGTCTCAATTTGCTTTTATGAAGTTATTCTCGTCTCATTAGTTAGACCACTGGTCTCGCAAATTAACTCGAGTTGATTCAAGTTGTTTTTTATATCATTTTTTTTACTTTATTTTTTTTCAATTTTATCTTTCAACACAAGGTTTATTGGAAATTGAGTTTCATAATTTATTTTAATTTGCTTCCTATTAAGTTGTCCTAGTTTTATGACCGGGGATACAGGTTTGACAGGTTAACCTGAGTTGACTCGGATTTGTTTTTTAATTTTTATCCTTCAACAATTGATTTATTGAAAATTAGGTTTCATAATTTATTTTCAACATTTAAGTTGCCAAGTCGATCGGGTCAATACTTACATGGTTTAAATTGTTTTCTACTAGAAAGATTTTTGCAATGCGTCGATATTTTGTATATTAAAATAACTTTTAACTTGACCCGTAGGGTAGAAGGCCAATGAACATTATTCATTGGAATAATCATCTGACAAACATGCCCCTGGCTGAAAAAAATATCAAGTTAGGATTTGGGGGTAGGATGATCTTTTTACCTTGATTTAATGTCATTTTCAAATGTCTTTTTTATTTTTTAGAACAAAAAAGTTACCTAAATACCCTGGAAAAAAAAGTTAACTTAAGCTAAAGGGCTTTTTTTTTATGTCTTTTTCAATATTTAATTAAAGTTAAATTACTTAATTACCCATGGGTTCAAAATTAACAAAACTATTTTCTAGAATGTTTTGGTCTTTTCATCATGTTTTTTTTTTTTTTTGCTAATGTCAAGTTAACTCAAGTGTTTTTGTATTTTAACAAATATTTAATAATTAAAAAAACTTTACTAGCATGTGTGGGGTCATCCGGTTACCAAATCCTGTATTCTGCGGTGATTTTGAATGGTCTCGACGTCTTTTCTGCGATAAGACGATGAGTGTGCCTAACACACTTCTAGATGGGCATCAGTTACCATATCTTTTTTTTTATCCTTCATCTCTCTCTATACATTGAATTCCATATCAGTCTTTTTAAAATTTTAGAACAATCCCGCAATTGTTTTTTTCTTACATTTAATCCATATCATTTTGATTTCTATCATAACTCAATTTTTGGCCCTCCATTTTTATATAATTCTAATAAAAAAAATTATATATATATATATATATATTTGTGCGTCTTGGCGTGTGCGAGGGGTAAATTTAGTCAATTTTTTATCATTTTGATGTTTTAGTCATTTTTATTAATTTTTGTATGGTTAGAGATAATCATAGAAAACCCAAAAAAATAAAAAATATATAAAATATATAAATGGGGTTGAAATCATACCAATAATTAAGTATCACATGCAAAATTTGAGTTTGAGAAATTATGGGTCATAACTAAGGTTTGAATTCAAGAAAAAGGTTTAAATTGGTTTAGTTTGGTTGATGGTAAAAAAAATCGGAAGTTCAAGTATAAGTTTGAAATAAATTGCCAATTTAGTAAATCAATTAAAAGCTTAACTGAAAAAAGAAAATTGAAATTGGGAGTCAGGCTTAAAAATGAATAATCGAAGAACCAAGGGCTGATATATGATCAATTGAGAAATCAAAGGACATATTTTAATTCAGTCAGGTCAAGATTGAAATAAATTAAGAGGAAAAGGTGCAAATTGACAAAAATAAGAGAACTGAAAAAAGAGGACTGATATGAAGTTTAGTGTGATTCAATAAGGAACCTAATTCTAGTTGAGGAACAAAAACGACATCGTTTCACGTTACGTGAAATGGGGCGCTTTTTTTAAATTGGGGAGGAGCATGGTTTAAATCTTCAAACAAAACGATGCTTTTTTCTGCAGAAATTCTGGGTTTTGCCCAAATGGAAGTTGATCTTTTGCCCTCTTTCCGCCCTAGTCCCAGCTGCCAATTGATCCTCCCAGGAAACAAAAAACACATGCCCGTAATATTGAACGTGTTGCCCGTGATCCTGAAGTAAGAAATCACATTTTCTGCCCTGATTCTCTCCCCGCAGATCGAGCAAAAAAGGGTTGGTGGTCAACACTTAAACTAGTTTCCAGTCCGGATTCATCAGGCCAACCTTCAAGGATTCGGTTTTCATGAAGTCGATGATTGTTTCATTTCATAAAAGGATTGACATCCTCCTGTAGAAGGCCACATTCAGACACACCAAAGGGGGAGCGAGAGGAGAAGGGCAAGAGATCACGGTAACACAAAACACAAAATAGACTTTGTCAGCGCAACAAAACAGAGGGCACTTACATCCTTCCAAGAGAAATAAAAGACTCTGTTATCAAGGAGGGAGAAGAGAAAGCAATATCGTCAAGCAACTTATGGGTTTTTGTTCTTATAGTTCCAGTGTATTCGGCAACAGACTCGTTGAATCTAGGTAACCTTTTCTTATCAAAAGGTTTTTTCTCACGTACTGTCTTTGCCATAACATCATGCTGCGAATCTTATTGGACTTGTCACTGGTCATACACAAAAGTTACAGACTCATGGATATGATAAATCAGAAACCTTGAACTTAATTCCATTTGCTTGAAGTTTTCTTTGACTAGGTCGGTTTGTTTGCTGGAAAGTAGTTTTTTTTTGGAAAGTGAATTCCGGAAAAAGTGAATTCCAGGAAAGTGAATTCCGGGAAAGTATTTTCCGATGTTTGGTAGTGTAATGGAAAATAAGTTGGAAAACACTTTCCAGTGTTTGGTTATGTCATGGAAAATGAGCTGGAAAATAACTTATTAATGTTTTATTTTTCTCAAGTTTATTAAAATAATGAGGAACAAATCTTACAAATTAAAAAGTTGAATGAGAATGAAATTGAAAAAAATATAATTTCATAAATTATCTCAAATAAAATAAATAATAATCAAAATAATAGAGATCAAATCTAAAAAATTAAAAAAATAAAAGGTGAATAAATTAAAATAATAATAATTAACATTTCATAAATTATTTCAAATAAAATAAGTAACAATCAAAAGAATAAAGACCAAATTTGATAGATAAAAAATTTCAATAAAAAAATGATAAGGAAAAAGCAAATAGCAATTATAAAGATAAGGACCAAAATTAATATAAAAATTAAATTTTAAGAGATGGAATTGAAAAATAAATATACAAAACAAATTATATATAGCAATCAAAAGTTTGAGGATCAAATTTAATATAATCAGCAAATAATGACATTTCTAAATTTTTCACAACTTCCGGAAAGTGTTTTCCGCTCAAATTTTTCAGGAAAACACTTTCCTGAAAACCAAGCCAAATTTTCTTTTGACTGGAAAGTGTTTTCCGTTGACCAACTTTTCTAATGGCAAACAAACACAGGAAAGTTTGGAAAATGGTTTCCCGGAAACCACTTTTCGGAAAACAAACACAGCCAAAGGGAAAACACTTTCCTGGAAACTAAACTAAATTTTTCTTTGACTCGAAAGTGTTTTTCGTTGACCGGAAAGTGTTTTTCGTTGACCGGAAAGTGTTCTCCGTTGACCGAAAAGTGTTCTCCGCTGACTGGAAAGTGTTCTCTGTTGACCGGAAAGTGTTTTTCGTTGACCAACTTTCCTAATGGCAAACAAACACAGAAAAGTTTGGAAAGTGGTTTCCCGGAAAGTGAATTCCGGGAAACAAACATGGCCTAGAAGATGATTACTTCCATGTTAGTGATAGGAACTGGAAACCCTAGGAGCTTAACTTAAAGGTTCCACGTGTGTTTGGCAGTGTGGTTGCGGTTGCTTTTTAAATAGCTTTTCGTGCCAAAATACATGCTAATGATGTTTTTTTATTTTTAAAAAATTATTTTTGACATCAGCACATCAAAATGATTAGAAAACACTAAAAATATATTAATTTGAAGTTAATGAAAAAAAATTTTCAAATTTTATTAAAAGCGCTTTTGAAACACAGAAACAAACAGGCAAGAACAGAATAGGAATTGAAAAATAGGAATCATGTATGTGTGCGTTTGCATCAGGATTGCAAGGTAACGTGTGAACAAATAGGAAGCATTCCATGCGATCGGATCCTTATGGGTTATGGCCCATTTGGTGGCAGTTTTATGTATATCTTTGAGGGTCCATTGCTAAAACATTGGGTTTCATTCGTGGGACTCCGCCTAGTATAATGGGAGTGGGCGGAGTGGCCCAATGACAATGGGGCTGCGGTGGAGAGCGGTGTGGTCGTGAAAACATTTTTGAAACGTAAAATAAACAGGTTTTTAATTTACTTATTATTATTTGGAAAAGAAAAACTAAGCATTATTTTTTTATATACGCTTCTGACTCCAAGAATTAAAAATTAATCCCACATTAAATATGTCGAAAACAGAAAACGTTTTATAAATTGAAAGAGAGAGCAATTGTTAAAGGAAAATCGAGAGAAAGCCGATAAAGCAATCTTTAAAAAAATATGTTTTTAATTATGGTAAGAAAATCTCAAATACCTTTCTACGCTTCTTCATTTATCTCATTCTAATTGCATATAATAATTTTTTTTTTAATATAATGTTATATTTGTAATATATCAAACCTTGTTTTAGATAGTGTTTGAGAATGTGGTAACGGTTATTTTTTTAAGTACTTTTCACTCGAAAATATATTAAAATAATATTTTTTATTATTTTTTTAAATATTTTTAATATCAATCTATTAAAATAATTTAAAAATAAAAAAATAAATTATTTTAAATAAGTTTTAAAAATTTATTGAAATACCATTCCAAACGTGCTCTTGGCACTTAGGATTTGACAAAATGTTATAAAACGGTAGCAGTCAAATGGATGTGAGCAGGTTTTATGGTATTGCTGTGCCAATGTATCTCCTTAGCATTAATTATTAACTATTTTATTATTAACAAAACTCTCTAAATCTTATGGCTAAAAAACTGTATTAATAATGTGTATCAAGTCCAAGTCACATATAACTGTGTTCTTGCACAATGATTTTTGTTTTTTTTTTTTTAATATATAGCTGCCTAGCTACAAAAACCCTTAATTTTTTTGACCCAAAATAACAACTTTTTTTGTTCATCTTTTTCTTTCTCATGAAAAAATATACAAAAAAATTTATATATCCAATATCTTTCTCTTCTGTTAGAGCCAGAAAACTTTAAGCACTAAAAAAACTCTTAGAATCAAGAGAATGAAACATGTTTTATTCAATAATAAGGCTGGTGTATACATCAAGCCTTTACAATAAAAAAACAAAAAAAAAATGTTAACACTCCTATAACCGTGATTTAGTGAGCAAAGAATAAATCAAATCAAATCTCTTAATCCTAAAGACTAGGACATCATTAACTAACTCAGTTCCAACAATTCCTTCCTTTCAGCAAGTAGTTTAACTACTTAATACCACACATATACTCAGCAAACTTCTCAGCTTCTCACATACGTCTATCTTCAATGCTTTTGTCATAATGTCAGCAATTAGTCTTGTGAATTGTAGTGTTTTAACTCAATTACACCTTCTTTGCAAAGCTCACGCAGGAAGTGAAACCTAACATTTATATGCTTACTTCTGCCATGCATAATTGGATTCTTTGTTAAATTAATCGTAGACATGTTATCACGGTGTATGACAATAAGTGTACCTTGTTTGCAATCTAACTTTTTGAGCACTCTTCTCATCCACACCGCCTAGCAAGCACAATGAGCTGCAGATATAAACTCTGCCTCGATTGTTGAAAGGGAGACCATTGGTTGTTTCTTCAAACTCCAATCAACTGCTCCCCCATTAAGCATTAAAACATATCCAGAAGTGCTCCTACGATCATCTTAATCACCGACATAGTCACTATCAGAGAAGGCCATTAACATTTCATCACTTGCAGCTCCCCTTTTGTAGCAAATTCCCAAGTCCATTGATCCCTTCACATTCCTTAAAACTCTCTTGATAGCCCGCATATGTAGACTTATTGGTCTCTCCATATACCTACTGACCAAACTAACCACAAACATAAGGTCCTGCCTAGTCACTGATAGGTACATAAAGCTACATACCATCTCCTTGTATTGAGTCATATCCACCTGTTTCCCATCTTTATTCTTCATCAGTTTAATACCCGGTACCATTAGATTACAAACTGAATTTGCATTCTCCAAGCCAAACCTCTCTAAAATCTCTAGAGCATATTTCTTTTGACTCAAGTAAATTCCTTCATCATTTTGTACAACCTCTACTCCGAGAAAGAACTTCATCTTACCTAAATCAATCATATCAAACTCTCGTTTCATTAAAGCTTTAAACCTACAAACATCTCCTCATTACTTCCAGCGAACACAAAGTCATCCATGTACAAGCTCACCATCAGAATCTTTCCTTCTCCGTGAGTTTTGACAAATAAAGTATGCTCACTTGGACATTGAACTAACCCTTCCCTAAAAAAATATGATTCAATCCTACTAAACTAGGCTTTTAGTGCCTGCTTCAATCTATATAAAGCTTTCTTTAACTTGAAAACTTTGTATTCCTCTCCCTTATTCTCGTAACCAAGAGGCTGCTCTACGTACACATCTTCATCTAATTCTCTATGAAGGAATGCGCTTTTTACATCCAGTTGATACATTTTCCATTTTCTTTGTGCTACAATAGCTAAAACCATCTGGATCGTGTCCCATCTTGCCACTGGAATGAACATCTTAGTGTAGTCAATCCCATGTTGTTGTGCATACCCCTTTGCTACAAGCCTAGCCTTGTATTTTTCAACTTCCCCCTTCTCATTAAGCGTTGTCTTGTATATCCATTTTACCTCAATCTTTCTAGAATTCTTTAGTAGAACAGTTAGTTCCCATATACCATTTCCCTCTATTGCTGAAATCTCATTATGCATGGCTTCTCTTTATTTTCGACTTCTTGAGGCTTCTTTATAGGTGTATGGATCTCCAGCAGTGGTATAGAGTACCATGTTTTAAGTTTCTTCTTTTTCATACAAACCTGTACTTGTGATATAATCCTGCATCTAGTATGGTGTTCTTCAATTTTTGGTAGCAGGTTGATTAAACTCATTATTTTCGGCTGAGCATGTTGGAGACGAACTTGATAAAGGACTAATTACTCCAGTTGCTTCATTTTGCTCTTGCTCTTCAACCTCATATTCATTTCCTTCAAATTCTTCTTCAATCACATCGTTTTCATAATCTCTCCACTTTAGCAATACATTGGTGACACCTTCTATCCAGTCCCAATCTCATTTTCTTTAAAGATCACATCACAACTTATCACCATTTTCTTTATGACTGGATTATACATTCTATAGCCTTTTGTTTCTTTATTTACTCCCAACAACACATATTTTGAGCTCCTTGAATCCAACTTTGTTCTTTTGACATTTAGAATATGTACGTGGCCAATGCAACCAAACACTCAAAAGTATTCCACTGAGGGTTTAACACCACTCCATGCTTCTTCAAGTGTAAGATCTTTGAATACTAAAGTAGGACTTTTATTCAGTACATGTATACACTAGTTTATGGCCTCTGGCCAGAACTCTCTAGGAATATGTTTTTTGAACAGTATGCTTCTAACTAGATTCATGATCGTCCGGTTCTTCCTCTCAACAACTTTGTTTTGTTGAAGTGTGTCTGCTGCAGTTAATTGTATCTTGATCCCATTCATACTATAATACTCATTGAACTTTTTAGAAGTGAATTCACCATCTCTATCGGTTCGTAAACAACCCACCATAAAACCAGTCTCTTTCTCAACTAAACTTTTGAACTTTTTGAACATATTAAGAGCTTCTGACTATTCTAAAATGAAATAAACCCAACATTAAAATCATCAATGAAAATGATTAGGTACCTCTTTCCACTATTTGATTCTGGGCTCACAGGTCCACAAATGTTTGAATGAACAAGTTGCAGTTTGCATGAGGCTCTCCAGTAGCTTTTCTTCGAGATGTTGTTCCTGTGTTGTTTCCCGGCTAAGCAATCAGTACACACCTTCGTGGGAGCTTTAAGTGATGGTAGTCCTTTAACCATCTTCATGTAATACAAAGTCCTTAAGCCCTTGAAACTAAGGTGAGCAAACATGTTGTGCTATAGTTGTGTTTCAACCTCTTCACTAGTTTGAAAGAAAGCTACTAATTCCTTTAGAGGCATTGCTACAAGTATAATGAACATTCTGTTAGAGGTCATGACTATCTCCATAATGAGGCCTCTAGTTGGGTGAAATAGTTTGTATGTATTATTTGGGGTAAGTATTGCTAGGCCTTTCTCCTATAGTTGACCCATATTTAACAAATTGTTTTTCAACTCTGGGATGTAGTAAACACCACCAATCTTTTACATCACTCCAGCTACATTCAACTTCACACATCCCTTTCCCATTACTGCTATTCTCGAATTATTGCTTAGCTTGATCGAGTGTCTAAACCCTTCATCTAATTCTGTAAACCATAGTTTATTCCCACTCATATGACTGCTACAACCGAGTCTAAAAACCATACCTCTTTTCTGGTTGATTTGTGAAGTTCCACATATGACATAAGCAACATTTCATCTTCTTCATCCAGATTCATATAATTAGTTGCCTTTTCCCAACTAGGACATTCATAAGAAAAATGCCATAGTTTATGACATCGAAAGCACTCAATGATGGTTTTGTTGAAAGGTTTTCTTCCCCAGCCTCTGACTCTGTCTTTGAAGCCTTAATGACCTCTATTTCTGCCTCCAAATCGATCATCCTCCCTTGCTTCAAACTTCTTTCCGCTGGTGACCTTGAAAACTTGCTCTTCATCTGTGTGTCCCTTTATTCTTTGCTTGTGCACAAGCAAGATGCTTTGGAGTTCATCAATGGTCATTTCAGCAAGATTATTTGATTCCTCGATGGAGTATACGATATAATCAAACTTTGCCGTCATGGATCTCAAAATCTTCTCAACGATGACAGTTTGCTCCATATGTTCACCATGAGGTTTCATCTTATTGGCAATAGTAAGAGTTTTACCAAAATAATCATCAACACTCTCCTGCTTTCATTCCAAGAAGCTCAAATTCTCTCTGCAATGCTTATAATTGAGCTTGTTTCACCTTAATAGACCCTTGATACTTCTAACACATGGAATCCCATATTCCTTTTACATAATCTTTGTTCAAAATCTTCTCTATAATGGTATGGTCAATGGCATGGAAGAGGCAATTCTTTACTTTCAAATCTTTCAGCCTCATGTTTTCCACAGTCTTATGTTGTGCCTTCGTCTGTTCTGCTCCAGTTGCAACTACAGGAATTCTAGTCTCGATCAAACTCCAATACTCTTTGGATCGTAGGAAATTTTCCATCAGCATGGCCTAATGGTCATAGTGACCATCAAACCTGAGAATAGCTAGTTAAATGGAATTTCCTTCAGCTGTCATGCCTTCGATCTTCCCTTCTTCCTTCTCTGCACTCTCCCTCTCTTCACAAGAACGCTGCAGGTTCTTATATTCTCTCCCTCTCCCTATGATGAAGCTCTGATACCACTTGTTAGAGCTATAGAACTTTAAGCACTAAAAAAACTCTCAGAATAAGGAGAATGGAACATGTTTTATTCAATAGTAAGGCTGGTGCATATATCAAGCCTTTACAACAAAAAAACAGAAAAAAATGCAACTCACGTTTAACACTCCCACAACCGTGGTTTAGTGAGCAAAGAATAAATCAAACCTAATCTCTTAATCTTAAAGACTAGGACATTATTAACTAACTCAGTTCCAACATCTTCTTTTTTAAGTTTTTTTTGTAAACAAAACCCCTACAATTCTCGATTTCAAAGGCAAACAAGACTCTAATCTAGCCTTAGTGGTAAAAGAATCGAGAGAGGTCGATTCCAAGAGAAATCAAGACCTTAATCTACCCTCGATGATGAAAGAATCGAGAGTGGCTGAATTGGAGAAGCAGACAATGCATAAAAAAGGCCTGCTTTGTGATGCTGAAGATATTGTTGCTGGTTATGCATCTTTTGGGATGGATCACAAAATGTAAGAAAACCTATAAAAAAGTGTGTTCTTTGAAATCCTGAATCTTATGGTATTTAATTTTTTTTAGTACAATGTAATGATTGAATTATCTTTAAAGGTAAAATTTTAATATATCTTTTGCATGGGCCTTCTTGACTTTTTCTTTTTTTATATACATAGTTAAAATATTAAATTGCTCTCTGACGTCAGAATATTTTTAGCTTAAAGGTGTTCAAAATAATCAATCAACCAATTAAACCAGAAAAAAAAATATTAACCGAAAACGCCAAACTAAAAGAAAAAAAACCAAAGAAACTACAAAGTTTGGTCCGATATCAATTTAAAAAAACCAAAACCGTTTGAACCAGATCAATTCATCCTCCTCCTTTTTTTTTTTTTGGAAAAACCTCTAAATCACATTCCCCCCTTTTTCTTTGACAGCAGACGCTCGTCCCGTTGCAATTTTCTCTCTCGTTCTCCCTCGTTGAAACTTGAAAGTTGGAACAATCTAGTATCCCCCCTTCCCCGTCCTTTCTCGTCTCTCTTTTCCTGTAGCCCACCATTTAAAACCTCACCTAAACCTGCTTCTTTTTTCTTTTTCTTTTTGTCAGTCTTGGATTTTACTACTTGAGCAAGGGAGGGTCCATTTACGAGTCCAGTTTTGACGCCACACGTTCATGCAAGAATGATTAATCCATCTTTCTTTTTCGTTATCGTGTAAAGGGTACTACAGTGAAGGTGTATTAATTCTAAACCTCATCTTGCGTTGAATGAATATCATTTTTTACAGAGAGAAAAAAATATATTTGGCCTGCAGCAAAGCCCCGCGATATGACTAGTTATATATCCTATTGCCCTATAGTAGGAATGCTCATCATCACTTACTTCCCTACCCTTAGTGGCATGAGGTGTCTGTCGCAAAGTTTTAGGCTTTTGCGTGGTAAGTTCCTTAATAATCATTTCCTTAAGCTGTGTGCTCCATTATCACAAAGCTCTCATTGCATGGCCATCATCCAATACGAAACGTTTTCAATGCAATCCTTGTTGGCTGCCAGAATATTAGGCTTGCCTGAAGTTTAGAGGTTCCCATTCTCGTTCCTGACTGTCCTTTTCTGGTGCTGAAAGTGGATTTATATTTATAGGCTAAATTTAACTCATTCTCCTTCGAAGATTCTTTTTTTTCTTGGCCTTAACAAAACTCTCCGTTGGTGTTAGCATAGAGAATAAATTCAAATTAACACGATCAAGACCCTTTTATTTGATACTAGCGATGGAAAGGGCTGGTGAGATTTACAGCAGAGGTTGGACAGAGATCAAATTGGTAATTGATATTTTTACAGGTAAGATGCCACACGTCTACCCATCAGCTCCAAAGAAAATACTAGATTTGACGCCACCGGTGTCGGCAAGGGCTGGATAGTTTTTTTTTTTTTATGTATAAAAAAATGTAAGGATAAAAAATCCGAGACTGAAGTCGTGAGTTCACTTTGTAATTTAAATAATATGAAAAAAATGTAAAAGCAATAGATAAAATGAAAAAATAACAAAAAAAAAAACCTAAATCTATCCTGATTATAAAAAAAATCTAATGTTAAAAAGTGAAGCTGTAAAAGAAAATAATTTAAAAACATAAAAAATTAATTTTAAATAAAAAAATTAATTTTTTTTAAAAAACACCAAAGGAATTCCAAATTATCTTGCTTCTCTCATTCTTGCTTTCAATTGATAGCTGCATTCTCCATGGGATAAACTAAATCATTGCTTCTCCGGCTACCAACAGACAACCTAAAAAGGTCATATATAGCGAAATAATTTCCACCAGAAAATAGTGATCCTAAACAGGGCGTTTTCAGTGAAACGTTTTTAATGAGTGTTTATTTTTATATTATAACTGGTTATTTTTAAATATTTTTTAATTTATTTTTCACCCTGAAAAAGTATTGAATTGATTATTTTTAAATATTGTTTTGATAATTTTAATATGATGTTAAAAATAAATAAAAAAATATATTATTTTTATTTAAAAATTATTTTTAAAAATATTTCACATCACACTGTGTTTTGGGGTGACTCGGCAAAAATCCAAATCTACCACTATATTCATGTACAATATGTTTTGGTGTTCAGTCACATCCTATTAGACTACACATGAAATCCAATCATGGTTTAGAATCACTCCCACCATGCCGCATGAGCAATTTCTAAAAACTCTATAGCTGTTGATAAAAGTCTAAAGATGTGAAATTTATCGAGAGAGACAGAGAGACAGGGACTTTGGGTTTTTTTTTCTTTCAAAAACACTCGAGGAGGCATCTTTAGTTTATCATAGAATTTCACATATATTGGAGAAATTATATCACAATAATCCTGGAAAACACTATAATAAATGAGATCAAATTAACACATCGCCGAAGTTCAAATCGCGCTCATGTTAGAGAAGAGAGAACTGCTGCTATATATTGCGAGTTCAAGCACCATGATGCTTCTGATTATGAAGAAAAGAAGAAAAAGAGTAACACAAGCTACCTAAATAACCCTTGTTCACCTCTAAATGGCCCTGAATTCAAGCCATAACTAGTCATGATTATTTGCAATGCATGATAACGAACTAAAAAGCTTTCAATAAATCTTGTGAACATGGATATTTGATATGTAGTTGCTTGGTTTTCATGCAAATCATCATGAAGCCAGCATGGTATCATCATAATCAACATAATTGCTCACACTAGGAGTGGCCCTCTACGCGTTTTCAATGAACTTTTATATTCACTGGCATGGCTTCACTACATTTGTTACATACAAGGCCAAGAATTACCATTACCATGCCTCTAGTCCGCATGTTATGCTTATAATAAAGTGAAAATGGTGTATGCAATGTGCTGATCTTGTGTCTGCTTTTGTACCTTTTCAAGTTTTTAATATGCAAATCTGGATCCAATCTGATTCTTACTGGTAAACCAAACGCAAAACAAGGGGAGGATGCCAGTAGTGGTGGTCCTGACCATATTTTGATTCATTTTACATCATCTATAGAAAGTTCATCGCAGTGCTGTCGAGAAGCATCTTAGTCCGACACGTGCAAATTGATCATAATTGGATTAATCTGATCTAGACCTCGATTATGTGCTTAAGCATCGACGCCCCGACGGTTATCATGATTAGGGAATAGTTTTTTGATTAATGTGATGCTGTTTAAAGTGATCTGGCTTAACAGTATTGCATTGCCACCATGTGCACTGTGTTGGACAATCAAGCACAGAAAATCCTTTCTTTCTCTCTTGTTACTACATCCATGAGTTGTAAATGTGCTTGCTTTTAGGTTGGGCCAAAAAGGCAGAAAGCAACCAGTTGCTAGCTAGCTAGTACTCTGCAATCAACCAATGATCACGAAATCTTGCAGTTAAGGGAGATATTGGATCCTCCTAGTCTGATATTGTTCATACACTGTCTCCAAATTATTCTCCCTTTCTCTAGCAAAGTTAGGGACAGTAGATGATTCTCCTCAAGATTAGCCATGAGACAATGATGTAAGGAATGGAGTGTTTGCGATTAGCAATAACCAAATGTCATCAAAGCGTATGAAACAAGGAGAAAAAAACATGTGGTTGGGTCAAAGTTGACACAGGGGATCTATTTTCCACAACAAGCATATGGGATCAAAACTAGAGATTATATTCCTTTGAGATCCTGATGGTTAAGATTAAGCATTTATCATGATTTAAAACAATTCGCGTGACGATAAGTTGTCGACTAATTACGTCTTAAAACCCACACCACACAATGACTTTTAAAATCCTAGTTGACAGGCTCGAAGCAATAGGAATCAAGTGTTTCTTAAGGAATCAAATTCTTTTTGTAAGGGTTAGAGAATCTAGCAGTGTTTAAAGTGGTAGAGTCAGCACCATGTGTATGAGTTCAGAAACCCTTTACAGAAAAGATAAATAATGGGGACCTTAAAACGTGGTGTGATTGAAGAGTCACTTTTATAGGGATATGCCCAAATGGAATATGAGATGTTCTTTGTTAATTTTATAATGTAAATTGCTGTTCCTTGGTGATTCTAGGGCTGGATGGGATTCTTGGACAAAGCTGGCAAATAGTCAAGTCACGTTTAGGCCAATCTGATTAGCCAGTAGCTACTCTCTCGGCCAAGCAGGGCTCAGCTTGTTAATTAAAATATAGCCGATGCATGAGAATCTTCTTGCGAGTGCTTTCATTAACTACCCCATAACCTATTCTTTAATCAGTTGGTCACCATTCCAACACAGAGTTTCCTTAAAAGAAAATCTTGACCTTTTACAAGTTCTAGTCTTTTAGACTCTTGAAAATCAAGACTCGAGATATAAGATGTCGTTAACCAAGTTTTTTTCTTTTTCAAGAATGAACTAAACAATGCGTGTGATGCTTTATGGCACTTCTAGTGATAAGAAAATAAGCACATGAAATATTTTTTGGAACAGCATTTCACCAAAAAAGTTGATTACAATTTACTGTACTCTATCTGCTGTAACAGAGTTTGAAAGTATGGGGTCATTCCCATCAAAACCCCAACTTGCAGCAATGCGCCATAAATTTAGCAGAATTAAACATAATCGACACTTTCTTTTTTATTCCTTGCTTTTTTGGGTGCACAGTAATCATTTAATTAACCTTAGTCAGACGGACATCATTTGCATCCATTCTTTATTGAGAGAGAGAAATGAGAGAGCCAGAGACGTGCCATGGGCTCAGGGTACTAGGCTACAATCAAACAAGTAACTGTGTAAATTGAGGAACGAAAATCCTAAGAGCTAATAAAGACGGGTCATTTCTTAAAAGGCAGTGTAGTGGCAACAAGAAAGCGAGCTGTGTGTCAGTTTTGGCGTGCATGACTGAGCAAAGGTGGCGGTGAGTGACATCTTTAATGCTCCCTTCTCCAAAAACTGAATGAACTTATCTTTACTTTCCTTCACAATAATTAAACCAAAACAAGAAAAGACACTCAAAGACCATTTTTATTTTTGGTTTGATGTAATAACTGTAAATTGTAGGATTGGCGGCAATACACGCTTATGTGATAAGACATCGGTTTCTAGCTTATGTTTTTGTGTAAGAAAACTTGTGGGGTTTTCGGTTTCTGTAATCAAGTGACGACTCATCTGCTTGGAGAGTTTCCTTGGTGATTCCCTTAGAGTTTTGTCTTGGTTAATGTTTTTAGCTAGTTAGGACTCAAAATTCGCATCTTTTCAATGGTACTAGCATAGCAATTATTGGGTGAGTGCCTCTATCTATTTTGTTGTATCTTCACGTTTTGCCTTCAAGTCTGGTCTTTTTGACGATTTTTTTCCTTTTATTGTTGTTGAAATGGGGTTCTTTTTGAAGGGTATATCTACATTGGTCCTAGGAATATGGTAGCAATGTTTATGGCTTTGTAGGCATGGATACATGGGGTTAGTCTTGGATTTCATCGGGGTTTACACGGAGACTGGCTTTTGGAGTTTTGTCTTTTGGTTTCCAAGTTGGTTCTATTCATACGTCAACTTATGGGGTTTTAGCATTAGGTTTTATGATCTTTGGTTATTATTAAACTAGATGTTTGTTGTTCAGCAAGGTTTTTGTTACATATTCTGGTAGATTCTTTTGATTTCAGTTTCAGTTTTGTTGTTGGTAGTTGAAGTTTGATTGTTCATTACTAAAGCATTTTTACTACGTGTCTCTCTCATTTATTCCCATACTTTGCCTTTTTATAAAAAATAAAATGAAGATAGATGCTTGCTGTCTGCGTTTTTGGTGGTTTATTCAACTGATACCGAGATGCTGTTTCTGTTGCAGGTTTTCAAAGTTCAACGGTAAAAATATACATATTCTTTATACTGGTCAAGTTTGGAACTTGACATTTAATTAAGCTGAATTCTTCTTGTTGATATATGAATCTTTAAATAAAGAAGGGAGGAAACAACGTATCAGTGAAATCAGAGATGGAAAGAAAAAAGAAATAGAGTGTGAGTGAGGTGGAATCAGATTTATGCTTGTGGGTTGTTTCTATTTAGTGAATTGTTTAGTGTAGAGTGCCTGTTGGCTATGTCTCCTGGGCTGATTCATTGCCTCCGTACTCTGTGGGCTTTGCCGCCGATTTAGGCAACAGCCATTTCTTTGGCTTTCAATTTATATAAGAGATCCTTTTAGTTGAGAAACTACTCGATCCCATCTTCTTTATATCCCTTTTTAACTCTCTCTCTCTCTACCCTTCCTGCCTCGGTTGCTTTCAAGATTTGCACATACCTTACTTGGTACATATTGTTCACTACCCTTTCAGATCCTTATTGACTCTCACGTAGGCCAAGAAGTCTGTTACAATTGAGGAACCTGGTCCCCACACCAGGAATATCCTTTCCAATTCAGGAAAAATTTCCTCGAGTTGGGTTATGTAGATGTTTCATTGGGAATGTGTGGTGGCGAGCGTATAGCGCAAAGGTGTTTGATTTAGGAGTGATCAATTGAGTGCGGGGAAGAATATTTCTTTTGAAGTGCTACATTATTTGGATCTTCTTGTTTGGCAAGATGAAGTTCATGAAACTTGGATCAAAGTCAGATTCGTTTCAAACAGATGGGAATAGTATTAGGTGAGATGCTTTGTAGCTTAATTTGCATTTTGTTTTATTCCTTGCTGAAAATCTTATTTTGATTCTTGGAGTTGCTTTTATGTTTGATACATTTTGGTTTCTTTTAAGTTAATCCTCTAATTGATGAATTTGCACAGCTGCTGCTTTGTCATAGATTTGCTACTTGGTTGTATCAAAATTTGGGTTCTCTACTGGAAGGCCATACAACATTTGTATTGCTGGAAAATGAAGCAAATGAGGATTTATTCAGCCTCTGTTGGTAGTTGCTAATACCACAGATGCTTTAACAAAATGAAATAATCTTTAAAATGTTTTGCCAGTGTGTTTAGTTCCATTTCTCCATGATATCCCTTTCATGCATGAGCCCAGTGTGCACTGATTATTTCTATCTTCTGTGAAATTGGAGCTGCTTTGAAATGCCAAGTGGTTCAAAAGGAGAGATTGTTCAGTTTCTGATTATTTGAGGAATTGAAATTTGTTCTGGTCCGAAGTTATTGTTGGATGCTCATGATTATAGTGTTTTTTTTCCACCCATGGGGTCATATTTATGCACATGGGCCTCATAAAGTTTGGTCAGCCTGTGAAGCTTAATACATTCAAAGAAAGTAAAAGAATGGTTTAGATATTTGGAATAGCATGTGGTTATACTTGGCAGTATGCGTATTGCCACAAAATTAAAAATCTTTTGAACTGTTGCTGACATTACCGAGACTTTATATTCATGTGCAGGTATGTGGCTACCGAGTTGGCAACTGATATCACTGTTAACGTTGGGGATATAAAGTTTCATTTGCATAAGGTACTCATAATCTTTCAATCCAGTAAACATTTCAAATTGATGACCAGGGTATTATTTCTGTAACTTCGTCTTGATCTTTGTATCTTTAGTGCATGATGCAGTACATGACACTATTAGGTAGCTTATTTGCTTATCAATCCAATATAAGTGAGCCCGTACTGTGATTTTTGGTTCTGCCATGCGAGGACAATGATCTGACCTAGCTCAACTTGGTTTGGCAATGTCGGAAACAAGCATAGTAGGATGGCAGCAATACTTAAGTGATTCGATGCATTCAATATTATTGTTGAATAAATCATCTAACCTTTTGTCAAAGGCATCATCGGACTAAGGCTTCAATTATGCTGGGTAGAGTGTTGTGAAATGGAACTGTGTTGGCAAGCTAATTGGAATCTGTGTTAATATGCTATGTTGCAACAATTATTTTGATGCTAATTAATTTAAAATCCTGCTATGCAGTTTCCTCTTCTGTCCAAAAGCGCTCAGTTGCAGAAGTTGGTCACAACTGCCAATGGAGAAAACAGTGATGAAGTTGACATTTCTGATATTCCGGGTGGGCCTTCTGCCTTCGAGATATGTGCAAAATTTTGTTATGGCATGACTGTAACCATCAATGCTTATAATGTTGTTGCTGCCCGATGTGCGGCTGAGTACCTGGGAATGCATGAGACTATCGAAAAAGGGAACCTCATTTACAAAATTGAAGTCTTCCTTAGTTCTAGCGTTTTCCGCAGCTGGAAGGATTCAATCATTGTTCTTCAGACCACAAGGTCACTTTTGCCATTATCCGAGGAACTGAAGGTGATCAGCCATTGCATTGATGCCATAGCTGCAAAGGCCTGTGTTGATGTTTCAAAAGTTGAGTGGTCCTATTCATACAATCGAAAAAATCTCCCTGAGGAAAATGGGACTGAATCAAACTTGAATGGTCTGAGAAACCGGTTAGTGCCAAAGGACTGGTGGGTTGAGGATTTGTGTGAGCTTGAAATTGGATTATATAAGCGTGTTATTATTACGATTAGGACCCAAGCCATACTTTCTGATGAGGTGATTGGAGAAGCTTTGAAAGCTTATGCTTACAGAAGGTTGCAAGGTTTCAGCAAGGGCATGATCCAGAGCGGACAAGCAGCAAAATATCGATCAACAGTTGATACCATTGTGTGGCTGTTGCCTGCTGAGCGAGGCAGCGTCTCCTGTAGTTTCTTGCTGAAGCTATTAAAAGCAGCCATATATGCTGACTTTGGTGATACAACAAAAGGACAGCTGATAAAGAAAATAGGTCATCAACTAGAGGAGGCTTCTGTAAATGATCTTTTGATTCGTGCAGGGGAAGGAGAGACTATGATGTATGATGTTGATTCAGTAAAGAAAATGGTCGTAGAGTTTCTGATGCGAGATCAGATTGCTGAGATTGAGTCAGAAGAAGGCCATGAGGTTCACGAGATGAGAAAACCTGGGATTTTATCTGATGCTTCCAAGCTCATGGTAGCAAAACTGATAGATGGATATCTAGCTGAGATAGCAAAGGATCCAAATCTGCCCCTGTTGAAGTTTATTGAACTTGCTGAGATGGTATCTGGTATCTCTAGACCTGCTCATGATGCACTTTACAGGGCAGTTGACATGTATCTCAAGGTAATCTCGAGATTTTCTTTAAATTCGCATCAAAAGTTTTCAAAATATAATAAACAGCATGTTTTACCCGGCAAATCCACATTCATGATTGAAAGAAAACATGTTCAGTGAGTGTAGCCAATCATAAAACATGGGTGCATTCTATTTCTTAGTGGTTACTGATGTGTAGAGTGCTGCTGTTCTTTGATGCAGGAGCACCCAGGGATCAGCAAGAGTGAGAGGAAGAGGATATGCAAATTGATGGACTGCAAGAAGCTATCAGTTGATGCATGCATGCATGCGATGCAGAATGACAGACTACCATTGCGTGTAGTCGTGCAGGTACTCTTCTTCGAGCAGGTCAGGGTGGCTGCATCATCAGGCAGTAGCACTCCCGACCTTCCTAAAAGCATCAGGGATCTTAACAATGGATCTCAAAGGAGCTCAAGGTCAACCACTACTAACACTGAAGAAGATTGGGATGCTGTGGCCACTGCTGAGGAGCTCAAGGCTCTAAAGGAGGAGGTAGCTTCCTTGAGATTGGCTAATGGTAGAAATGGTGTAGATAAGGCTGCCAGTAACAAATTGAAAGGGATGCTTAAGTCGAAGAAGATCTTTACTAAGCTCTGGTCAAGCAAAGGAGAAAAGGGTGAGAAGAGTGGCTCGGATTCATCAGAGAGTACTGGTTCTGCTAACATGGAAGAAGCTAAATCCACACCTTCCAGAAATAGGAGGCATTCAGTCTCTTAGTAGAATTTAGTTATTATGCAGAGTAGTTTTCTTGACATGTTTCTTTATTGGCCTTTTACCTGTGTTAATGACTCCAACAGCTTGAAAAGAGCGGTGTTTTATCTTCTAAAATGAGCAAAATGAAGTGTATACTTTGCAACGACAGTTTTTCTTTTTCAACAGATTTGCAGGGAAGAATAAATCTGTGAATATTACTGCTGCAATAAACGAGTATATTACAAATACTAGCAAGAACATCATGAATAGAATAAAAGTTTCCCGCTGACATGGATTATTGGAATTCCTTTGCAAATGGGAATAATTGAGAATCTAAATAGTTTTGATACGTTCATGTAAAAAATAAATTAAAAAAAGAGAGAGTAAAATGCGAGTTGAGTTGGGCCCTATTTTAATTGATTTGGCTTGCCTATGGATCCATGGTTTTATTTATATGGGCTACACCTGACTTGCAAGTTCGGGCCACGATTTAAATGAATGGTTGGACCACTAAACTGGGCCGACTCTAGTTCAAGTTTGGGGTTTGAAGCATTCCTTTATCGTCTTTCTCACCGGTCACTGTCACTTGGCAGCCGGCACCGCCCTGTGTATATTTTACTGGAGAAACGGACAAGAAAAGTTCAGTGAAGAAGAGGTGAGGCTGCTTCGATGATAGACTAGGAATGTTTCAACCTTATTGGCATAAATCGAACAAAACAAGCTTAAGAATGATCGTAGTTTGCGCCGTCTGTTCTCCACATAATCGACTCTTTGAATGCCACTTTTCTACACGTCGAGTGGAGCGGGTATATACAATCCATAGAGAGACATTAAGGAAAACCACAAAGCACTGCCCTCCCTTTTGACACTTTATTCTTTCTTATAACATGTTTACGTGGAATCTAATAATAAGTTATGATCCTTTGACTCCTAAAGCTTCATTAAATTTGTCAAAATCTTAACTGCGAAGACATAACTCACTGAAGCACTAAGATTCGAGAATGGTCAAATACAATTTCTCGTATGTCCGAGGAATTATGTGCAAACAAACCTAGAGTTTTTAAACCAGGTTGAAGGCATAGGTCACTTGGATCAATCTCCTTTTTGTTTTTTTGATATATCAAAATGATATCGTTTTGATTAAAAAAAAAAAACTAATAAATTACAAACAGATCTTTAACTTATCAGATCTTGCCAGGTCGACTCATTAGGACAAACCAGGTTTTAAAACTATAAAAAAAACCCTAACAGTAGCTAAGATATAGATGTAAGTTACCCAGAAAGAATATGGTGTTAATAATTTATGCAATCCAACGTTACTATGAAAGTTGCCAACAAGATAATCTTGTTGTTAATTCCAATTAGTTGTAAGAATTGGAAGCTTGTAGTTTTGCTCTCCGTTTATCTCAAGGTAAATGGTCAGTCTAATGCCTAAAAACAGATTAAAATTGTCGCAATTAGTCTTATTCCTATCGTTTATTACATAGGAAGTTACCGAAGTATAAAAAAACCATGTGCCAAAAAATAGCTCATCTTCCATTTTTTTTATTTTTTTATCTTATTACTTGATGTTGACTTTTTTTAAAAATATAGGTTTTATAGTTCTTTTTTCTTTTCGTTTATATTATTATCATTGTAGAATATATTAAAACTGTTCAGTGTTTTACTGTGCAAATTCACAGTGAAATGCTGAGTAGCTACTTTTCTTTTTTTTTTTTTGCTTTTTTATTCTTTTAGTTGTTTTGATTTTTTTTTTAAGTTGTTTTTTTTAATTTTTTTAATGATTTTTTTGTTAATTTTTTTATTTAGTTATCAAACTTTCATGAAACGGGTTCCGGGTTTGACGGGTTAACCCAAATTTTTTTCTGGTTTACTTTTTAATTAATTATTTTTTCGAGTGCAGTTTAAAGTGAAACGCTGAGTTGTTTTTTTTTGTTTTGTTTTCTTAAGCTGTTTTTTTTCTTTGTTTTTTTTAATGAATTTTTTTTTGTTAATGTTAAATTTTTTTCTATTTAGGTATCAAACTTTCATGACACGGGTTCCGGGTTTGACGGGTTAACCCAGTTAATTAAGGGTTAACCCTTAATATTTCTTTTCCTATTCAGTTATCAACTTTTCATAAATAGCTAAAAGGAATCAGTGTCAGTGCAGTCCACAGTAAAATACTGATTCCTTAGGTGTTTTTATTTTTGTTTTTGTTTTTTTTAAGTTGTCTAAGTTTTTTTAGCTGTTTTTTTGTGCTTTTGGGAATTTCGTTTGCTTCTTTCTTCTTTTTTTTTTAATAATTTTTTTCTTTTAGTTTAGTTTGTTAATGTTAAATTTCTTTCTATTTAGTTATTAAACTTTCATGACACATATCCCGAGTTTCACGGGTTAACCTGGTTTCACGAGGTTAACTGGTTTCCTGGGTGAACCCGATTAATTCGGGGTTGACTGTCAATTTTTATTATTATTTTCATAAATATTTTTGTTTAATTTAGTTTGTTAATGTTAAATTTTTTTATTTGGTTATCGGACTTTCATGACACAAATCGGGTTTATGAGGTTAATATGGTTTGGGGAGTTAACGGATTTTTTCTTTTTAATTAATTTTTTTTTATTTTAGTTAAGTTTGTTAATGTTCACTTTTTTTTATTTAGTTACCGGACATTCATGACCACGGATCCGGGTTTACGGGTTAACTTGGTTTGCGAGTTAACTTGAATTTTATTTTATTTTTGCTTTTTTTCTTTTTAATTATTTTTTCGTTTAGTTTAGTTTGTTAATGTTAAATTTCTTTCTATTTAGTTTTTTTTCTTAGAGGTTTTCTTTCTTTTATTTTTTCTTTTTAATTAATTTTATTTAATTAATTTAGTTTATTAATGTTAAATTTTTTTCTAAGTAGTTCTCGGCTGATGCCTTTAGTTTTTTTTATGCCTTTGACTGTGGACTACACAATGCAGTCCATAGTGAAAAGGCTGATGCCTTTTATTTTTTTAATTAATTTTTTTGTTTAATTTAAATTGTTAATGTTAAATTTTTTCTATTTAGTTATCAAACTTTAATTACACGGATTTCGGGTTTGCGAGTTAACTTGGTTTGACGAGTTAGCCCAGTTAATTCTGGGTTAACCCATTAATTTGTTTTTTTCTTTTTAATTATCAAACTTTCACGATGCTAATTCAAGGTATGACGGGTTAACCTGGTTTGAAGGGTTAACCCAATTAATTCATATTTTTTTTCTTTTTTTCATTAGTTTTTTTTCTTCCTTTTGGTTTTTTTTCTTTTTAACTAATCTATTTAATTATCACACTTTTATGACACGACCTTGCGGCCCGGACCCGCGCGGGGGGTTTTGGGTCCGATATTGCGACCGGATACTTTTATGCTAATGGTTAACCCATGTTTAATGTTATTATTAATATTATAAACATTACTCTTGGGTGGAGCGTTGCCCCCTGAGACTCTTGGGTATAACTTTGCAAAAAAACCTAACACTTTTAGATCTTGGATATTTTTAAAATGCAAAAAATAATTGACCCGCGGCATCGCGCGGGACATCTAACTAGTAATATTATGAAATGACTCAAGGGTTTAGCAGGTTAAATTAGGTGGTTTGTGTTTTTTTTAATAATTTTTTTTTATCTTTCTATATTATTGATTTTTTTTAATTTATTGTTTTTTTAATAATTATTTTAATTTATTTTTTTATATGGTTATCTCAATGTTATGACATGATTTGTGAGTTTAGCGGGTTAAATTAGGGGTTCATGGTTTTTTTTTAATAATTATTTTTTTCTTTCAAATCCTTTTATATTGTTTTTTTTTAATATTTAATATTTAGAGTTATTCTTCATGGTTTTTTCATATTTATTGCTTCCAAAATGAAAGAAGAGGAGGGAAACAGTAGAAAAGAGAAAGAATCCAATATATGGCCCAGGAAACCCGATTATTCGCGGAAACACGCAGCTGCTCTCTCACCCTCTTCCTTGGAACTCAACCCGACAACAAAAATAGAGTCTTAATTTACTAAACCACGGTTAATTAAACCTAACCATAATTAAACCTCTCCTCTATATATGCATACCTGTCCCTAACTTTTCTTTCTTGCTCAAACACCAGCTATTCTCTCTGACCAGTATTACCAAAGTCAGAAACCTGTTTTTCTTTGCCTAGAATCTTACTTTCCTGCCCTAGAAAAATCTTGAAGATGAGCTGCAATGGCTGTCGAGTTCTTCGAAAGGGATGCAGCGAGGATTGTGTTCTTAGACAAGGCATAGGTTGGATAAATAATCCCCAAGCTCAAGCTAATGCCACCGTCTTTGTTGCCAAGTTCTTTGGCCGTGCCGGCCTCATGTCCTTCATGTCCTCCGTGCCCCAAAGCCAACGTCCGTGTAAGTCTCGAAATTATACATTGCACTAGAACAACTATCAGATCTGAAGTTCAATTCTTTTGCATCAAAAGCAATCTTGACTAATTGAGAGCCATTGATAATATTTATTGAAGAACCATTGAAGCTAAAAGTTCTGTTTTGGTGTGGTCTGGTCTTTTCAGCATTGTTTCAATCGCTTTTGTTTGAGGCCGTGGGGAGAGCGGTGAACCCGGTAAGTGGAGCAGTGGGGCTTCTCTGGACAGGAAACTGGCATGTATGCCAGAAGGCGGTGATGGCAGTGCTTCGACGCGGGACAGTAGAACCACTGCCAGAATTGGAGGGCGGAGTCTTGGGGCCAGAATTGGAGGGCGGAGTCTTGGGGCCAGAATTCGATAGTGTTTCAGAAAGTGGTGGTTTTAGGCCTCCAATAGATCATGTCGGTTCAGGATCACAAAAATTGAAGAGAAAGAGGAATGATGATGGAGCCAAATACGGACAGATCACGACTGATCTTGATCTTCGCTTGATGTACCAGGGATCGGAGTCACCATCAGAAGAGTCTGAAACCACGACATTGGAGAGTAGTTTAGGGGATAATTGCAGATTCCACGAGGGAGGTGAACCAAAGCTTTTGAGACTGTTTGTTTAACAAGCTATAGGAGCAGCTGAACCATAATTACTATTATAATTACCTGTAAAACGATGATTCTGCCAGAGAAACATATGAACAGTTACTCATGCACTACAGTTGAGGCATTCCTGTATGATATGATCAATCTTTCCACATAAGCGATTGTCCAATTCATCCTTTTCCTTTTTAACTCTAATTTCTTCTCCAGGCTTCCAGGTAACACGAACCCGAGGGTTGGAAGACCCAAACTTTTGGTCCAAATCTAAGTTCAAGTCAGCTCAAACCAAACCTAAGTTAATATAGGTATTTAAGGAAGAGTTGCAAGAGAATTACTTTCTTCTCTTTTAATTCTTGTAGCCGCAGTGACCCTCCCCTCCTCAAACCTAAGATTTTAGTTTTTGATCTTGAGTTTTCGGTTCAAGAAAGGTGGAAGTAGCAAGTAAGTGGTTCTCTTTCATATTATTTTCGATTATAGTTTGTTTATGGAATGATTAAAGAAGAGATTAGAGTTTATAAGGATTGAAAGTTTATATTGTTAAGATTGATTTATGATTATTAAGGGTTTAATATTAGGTGATTGATTAGTATGTTGTTGAAAATAAGGATTTATGAGTTGATTTATTTAAATTAATTTTTATGGGTTAAGAAAATCAATTTTACCTTGCTGTAAAATCTGGACAGAGTGGTCTTGAGGTTGAAGATGACCAAATTTGATTTTGGTCCTTGATTTATGAAAATTTCAGTTTAGTCCCTAAACTTTGAAAAAATTACAATTTGACCCCTAAATGTATTTTGAGATTCTGGACAGTGTTATTATGAGGTTTAGGATGATGAATCTCAGTTTGATAATTGATTTGGAATATTTTCAGTTTGGTCCCTCAATTTTGGGAATTTACATTTTAGTCCCTAAACTTTATAAAAAAATTTACAGTTCGGTCCCTGGTTCGTTCTAGACAGAATTAAGGATGCTTTATGGGTGAAATTTCAGTATGGTTATGTGTTTACAGTTTGGTCTAGTTTTGCTAAAATTACGTTTTGGTCCCTGTTTTGGATAATTATCGTTTTAGTCCCGAAACCTAGGAGACTAAGCTTGGTTTTCTTTTATGCATTAGAATCTTTTATTTGTGTTGTTTTGAGTTGCTTTTGAGTATGCTTCATATATTTATTGTAGGTTCTCCTGACGATCCTCAATAGGTTTTTCGGGTCCTTCATCTGATATTCCTTTTAGTTCTATATTTTCCGGGTGAATGAGATAATATTTAATATGCATATAATATAAATAAATATGTATATTGATTATACGATGAGTACAACTAGTTAATTTCTTGAATACTTATATATTTTGCTTTATTTTCCGAGTACTCATTTATTCTTGAATTTGCACTTGCAATCTGTCGAACTAAATTCTATTTGATATGATATTCGTTTCTTTAATGATTCTGTGAATAACTATTATGCCTTGATATAGGACTTGTCAGTAACTCCATGCTAACGGAGAGTAGTTAGCCTATGTGCACATAGTATTCCGTATACCTAGCTGGTGAGAGAGGCATCAGCCTATGGTGACTGATCATCCCACAATGGTCACCTTCGGGTGTCATCTGGTCACCTTCGGCTGTCATCTGATCTCTGACATGTATTCCACTATGTTATGATAATATGTTTAGTATGTATATGTATATCAAGATAAATCATCTTGCAAACTATTAATATCTAAAGTATCTAAAATGTATATTAAATATTATTCCCTCATTGAGTTGGTTGAACTCACCCCTCATTCTTAATATTATTTCAGGTTCTTAGTTTCTGATAGCAGTTGGACTTATAGAGCGTTCCTGCTTCTTCAATTTTGGTCGGTATGCCTTGCTTGTTTTGCGAGGCTTTCCTTTTAGTTTTGATTCAATGTCTTAGACACTTCATTATTACCTTGTTTTAATTAAGTTTGAATTTTGACAATGTAATGAGTATTATGGATTATTGTTTTCGTTTTAATTACTGATAAGAAGTTTTAAATTATCTTTTGGTTTCATCAGTTTTGAATAATATAATATTTCTGAAGATTATGAAATGCTGTTTATTTTTGAATAAATTGTTCTTTTGATATGTTTGTTTTGAGGCTTAGCGTAGATGGAGTGTCCTTTCGACACCGCTCCTGCGTTGCCAGTCATGGACCCATGATTCGGGTCGTGACAAGGGTTCCTGGAGATTTTCCGAATAGCATAAAGTATCATTTCCCACTTCATTTTATCCAGAGAGGGGTTAGCATGAGTTGTTGATATATAGCATATAATTATGAGTTTTCTTACAACCTTGACATGCAGTGATTGATTAAGATTTGATCACATGAGGCATATATGATTTGAGAATGTTTGTATAACATAAACTTTTAGCACTTAAAGCTGGGGGTTAAGCTCAAAAGAGAAAGAAAACACGATCGATAGTTTAAGGAGCAGCAGAAGGTTGTAAGTTCTAGTAAACTCCCACTCCACCTCCCACAGATGGTGAGTGTATTGACAAAAAAACAGAAATGACAATCAAAACAGGACATGTGAATGAACAATTAAAATGAGCTTTTTCTTGTCTTATCGGAGAGACAAGAAACATCATAAGAATCAATGAAAGGTTTTGCTTTCTTTAAAGATTCGCCAATGTATTCTATTCTTCTTCTTATTATTATTAGTACACATGAAATGAAATGAGAAAATAGGTTTGGAACTTTCACGACTCCATGCACCGGCAGCTCATGTGTTGATGGTGCCCCGTTTATTATTCTGGTTGAGTTGTTTTTTTTATTTTTTATTTTTTAGCTTTAAATTTATTTTAATGAGAAAAAAAAATAATAACAACAAAAAAAAAGTTAAAAAGAATAAGACATGAGCTTATCCGTATTGGTTCATGAATCCAACATGGAAGAGTGAAATTGTAAAAAAACAAAAATAAAACCTTATTAAACTAGGTGAACTTACAAACTTCGTGTTCATGAACATAAAATTAGGATAATCTCTTAAAAAAACAAAAAAAAAATATAAGGGTGAAATTGAAATAAAACAATTTGAAAAGGACAAAACAAAAACAAAACAAAAGTGAACTTGTGTAAACATTTGAAACCGGTGGGTTTAGTCATGAAATCAGAGCTAACTCATAGAAAGCAAACCGTAAAAAATAGAAAAACTAAAAAAAAAATAAGATAAAAATAAGAATACATTAGCTTAAAAAAAGAAGGGGGGCAAAACCAAGCAAATCCGGATAAATCTCTTAAACATGATCTATTCTCTAAAACTCGTAACTCATTTAATCAATTTAATTTTAAAGGACAAAATTGTGATAAAAATATTAATAAAAAAACTTGCAAAAGCAAAAAAGATAGCAACATAAAGAACAAGGATAAAGTTTGATAAAATAAACCTATAGATGATGAAATTTAAAAAAAATAAAAAATGATCTCAAACAAAAATAAATATCAATCAAAAGAATGAATATCAAGTTTAAAAAATCAAAAGGGGTGCAATTGAGAAACATTTTTGATTTGATAGATTATTTATAAATTAAAAAATGACAGGAGATGAAATTAAGAAATATTTATAATTTTATAGATAATTTAAAATTAAAAAATAGCAATAAAAAAGACATGGATCAAATGTGAAGAAAAAATAAATTGTAGGGGCTAATATGATTTTTTAAAGGGGTTGACATGAAATTTAAGGTGGAGAGAGAGAAAACAATAAGTTATCATTGGCACCAAAAACAATAAGAGTTTAGGGCACTTGTCATCTTATTATATCATGTCAGGGGTACCAAGACTTTTTAAACGTTATCGTGGAAGACAATATTTGGTGGTCGGATGACCTTACACACGTTGCTTGAACAACAAGGGGCTAACAACACGTTAACGAGTGCATAAGCCATCATGTTTCTTTTAATAATATTTAATAAATATAAATTACAACAATGCTTCTAAATAGCTTTAGAATTTACAATAAAACCAATATAAAATGATAGAAAAACCCTTGTAAGAGAGTTGTGTTGGTTTTGTCTTTAAGAACATTAAAGCAATTGCATTATTCTAGAAAGATAAAAATACCCCTGGATAATAAGTATTATATTATTTTATTTTAGAGTTAAATTAATAATTTTTTATTAAAAAATAAAATAACTTATCTAAACCCTATACAATTTGTAAAAAAACAATTATATTATAGTGAAACCACCTTACCTCCGTTGCCTAGTTTAAAGGTTTTATAATTCAAAGTAATTTTATCATTATTCTATTATAATAAACAATATTTTGAGTATTGGTGTAAAGTAACTTTATAGGAGAATTAGTTTTTCTATTCCAGTTTTGCCCATATTCATTCGTTGATATTGAGAGTGAGACCCTTCAACCATTTCCTTGCTAGCCACCGCCAAGCATATGCATAATTGTGATATTTAATAAAAACTAAGATCCATTGTGCATCTAGATATATACAGTATAGTTATTATTTTATTCTTTCAACAAAAAATCAATAAATTTATTATTGAGGATAAAATAGTTTTTTTGGGTACATTAATCATTATAAGATTGTGGACAATTAGATCTTTTATTTTTTTAAATGCATAATATAATGATTATATTAATCTAAAAAGCAAAAGACATTAAAAGTTTGAACCGGGGCAATTCTATCTTTTAACTTTTTAAAAACACTATGTAAAAGATTATATTTATCTTAAAAACAAAAATTATTAAACTTGTATTTAGGGGTTTTTTCATCTTTTTAAATTGTTTTTTTTAAAACGAGTTGACATGGAAGCAATTTGATCTTTTGATTAATATAAATATTATTAAAAAAAATTAGTAGCGCGTGCATTGTAGTGCTAGCAAGTGGACAAAGTGTGTGACATCGTTCTACATCCAAAAGCAACCTTCCAGAATGGTGTTAGAAGCATCTTGACATCTTTTTTTATTGGTGGCACGCGTGTATATGATGAGAAGGTGGTTGGGTTGCAATGAGCTTTTTCTTCTCCTTTTTCTTTTCTCTCTTCTACTTGAAAAAAAATATAAAGATGTCATTTAATTTGTTTTTTTATTTTCAATTTGATTCTCATTCTTTGAATTACTATTAGTTTTGTTTTTTAACATTTTCTTGATTGATTGTTTTCTTCAATTTTCTCCCTATCATTTGATTTTCTTTTATTTTTACATTAAATTTAGTTTTTATTCTTTTGATTTTTTTTTTGTATTTTTCTAATTGAATTTCATTTTCAATTTCATCCCTCGATATTTGATTTTAAATTATTTTATATCAAATTTAATTCATATTCTTTTAATTATTTAAAAATTAAACTTTATAATTTTATTATTCCAATATCATAATCAGTTTATAGATTTTACATACTAAACAAATAGGCCCGAGTTAGAATTTTTTTTTTTGTCAATTATTTACTATTGCTTTATTTTTTTTGTATTATTTAAATTAGACATGTTTGTATACAATTTTTTTTCTCCCGACCAAGTTAACAACCTGAGGATTGAAATTATTTTAAAACTTTTTAGAAATACTGGCATCACCTTATTACTTTTTTTACATTGAAAGCTAGGCCGTGTCATAGCGCACGGAATAAAGTACACAACATGAACATTTGGCAAATAGCCGTCACCATGATTGGTTTCACTCAACTCGGACGCTGTTTTGCGACGTGCTCACTTGTTCAGTGAACTACTACTACTAATTAAGAAGCCTTGTGACCAGACTTCCAACCAAAAGACAAAGAATGACAAGTTCACAACACCATGTTCAGATTACAAGATCAAGAAGGCCAAGAACTACATAATTTTGAGTAATCAGATGAACCACTGTAAATGTTACATATATATACACAATTACTTTCCTTTTGCATTGTATACAGCTAATTAGTTGGAGGCGACAAACCACTTCTTGTCATGGGATATAAAGATACATGGAATAAAAGAGATACAAGACCACAAGTGGTTCAAAAAATGCCAAACGTGAAGCCAAAACTAACTACTCAGTCCATGTTTATTACCTTCACCTCCACCCAATGGAAAAGGAAGAGTCGGGTGTCATGTTAGCATTTTAGAGTGAGTGGTCAAGTGAGATCAGTTCTACATATGTGTTGTCAGGCTGCTGGTAGTTGGCAAACGATTTAGTTGTAATGTATGTGTTCTCATGCTACAGTCCTTAACCTGTTCGTACATGTATAATCTTTCGTAAGAAGATGTAGAGGAAAATAATCCACTAATCCTAGAGTAGCCAGAAGAAACAACCGTTACCTGCACGATTGCTAAGGCAGATAAGAAACCTTTACATTGTTCAAGCATGCGTCTTTCCTTAGCAGTCACATTCAAAAGATCAGCCACCAACGAATTCATGTCCTCCACCTGTGAATGACAATTGTTTTTAGATATGAAGTACATGCATCTCTAAAAAGTCCATGAAAGCAGCAACCAAATGATGTTGAGCAAATCTATTGGCATTAGTACATCTTTTTCATGCCCCTTTCCCTTGATTTATCAAGGTCAGAATAAATCAAGTTATTTCCAGCCATTAAGTTGGCATTGTTACATGACCACGATGACACAGTACTGGTGCTATTGGGTTTCAGGAATGAGAGCCAATGTCATAGGAGATGAAGATGGAATGACTTAGCTAATGTCTCGATGCCAATTTCCAACAATCAATTTCTGTTACACTGACTTGAAAGGACAAGACTGATTTTATTCAGGGAGAATGCGATTTTAGTTCTTAAAGGATAAAAAAAAAGAGAGAAAACAGGACCTGTCTTAGTGCCAGTACAGTAAGTCAAACAGGACTTAGTGTACTTGCCAAACAATAGTAGTACACTGCACTTAAAAACAGGACCTGTCCAAGGTCTACCTAGTCAAACCAGGTAAACCATGAGCCAGACTGCGCATAATCCAGCAAACTCCCTCAAACCAGAGTCAAAACTGGGTGACCGAGCTAGTTAGCAAATCCTGACTCTTCATCAACATAGCACTAAAAACATCTTTTAATGCTTTATTGCTCATATATTAAGAAATTAGAAGACAAGCTAAATAACTTAAAGTTTGTCGTCGGAGCACTCTGCTATGTTTTAGAAGAATATTTGGCATGCTTGTCAGTTAAACAACCCCTTTCTTGAGTTCAAGATATTACATATAACTACGATTACAAGAATGAGTTACCTTTGATGATAGTGAGCATATTGAGGAGGCCATTGCTTGCATCACGTCAACAGCTGAACCAACAACTTCCTTCAGATTTTGTACATCGGCCTGTAATATAGAAAAGTAAAGTTTGTTAACCTCGGTATTGCTAGTGTTGAGCTTGTAAAATGCTGCCTTTCATCTTAGATAATTAAAACTGAAGGCATGTACCACTGCTTTTCCAACAACTGGAAGGCGAAGGGTACTGGCCTTCAGAGCTTCAGTTGCTCCTTCAAGGGAACTTGAATGATCTCTATCAAGAAGAGACCATTCTTCTAAATGAGCAATCTGCATTCACCAAGTAAAATGAACTTAAGTGATGAAGATGAGAAAACCAGAATGAATAAATACTAAATGTGTTTCCGGAAGTACCAAAATAGAGTAAAATAACACTCATCTACTTCAATACAACCCTCATGACTAATCCCTGGGTGTTAGTAAATAATCATTCATTATGGCATTGGAGACCCTTGATATACAAGGCACATGACCACCTTACATTAAAAAGTTACTCCTGAAAAAATGATCAATAAACTAAAGGAAATCTAGATAAAGCTCTACAAGCATCTATAGTATACGCAAACATCAAGTCCTATAAATGCTTAACCAGTTCACAGGAAATTTTTTAATCTCTCAAAATGATTTTAGAAACAATTTTATGGTCTTAATTGTTTTTAGGTCAGGTTCCAAATAAAAGTAAACATTAGAAAAATGACTCTGGAAGGCATTTGGGGCACAGTTGGCTGGTAAGAGCAGGCAAACAGTATAGATACTCCAAAATCTGTATGCCACTAACAAGTTACATGAGAGAGAAATTGATCAGTCCAAATCCGACAGGTATACATACCAAATGATATGCAACCTTTAAGGGCTAAATTGATCTCTCAGGTTTAACTTATCTTTAACTTATCTACTAATTCTCAAGCTGTGAGTTTTCAAGTAAAGATATACTATACGCAGGAAAAAAGATGAAATGGCTGAAAAATTAGGTAACATGAGACAGAAAGGCAAAATGATGGGTTTTTATACCAGGTGCCAAAAATTAGAAATAAAAAGCTTTCACTATTCCCTGAAAACCCCCAGTAAGACGAGACAAGTGTCTCATACTTGGTCATAGAATTCCGAATCTCTGTAGAATGAAGTTGTTGATTTCTAAACATTTCCTAGTTACTTCCAGTTTACATCACTATATAAATTGAAGTTCCCATTATGCATTGCCAGATCAAAACGTCAAGATTTAAGCTTAGCATAAATTAATGAGGGCAAGAGATAATCCAGTGGTGAATACAGATAGTTTATAAGAAATATGTAGAGGTTCAATACTGTAACAAAAGTTAAGTGAATCTCTTAATCTTACTTGTCCCTTGAGGATAGAAGTTAGCTTCAGCTTTTGCCTCAGCAAAATTAACTTGATTCTTCTGAGAGTGACAGAATGCCGTAGTTCTGAGATTGTTACCCATGCATTCCACAAATTTTTCTGGTAGAAAGAATAGCATTAAGAGTCTGAAATCAAAGTAATATGTCTGCTACACTTATCCTGAAATTTTGGCAACAAAGTAACTCATTTAAATAAATTGTTTCAGGCTAGGGTATAGGGCTTAGAAGCCAGTAGAAACAGAAGTTTCTGTAGGCAGTACTGCAAGAACAAGCTCCTGAATCAAGGCAATGTCTCACAAGGTTAATGCAAACAAAAAACCATCAATGAAACACAAACCTAGATGCAAAGTATGAAGTGGAGGGCGGGAATACAGTTATATAATTATGAGGTGCATAGAAGTCCGTTTATGCTGAATCCTGGCGATCCTATTTGGTTCCTGTTCCATTTTCATGTTCTCTATAATATATTTCAGAAACAAGACAGAAAAAACTGATGAAATTTTTCTTAATTGTAATTTTGTTTCTTCATGACCTCTCTTTAGTAGAGCTTTTGGAAACACATAAAACAACCTTTTTCCTGTTGTTAATTATGGAGCTTTTTTTGGAGAAACGGATTTTCAGAAAATTGTTTTCAACAGCTAGCCAAACAGGTTTTTCAGTCTGAAAAAGGGTTTGTCTCAAGAACAAAAAACAGTTTTCAGAAACACGAGCTAAACTTGCCCTAAACTTTAGACTTTACTAGCTCGAGCCAAACATGCCAGGCAAGTATGGCTAGTACACAAACAGAAACAAGGTTAGACTCTAACTTTAGGATGCATTTTTCCTTCCATATGCTTTCGGAGGAGAGGACACCATGTAAGGTGGAACAACCCCAAATTACTAAAAGAAGTTAAATGATAAGTCAGCCTCTTTTTGATCTTGTACAAACATCAAAAACTCTTGCATCCCCAACACCACAAACTCTGAAACTATCCAGAATGGAAGTGTTCGCACCAACTCTCAATCCTGTACCACCTTCAAAACCTCAAAGGCAAGGAGACAAGAAGATAATCAGATATAATTCTCAAAAGCAGGTCACTGACAACCATTAGCTTAATGAAAAGCAATTATAGAAGAAGGGATTTAAAAGTTTTTCCACTGCATTCAATGCCAAATCAAAGCATCTCTCATAACATCCAAATAACACAAGAGGTGAGAATGAAAAATATCCCAACCTCCAATATCCATCCACTTCCCTTGTTTGAGTTCACAATCCATCTCCGCTAACTTCCCTTTCCCATGTTCATAACACCAAAATTACAGAACTAAAAGCGCTTTGCTCAAAGAAGCAACTTCCTTATCCTATTTAAAATATCTATACTGACATTTACTGAAATGAAATCAGAACTTGTCTCGTATACCTCCTCAAACTGCCCTTTCCCACGTTCATAAGACCAAAATCGCTGAACTAAAGGTCCTTTATTCAAAGTAGCAACTTCTTATCCTATTTAAAACATGTATAATCACTTTCACTAAAACGATATTTAAAATTGTTTTGTGTACTCCCTCCACTCTCCCCTTTTAGTACTCTTCCAACAGAAACATCCCTTTGAACCTTTACCAATCCCTTATGCACTCTTAATCTAATTGTGAAAACTGGATTATATTAAAAGGGAAGACTTGTATGGTCAACAATCTCTTTAGACAAATACAACTTCTGCCCTGCTAGTTCCCAATTTGTCTGCTCCACTGTTGCTTTTGATTCTAGCATGGACTTGAATGAGGAATCCAAATGCAATCCAAAGAAATGCATGGGCCCATGTATAGGAATTGTCATTGATTACATATACAATGGAAAATGTTTCTTTAAGGTACTCATGGCATGCCTAAGCCCCAGAACTCCACATATGTTTTGTGTAAATGATGCAGATCACCTAGGAATAAAAGGGAATGGAGTTTTGGCCATTCCTTTTATCTTAGAGGAAGTACTATGATGTGTAGACTACTGTCTTAGGCACGAAGATGATCATGTCGCCTTGCCTCTTGGGAATTTAAGATAGCATAAATCCTCAATGCAATCACGAAGTCTGTCCTTGCCCATAGTTATGCAGCACACTTTTTAATAAAAAGCATGCCAAAGCCATCCAGAAAGTAAATTCCATCTCTAGCAAGTACTTAATCAAGTTTGCAAACTCGTTAATGTTATCCTTTTGATTGTGAACCACCTTAAGTCAAGGTCCTTATTCTTAACCTATTATCTCCACCAAATTCTCAAAAATACACAGAAATTTACTTGCTTAGATTTATGGTTCATGCCCCGTTGTTTGGACTCTGGAAGCCAATTTATTGAACACTGTCTTTAATTTTTCCACTCCATAGAGTACTTTTTTATGCGAAAAGTCTAAACAATTTACATCATTACGAAGCAAATAACATACAGAAGCTAGCACCCGGTGAAAGAAAATAATAGCATTTTCATCGAGCATTCACTTTCAGATTTGAAATGGACATTATTTTCACGTTCACACACCAAAATGAATACATCAAATATTAGCAATGAAAAGCGAACATTGACTATTACCAATGAAAGGGTGCATCCACAGGATATAAACTAAGCTAAACAAAGAGAACTGAAATGAATAAATTGAAAACAACATAATCTAGATGATATTTCAGTTTATCATACCTCTGCACTCAGTCTTTGCACCATGAAGGTAGCATCTGCCCTTGCATTTACAAATCGCCATTGCAAATAACGGTTATACAGAAGCCTCAACATGTGTGCATCGACAATTCTATCCTCCCCCATCTTCCCTCTCCTTAAATCAACAGAGAAACTAAGAATGGAAGGTGTACTGCTGCTCATTGGTCTCACCCTTGAAGGACTAGACATCCCTCTAGACGGAGATGAAAATGAAGATGTCCAAAGCTTACCAGGAGATGCAGGCCTTGTAGCTCCCCTAATAGGTGATGCTGCCATCATTCTTGGAGAAGCCAAAGGACCATCACTACTAAACCTTTTTGATTGAATAGCCTTTGGTGAAACACCCATTCTAGAACCGGGACTAGTAGATAAGGGTGAACCTGGATCCTGCAACCTCCTCATCCTGCTATTAGTTTCCTGCCAAAACCTTGCCGAAACAGCAATGCCACGAGCCCCGGTTTTCCATTTACCAATTTCTGTCACTCCAGAAGTGCTACCAGAGGAGACACTATCACTATCAGAAGCAGTGAGATCACCAGTATAAGATGACTCATTAACTGAAATAGTATCTGGGTTTTGCTTAGCAATATTGCCTAAATCCAAACTCAACCTCCTACCCTCACCAACCATCATAGACTGCTGCAATGACTTAACCCCCGTTAACCCAGATCCAACAACCCTCTTATCTCCACCACAACCAACAACAACACTACAATCCAAACTCCTAGACAACAGTTGATTCCGCTCCTTCAAATTCCCTTCTCTACTCCTCCCTGGCCACCTATGGTGATCCACAGGCCTAGAATTCTCACCCTGATCCCCCGCAGGAGTAGCTCTCCTCCTCTCAGGAGTGGCTTTTCTGGCCACGTTATTTTGTGGTGGTGTCACAGACTTAGCTTTACTAATTGGAAGTGAAAAGGCCTCACCTTGAAAAGAAACTGATAAACTCCTTGTTGAAGTAATCAACATCTTCGTCGCAGCTGACATTTCAGCATTGCCTTGTGGGTTTGGTGTTGTTTCCCTTGAAGAAGTAACAGGCCTTCTTCTATCAACAGATTGGGATCTTTTAGACCCAGAAAGAAAAGGACTTGCAGTTGTTGTTGATGGTGTGTGTGAAGTTCCAGAATTGGTAGACCTTGAAAGTAACGGAGAAGGAAGTCTCTTTGGAAATGAAGAGCTTGAAGATGAAGAACTTGAAGTGGTGGTGGTGGTCGTTGTCGTCGAAGTGGAAGGAGAGGGAGAGAGGTACCTAGAAGGGACTTGTTTGCCTCTGGGTTTTCTTGTTGCAATGTGTGTACTCCCATTGTTTTGTTGTTGGTCTTTCCCTGAAGGTAAAAGTGGGGGTCTTGTTAGATTAGGGGTTTTGTCAGTTGAACTAGTAGCTGCTGCTGCTGCTTCTTGAGGAAAGGCAGCCACCATTCTGTGTGTGATGAATCTGGTTTACGAGTTTCTCACATTGCCTCTTGAAAAAGCATAGGTTTTACGCTTCTCTCACATTAAAGACACAACATCGTGGTTTTCATGGTTAAATCCTGCAAAAAAAGTTGGGGAAAGTTAGGATTTTGAGCAAGAAATAGGAAACCCAAAATGGGTTTCAGATGGATTAGCCTGCATTTTTACCTTTTACTTCTGTTTTGGGTTTGAGGGAGATCAGAGAGAGTAGGTGAGAGAGGTGAGATTTGCGAGAGGAGAATCACAGGTGGGCTTATGTGAGTGTGTGTGTTTTGGGTGTAGGTTTTGGTGAATCTTTGGAGAGAAGTAATGATAATTTAATTGTGTTTGCGCCATTTTTTAGTTCTGATAAAACTTTCAATTACGGTTAGAGCATGGTTTTCCTTTGGTTTTTCTACTCTACTCTACTACGCCCCTTCATTTTGTATAGAGTTCTGGTATTTGACTGAGAAGGTTGGTATTTGTTTTTTAATGGTGTCTCTGTCTCGCGCTACACCTACAAACCAGAGGAAACTCGTTATCCTTTGCTTCATTTTTCTTACTGATTAGGTACTTAGGATTGTGACGGTGATAACACACTTGAATGAATCAAGCATCTGTACAATAACATCATGCTTGTCATTTATTAAGTACATTCATGATCATGCTCCCTGCCAAGCTATATAATTCAAGAGGGATTTAGTTTTTTTATTTTTTTTCAAAGGTAATTCGGTAAATGATGTTTTCAAGTATGCAGATTTATATCATTCTAGTTTGTGCGAGAAAATATATATGATTGCCGAGAAAACAAAAAAAGAAACTGGACACCGACAGTATTTGAACTGTTAATTGCTTTCAATTAATTTATTTTTGTAAAATGATTACGGGTGGTTTTCCATATTTACTCACAATTATAGTTCCCTGAAAAGGTAAGAGAATCAAAGCTGGGCTGCTGGGGTCATTTATTATAGATTTTTATCATCACGTTACTTGATTTATGAATCTTTCCAATGATGCCTGTGAACCAGGTTCTTGGCCCAAAGGGGTCACTTGAATGAAAACAATGGTCAAATAAAAAAACAGAGAGCTTGAAGAAGACCCTCGTGTACCGTCAAATGAGCATGATTGAACAGTAGTCTTGATGAGAATTAGACAGTAGAGTTACGAATCCAGCTGCTTCAGAACAAAGTCAAGTAGGATTCTGGAGCAACGACATCTATCCAACCGATCCACAAGCAAGGAATTGTTTTGTTTTATAACCTTGTGTTCATACGAATAATTGAAAAATTGGCGGAGCATCCTCCCACGTCCATGTTTTTGGCATTTTCCAAGCCACTCGTTAGGAAGTCACTTCTTTGCTGGTGGATTAGCAAAGAAGGCAGGGTATAAGTCAATAGGCTTTCAATATAGAGAACAAAAACCAATGATTTTGTAGCCTTTTATGGATATACTTGAGCAATAATCTCTTAAAAAAAGAAAAAGAAAACAGTCAAGAACTCTCATGTATATGGTGCAAGAAAAAAACCAGTTGAAGGTAAAAAAACAAAGACAAAAAACAATTGTTTGTGGTGACAAACCTCCTAGGTCAATCAATAAATATACGAGGCTGCTGGAAGTGCAGAATTAACAAGATTAAAGAGCACACAGAGGTAGAGAAAGAGAGGGGTGGCTGAGCTAGACTGAGAGAGACAGCCTTGATGAAAAGAGCTCTCGAGCAGACAAGGAGGGAGTATGCTGGTGTCGTCAATATGAAAATGCTACTATCTTGAAGAAAAGTTAAAAAAAAAGGCGACAAAAACGCCATGTGATTTTTGCAAGCTAAGCTACACAGCCCATTTGTTAGTTAATAATTTGTTTTTTTATGCTAATTAAAGATGCAGTAAGATGCAACATCTCATTCCATCTTTCTCAACCTCTCTACAAACCCTTGCTTTTTTAATCCTGTATTTCTTATAATTAATTTCTCCCCTGATCCTGCTCAGATGACAGACCACTAGCCTTGCTTGCTTAGATCTAGGTTGTACTTGGTGTTCCATTATTGTACATGTAATAACCTAGGAAAAGATGTCTTCAAATATAAATGATGTAATCATAATTTTTTTTTTTAGTAGTGTTGTAGTTGTTATAAGATTATAATTTTTGTTTAAAAAAAAAAGAAAAACAAGTTTTTTTTTATATTTTTTTTACACTTGATATTTTTATAATTTTGCATTTAACATATATATATATATTTTTTATTTTTAGTTTTTACTACTTTTTTTTAGAAAAAAAATATTATATTTTATATTTTAAATATTTATCACTCTATATTTGATCTATTTATACTATTTTTTGTTTTTTTTTTTTTAAACTTATTATAAAAAGACTATGAAAAATGATGTTTTAATGTAACAATTGCAATATTATTTTATTCTTCAGGTATGTTAAAAAATAGTTTAAATTCTTATATGTTTTTATTAACGCATATAATATTTACTATATTTTATTATATGTAATCATCAATTTTTTAATTCACGGTTATATTTTTTACTCGATATCAAAAAACGTTCTAATAATACCTACACAGTAATTCTTTTGCTTTGAAAAAATAATTATTCGACCTGCAGCAAGACGAGTTGAATAGACACGTTTAACACTTTATTTTTTGTATTTATTAGCACAAATAATTCTTGATATATTTAATTAAATGCATGCATAAACTTTTTTTTTATAATTAGATTTTCTTAAAAAAAAAAACACATTTGAAACAATAACTAGTTAATTACTAACTGAAAAAGTTTCGGACAAGAGGCAGCTTAATTGCCTGAATTCAACAATTATATATTGTTTCCGAACCATGAAACAATAAATTACATGTAAACAAATGAAGGTCAGCTTCCCTGGAAAATTCAGCAAAGTTTCCTTTTCCATCGAAGTTGTTTTCAATTTGGTGGTCGGTCCCTATGAACCCATATCTAGTTGACTTCTTGTGGCCGGAAAACAGTGAAAGCAATTATAGTCAACTGTAAAAAGGGAATGGAGAGATGTAGGGTCGTATAAATGGATGCTTCTAGAGTACTTTTAATCCCCATAATATATTTCTTAAAATAAATACTTTATTGGTAGATAATACTTGAGAGCACAAGAAAAGAAATATACCATGATGAAAATTATTTAAAAAATAATTAAATTTGGTGATGGGTAATGATTTAGAAAGGATAAGATTTAGATATCGATCATGGTATTTTGATAGAAAGAAACAGGTTTATTCCATGATATTCCAAATAGAGGGCATCAAAGGTTACTGAATAAAGACATCTTCCAAAAAAAAAAATACCCAACCGAAGGTTTGGTCGAGTGGTTGTTCTGTCATCACCGGCACTTACAAGCTACAAGGACTCCGATTAAACTCTCACCCTTCACCGGTAAAAAGCACAAGAATTGAAGGGCGACCGCTAGAGGAGGAGGAGGAGGAGGAGGAGGCCAGCGGCTACGAGCGAAAATATAGTTATATCTCTCTTGCCCTTTATGTTATTAAATCTTTAATTGGATCAATTTTATCTCTAAACACATCTTAAACTTTTCATATAGATAAGATTCTCAAGTTAACTCAAGGGATTAGACACATGATTTGCGCAATAATCTAAAATCTTAATATAAATGTTCAAATATAAATTTATTATTGTTGGTAAATTGATATGAGAATCCCATATAAATATTAAATTAAAAACTTAATTTAAGGTTAAGAATAAAATTGGTGGCACTCGGAAGTGTAGTAGAAGTTGTTTTTTAAAGTGTTTTTCGTTAAAAAATATATTAAAATAATTTTTTATATATTTAAAAAAAATTATTTTTAACACCAGCACATAAAACGATATAAGAACATAAATTTTAAGGGAAAAAAATTCAAAATTTTACAAAATATAATTTGAAATGTTATTCAATTAGAGATATATAGAAGAAAATACCCTCATTACATTATATTGATAAAATAGCCATCAAGTGTAGATTTATGTATTAAAAATTAACAAACAACTTAGAATCTTAAGATGAAAATGGCGCATTAAGAGCTCTGGCTACATGGAGAAAAGAAGATAATAAGACCTGTGGAAGGAATGAGACTTAAAATGAACTCCATGCTACAATTAATTTAAAAGCAAAACAGAGCACTTAAGTGATGTTTGTTTAATTTGGTACCAATTAACCCACTTTGAAAGTGAGAATATAATTGGGAGTGCGATTTAGTCGAGACCCATAAATATCCAGCATTGGTTTACCTTTCCACCTCAACCCAACCCCACATATAAAAAGATTGCGACAGCTTGTTATTAAAGAAAATTATAAAGAAAACAATTGGGAAAGCGATTTGTGGTGCATGCATTGAACTGTGCTTCATAATTTCCTTAGAACCGAAGATTCAGAGGCAACTAAAAAGAAGCACTGGGTAAAAAAACATGAGGGCAACGTCTTGGAGAATTTACACAACCTCCCTTTTCGACCATTGCAATCTAGATCTACCATGGCTGACCTACAGGTTTTCTGGAATGAAAACATATTAAACAAACAGCTTAATCAGCATGTGTCTCTAAAATGTAAGAGATGCACTACTTGAACGCCTACAAGATTAAGATTTTATGTTATAACAAGTTTCATGGATGACACGATTATATTCTCTCAGGGATTTGCATTCCAGGTAATGAGGATAAGGTTCAGGGCTCAGCTGTATATATCCACGAGTAAAAATAAATGATAATGGTGGGAAGGAGGAGGAAATGTTGTATAATCCCAATTGGAGAGATGAAGCATTCATGAAAATCCCAGATGCGTGCTTCAATGATAGAGATGATTGATTGGTGCTTGAAAGAAATGTGAAAGGGGCACACAGAATACCTTGGAACAGAAGAAATAGTGGTTAAGGAAGTTGGTGAAGGAGATTATTGCAGTCACTTTTAGCTTGTATGTGCTTTTATTTCTCATTTAGGTGATTGCAGTGTATGTGACCATTTAAGGTTACTTAACAGCATGCATCAGTAGTTAAATTTTGTTAGGCTAAACTTTATCAGCTTGAACGATGCCTGGGCACTAAAAGAGAGCAAACTGATGCCTAATTCAAGGTTTCAGTTTCAAGAGTCACAGAATGAGTCTTAGCTATGCAAAACAAATGCCATTTTCAGAATCTTCAAGTCAAAAACAAGCATTAGAAAAGTAAGTTTGCTACAACGAAGTATATGCATGTTTGCCTTTTAGACCATCATACAGGCAAACAAACTTAGGGCAGCTTGCGAAACATGCTGACCCTGATTTAAGGCTTCAGACAACAACCTGAACTTTGAAATAGCCAGTCTTTCAAAACTACTAAGGACTTGCTTTTGGCTGGAGATAGAATGTTTAAGCAGGTGGAGGTGAATCGAACCTGTCATGCTTTGGGGGATACGGTGGTGTCGGTCCTGGAATGTAAGGTACGATAGGAGTGCCATGCTCAATTGGGCTGGACACTGTAGTGGCAGTAGATTTCAAAGCTGGATCAATCTGGCTGTGGCCTTCGAATCTTCGTTGTCTGTCTGAATCTCCTCCCTAGAGATTCCCTGTCTCTAGCTTCCCTCCTGGATACAGAGAAATCACATAATAATAGGAAGAAAATCCATTAATTTTACATTTAGCAGTCTTATATTTCAAGATTCTGAATTTCTCATCCTACAGCACAAACAAATGCCTTCTTGGCAACTTCATAAATTCATGTACGGGGCGGATTTAGGATTGAGTCAAATGTTAAAGAATTAAGTATACCTTTAGTTCTTTCATTGGTATGCTAGCTGCCATACCATCTTCAGTTTTGGGGAAATTCACATCTGGGTTTAACGTGATATAACAGAAATGATCAGAAAAGAGACAACGTCGGACTTCAATTAACAATTTGAACATTGTTTTATGTCACGAGTCATAATCAATGTTCAGATGATCGGTGCAAAACACTCTGATGAGCTCGAAATAATCGATCTCGTATGACATCTCCATTAATATGGAAAAGGTAGGGCCACTCACTTTATTAACTCTGTGCAAAGGTGAACCACCTATACAACTCTGTTCAGCAGAATCATGAACTGTCATGTTCATTGTTTAGATCCACGTAAAGTTCAACTGGAATCTAGGCTTCTATATATTTTCCTTCGGCGCCTTTTTTTCCCCAAAGCATTTAACATCTCTAAAAGGGTGCACAGGTATTTGTTATTAGCAGGCGATCTGTTCGTCTTGTAGCTAGTAAATAATTGCAGTAACAGTAAAAGAAAATGGATACGCTCTGACTAAGAACAAACAAAGAATTGGGAAAATTTAACATGAGATTGGCAAGCACAAATTTAACTTTACATGTTTTCTGTGGTGTGTTTATGCATGTCATCACAGAAACCAGATCAAATAATATGCCCGAATTTGTTAAGAATGGATAGGGTGATTACAATAAAAGGTCAGTCCTCCATCATCCTCAAGGACACACCGGAGAAAATGGACTTTATCCACTCCTATCTTCTACGTGATTATCAGTGGTCCTGTTTGGCGAGTGTGAGATAAAATTAAGAATCATTATTGTTCTGGTGTCAGGGATCCTATATAAAAAGATATCAGTCCCTACTGACACCCAGTTCGGGCAAAGTGCTCAAGAATAGTTGACTTGAGTAAACGTTTGCAGTTTCTCTTTAGCTCTACACGGATGATAAGAAACAGTCTTTCGCAGTTCGGTGCTTCTATGTCTGTTGGTGCAGAGCACGTTCCATGATTAAGGGAAGTCCATTCAAAGTGCAAGCATAAATTACATGATAGCACAAAAAGGAATGTTAGCATCATCAGGGCCAGGACCACTACATATGTGCTTGTTAAGCAGCTAGCTAAAATGGAGAGGACACCACACGCTGTAAAGCATTGTCAAATCATACAATACATAAAGGTAGGATAAAAGTAATGATATGGAATTCTTACGTCAAGAGCTCATTCAATGTAGATCAAGGAAGTGAGATAAGGGAAAAGATAGTAAACAAAAAGATTTTACACTATTAGAGCATAATCTTCGAACACACAGTTGGAATTTGCGGCAAAATCTACAAGTTTTAAGTACCAAAAAGAATTGCCTCCGGTCTTCCTCCGGTTCTTAGCCCTATAAATGATAATTCTGGATCCATTACTTAGTAATGATGGTGAAACTTAGATCATGATCCTTTAATTACAGACCTTGCTATCAAAAGAAAACACTTGGTGATTGCTTACTCTACTTTATGCTCGACAGGCACATGCATAGATGATGGACCGTGAAAAGGAAATTGTTGGAAACAGAAAGATGCATGGCCCAGTGGTCCAAGGGGATCATTGCTTAAATGGTAATGGAGTTCGCATGGAAAAGTTTATGCACCATTACTTTGGGGTTTGGCAACGAAAGCGAGTCCATATACAGTCGTCTGAAATATAATGGTACTATTAAATCAATCAGAAGATCAATATTTAAAAAAAAAAAAAAACATATTTTTAGCTTGTAAAAGACAAGGACCAGAACAAAAATAGTGATACCTCGATGAATATGAAAGCATTCTGACACTGTACTTTTACCAGCACAACACTACAAGTGTTACAAATACAGCTAAACTGTGGCAGAGAAACAGAGGGAAAATATGGCAACAAGGAGCAAAGAACATATGGTCGTTCCTCTTGAAAATTTACTTAGAATCTATATGTAAAGATAGAATAAAATTCAATGAACAAGGTATTAAAATGGAACTATATATATATATTAACTAATATACTAAACCGTCCCACACACATTTTACTATGGATTACAACAATAATCCACAATGATTCTTTCCTTCTTTTTTTTTACTTTTCTTTTTTTTTCATTTTTTTTTAAATTATTTTTTTTCAACTTTCCTAATTTTTCTTTTTTCATTTATTTTTTTTTTGTTTTTTTCAAAATTATTTTTGTTAATTTTACTTTTTAAATATTGACCTGGTTAAAATTTTTGCTTTGTAATTTTTTTAAAAAATACTGCGGATTGCTGCGATGTTTTTCCACATAGTTTTTCTATTTTATTTCTTTATTTTTTAAAATTATATTTTTTGATTTTTTTTAACTGTTCCCCCACACATATTTCACTGTGGATTACAACAGTAATCCACGGTGATTCTTCCCCACTTCTTTTTTTTTCGTTTTTTTTCAAAAAAAAATTTCAAAATTACTTTTTTTTTCAACTTTCCTAATTTTTTTTTCTTTTGTTTTTTCTAAAATTATTTTTGTTGATTTTACTTTTTAAATATTGACCTGGTTAAAATTTTTGCTTTGTAATTTTTTTTTTGAAAATACTGTGAATTGTTACGGTGTTTTTCCACATAGTTTTTCTATTTTATTTCTTTATTTTTTAAAATTATATTTTTTGATTTTTTTTTAATATGAAGCTGATTGAGAATTTAGTTTTGTAATTTTTTTTCTTTAAAACATTGTTTATTGCTACAGTGTTTCTCCGCATGGTTTTTTTTATGATTTTCTCCGAAATTATATTTTTTTATTTTATTTTTTAATATTGAGCTGGTTAAAAATTACAGTTACAATATGTGAGGAAAGCACTTTAACTTTCCTCAAAAATTACTGTTGGTTGCTACAATGTTTTTTCCCACATGGTTTTTTTCTGTTTTCGTTATGTTTTTCCCTAAAATTATCTTTGTCAATTTTATTTTTTAAATATTAAGTTGGTTAAGAATTATAATTACAAGTAAATACAAGTTTTTCCTCAAAAAACACTATGGATTGATATAGTTTTTCCTCACATAGTTTTTTTCCAGTTTCTTTTGTGTTTTTTTTTGTAATATTTTTTTCCAAAATCATTTTCGTCCATTTTATTTTTTTTAAATATTTAGTTGGTTAAAATTTAACTTTGTAATAAAGCTTAATCATGTGGGGAAAGTATTGTAGCTTTGCTCATAAAACACTGTGGATTGCTACAGTGTTTCTCCGCATAGTTTTTTTTGTTATAATTTTTTTCAAATTATCTTTTTCAATTTTATTTTTTTTATATTGAGTTGTTTGTGAATTAAAATTATAAGTCATTACAAATAAGGCTAAATCACGTGGGGAAGCACTGTAGCTTTCATCACAAAACACTATGAATTGCTACAGTGTTTCCAACATGATTTTTTCCCCTTTTTTTGGTGTTTGTTTTTCTTTTTCTAAAATTATCTATGTTGATTTTTTTTTAATATTGAGCCGATTAAGAATTTAGCTTTGTTATTTTTTTTCTTTAAAACACTGTGAATTGTTGTAGTGTTTTTCCATGTGATTTTTTTATGATTTTTTCCAAAATTATCTTTGTCGATTTTTTTTTAATATTGAGTTGGTTAAGAATTATAATTACAATAAAGCTAAATCATATGAAGAAAGCGTTGTAGTTTTTCTCACAAAACACTGTGGATTGCTATAATATTTCTCTAAATAGTTTTTTAGTTTATTTTATTGGGAAAAACGCTATAATTTTCCTCATAAAACATTGTCAATTACTGCAACATCTTTTCTCATGGGTTTTTTTCCTTCCAAAATTATCTTTGTTGGTTTTTTTTAATATTAAGTTGGTAGAGAATTTAGCTTTGTATTTTTTATTTTTTTTTGCTTTTTATTAACTGAAAAGCTAAATCATGTGGCGAAAGCACTATATCTTTCCTCACAAAACACTGTAGATTACTACAAATAATTTTGTTTAGTCTCTAAGTTTTTGATCACCAACACAACTTTTTTTTCCGTCATAAAATATTTGTTCCATTATACCTTTAATTTCTATTACTTATCTAGCGCTGGTTCACAATTATAACACTATCAAGTGCATTTGTTTTATAAGCCCGCGGCAGTGCGCAGGCAAGTCATCTCGTGTGTGTGTGTGTGTGTGTGTGTAAACCTTGGGTTAATAGAACTTACCATGAGAAGAGGAATGACTGGAAGACATAAAAGCCGTCCCAGCAAGAAGGATCAAAGCCCAGAATCCAAACACAGCCGATATCCTCGCCATGTCTCACAAACGAACAAATTGAAATTCCCTAAATGCCAAGTACAAATTTAGCAGTGGGTTTTGTTGTTTGATAACTCTAAACGTTTGGGTTTTTAAAAAACAATTAGCACAATAAATTTAAAGTTTTGTCAAAATAATACTATTTAAAAAGATTTAATGAAATAATATACTTTGACCGTGTCGCGTTTCAAAAACATGGTTTTAGTAAATGTTCCTATTAAAAAGCGCAACATTAATTAAAATTTAAATTTTCATTGTTTCGAAGAATACACAAACTAGATACCTTCTCTCTCTAAAAGCCAAACAACACCCTTATAGTCTCCCTAAAAAACCCATCAAATACTTTTATTTTGCCTTTAGAACAACAAAAAATCAAACACATCCAGTCTTTAAGTATCCTCGGACGTGTTCTGGGTTCAAAATCGATTGTTCCCTTTACTGTCATCATTATCATCACCTCCCCAACCATTTTTCTAGTTTTACAAGTAAAGTAAATATATTACATTGCTATGAATTTAATGAATTTATGTTTGATTTGGTTGAAATGAAATAATTAATTAGGTTAAATTTAGGGTTAGTTGAATTAATATTAAATTAGTTAACAATGTCATCAATTAGGTTTGATTTGACATAGTTGAACATGGAAAAAAAAAGTTGAATTAATTATGAATTAATTACTTCAATTAGTTATGTGTTGCGTTTAATTGATGTTAAGTTGTCGAATTTGAAATTTTACGTGTATTTTTGGAATCAGCTAAAACTGTAATTAACTACATTTGATAATTTCATATAAAAAAGCACAAATGCAATAGAATTATGATGTATTACATGTTACATTGAATTGTTGATAAGTTAATGAATTTGATATTTTCTTTGAATTATATTAACTTGCTATGAGTTTGTTAATTTAATGCAATTAAGCATAAAAATATCAATTAGATTTCGTATAATTAATTACGAGATGACATGCATGCGTGCTGCTGCATGCTTATAAAACAAATTCACTTGATAGTGTTATACTTGTGAATCAGCGTTAGATAAATAATAAAAACTAAAGGTATGATGGAGCAAATATTTCATGACGAAGAAAAAAGTTGTGTTGGTGATCAAAAACTTATAGACTGAACAAAATGATTTGTAGCAATCTACAGTATTTTGTGAGGAAATATACAGTGCTTTCGCGACATGATTTAGCTTTTCTGTTAATAAAAAGCAAAAAAAATTATAAAGCTAAATTCTCTACCAACTTAATATTAAAAAAAAAAACCAACAAAGATAATTTTGGAAGGAAAAAAACCTATGAGAAAAAATATTGTAGCAATTGATAATATTTTGTGAGGAAAAGTACAGTGTTTTCCCTAATAAAATAAAATAAAAAACCATTTAGAGAAATATTGTAGCAATTCACAGTGTTTTGTGAGAAAAACTACAACGCTTTTCTCATATGATTTATCTTTATTGTAATTATAATTCTTAACCAACTTAATATTCAAAAAACATTCGACAAATATGATTTTAGAAAAAATCATAAAAAAATCATATGGGAAAACACTGCAATAATTCATGGTGTTTTAAAAAAAAATTACAAAGATAAATTCGTAATTAGCTCAATATTAAAAAAATTTGACAGAGATAATTTTAAAAAAAACAAAATAACAAAAAAAACACCAAAAAGGGGGGGAATCATATTGGAAACACTGTAGCATTTCTCAGTGTTTTTTGATGAAAGCTACAGTTCTTCCCCATATGATTTAGTTTTATTTGTAATAACTTGTAATTGTAATTCTCAAACAACTCAAATTAAAAAAATAAAATTGACAAAGATAATTTAAAAAAAATTATAAGAAAAAAATCATGTGGAGAGACACTGTAACAATTCACACTGTTTTGTGAGGAAAGCTAAAATGCTTTCCCCACATGATTAAGTTTTATTACAAAGTTAAATTCTAACCAACTCAATATGAAAAAAAAATCTACGAAGATAATTTTGGAAAAAATATTACAAAAAAAGAAAACACAAAAGAAATTGGAAAAAAACCATGTGAGAAAAAATTGTATCAATCCATAGTGTTTTGTGATGAAAACTTGTATTTACTTGTAATTGCAATTCTTAACCAGCTTAATATTTAAAAAATAAAATTGACAAAAACAATTTTAAGGAAAAACATAACAAAAACAGAAAAAAAAACCATGTGGGAAAAAACATTGTAGCAATCCATAGTAAGTTACGAAGAAAGTTACAATGATTTCCTCACATATTGTAACTGTAATTTTTTACCAGCTCAATATTAAAAAAATAAATAAAAAAAGATAATTTCTGAGAAAATTATAAAAAAAAAACTATGCGGAGAAACACTGTAGCAATCAATAATGTTTTAAAGAAAAAAATTACGAGACTAAATTATTAATCAGCTCAATATTAAAAAAAATCGACAAATATAATTTTGAAAAATAAAAAAATAAAATAGAAAAACTATGTGGGAAAACACCGCAGCAATCCACAGTATTTTAAAGCAAAAAAATTACAAAGCAAAATTTTTAACTAGCTTAATATTTAAAAATTAAAATCAACAAAAATAATTTTGAAAAAAAATAAATGAAAAAAAAAACAAAACAGAGGAAAGTTGGAAAAAAAATGAAAAAATGCAAAAAAAAAAAAGGAATGCACTGTAGATTATGGTTGTAATCCACAGTGATTTTAGGTGTGGAGGAACCACTATTCCCCCACACCATTTAAATGTATGTATAATGTTTATTTTAGATGTATGTATAATGTTTATTTTTTGGTGAATTTGCCTTAACGTTAAGTTTTGGGAATTTGATATGGATTTTGCCAATTAGTGTTGGGGTAATGCAATTTAGTTAAAATTGCATCCAATTGACCAAAATCTAATTATTGTTTTTACAAAATATCTTATGATATATTTTTGTTATATCATTACGGTGGCACTATTGTTCATGATGTGAACAGTGGTACCACATACAATGACGGGAGTAATTTGTTGTTAAATGGTAATTTAGACATGTCATATACAAAAATGAGAAACAATTTGTCATGGATTTGGGTAAAATTATAATAATATTTGTCGCACGTGTGCGTCGTCGCGGCGATAATCCACCATCTCAAGGAAAAATGGTAAGGTCTATCTGGTAAATATGAAGAGACAAGGAATTCTTGTCTCTTATCAGTAAAATATGGACTGGGAGTCGCCACCTAGTAATTTGGTCGCTAGGAACCCTAACTGGTCTTAGAGATCAGGTACGAAGACTGGTTGCGTAAAGGAAAGGTATTAGTACCTCAACTACGCCTTACCTAAGGTAAGCTGTATTGTTTTGTTGTCTGATAAAATTTAATACCGGATTCGTATTGTTGAAATGACAAAAAAAACAAATTGAGATTAAACAAAACATAATAAAAAAAAAGTGGGGAAATCACAAATATTCAACAATATATATATATATATATATTTTAATTTTTGAAAATGGGCCGGACCTGGCCCAAATGTATAGGCTGGGCCGCACCTGGCCCAACTATATGGGTCGGAATCAGCCCAACCCGTTTGAACAGTGCCCTCCACTGTTCACATGCTACGTGAACAATGGAGGGCAGACAGGGACGAAGTCAAAGAAACAAAAGGGAAGAAGGGCTGACCTGTGGTGGTTACTGTCGTTGGCGGAGCTGCTAGAGTCGACAGGCAACGGCGCTGGGGGTTCGCGGTGGCCGGCGGTGTTGCTCCTTCTTCTTCCTCTCTCTTCTATTTTTTCGGTCTTCTCCCTCTCTTATCTGTTCTTGCTCTCTTCTCTTCTCTTTTTTTTTTTCTCTCTTCTGTTCCCTCTCTTTTTTTTCCTCTAGTTTTTCTTCTCCTCCCCTATTTTTATAAGCAAAAACAGGGGAGGGACATGGTTGGGGTGGCCATTGTGTTGCCGCCCCTCCACCACCCTTCCAACACATTGAAAGTATGGGATGTGTCGGTGTCTTTTTGAAAGGGAGTCGGCATCTTTTTGAAGGGAGAGATGGTGGTGATAGAGGAAGAAAAATCTTCTTCTTCCCCTGCTTCGCGCGTCCAGGGGAAGAAGAAGACCCACAGTGCCGTTCAAAACGACACCGTTTCGACCTCTTTTTTTGTGAATAGTATATGAAACGGCGTTGTTTTTCTCAAAACACGTCGTTTCATTTAAATGGGAATTGGCGCCAAAAACGCATCAGATTCAAAATCAGGCCTTCAATTTACACGCATTTTGCATTTTTTTTCCTTGATCTTAGATTTCTTTACTTAAGTCCCTAATTGGCCATCAAACTTCAATATTTATGCAATTAAACCCCTGATTTGACCAAATTAACTCTCAAAATTATATTTTGACCCAAAACTTGAATTTCTTCCAATTATAGCCCAAATTAACTCCAAAATCAATTTTTCTTGCAATTAAAACCTTCATAGATTCAATTAAACCTTCAATAAAATTTAATTGAGTCCATAAAAATCTGATTTTGGACTTTTCTTCCTCAAATTGAATTTTCTTTGTCAACAAGGCTCTCATCAGTCAACAAAATACTGTCAAATTTTAATTTTTGTATTTTTAAACCTCCTCAACCGATTTTTGACCATTTTCTGAGCATTCTGGCATCCTCTTTTCACTGTTATATTTTTTGATAATATTTTTTTTTAATTTTTTTTGTATTTTATTTTTTTGAAGAGATAAAATATGTGAATTGAAAAATAACTCAAAAATAAGTTATGACAATATTGATGTTGAAATAACTTAGAGGTGTCAGATTAGTGAACATCAGTATTATCCTGTATCGATTATGTGTGATGAAAATTTTAAGATAATGATTGTTTCTTTCATCCAAAGTGGTTTGAATATGATGGTATTATATACAAGTAATAGATCAAAATCTATGTATGACTCAACTTTTGTTGGTCCTTCAAGTTCAATCAGTAGAGGTAAAAGTTAATGATTGTTTCTTTCATCCAAAGTGGTTTGAATATGATGGTATTATATACAAGTAATAGATCAAAATCTATGTATGACTCAACTTTTGTTGGTCCTTCAAGTTCAATCAGTAGAGGTAAAAGCAGTTTATTGTCAGATGATTTGTTGTAAAGGATAGATGATATTATGTTTGATAATCCATTTGTTGATCAACATAGATTTGACTATTTTGAGCCTAGTGATAATGAAGATGATGATATGTTAAACTCGAATGTGATGGTAAATGACGATGATGTTGATGATGAAATCATACCTCCTATTCCTAAATTTATAGATGTTTTTTGGTCTAGTTTTGATGTTTCTAATGATTAGGCACTTAATCATAGATGTACGCCAAGAGGGTCTGATTTAGAGGTTGGACAAACATTCAGTAATAAAAATGAATTGGTTAATGTTATTAAACAATGATACAATACACATTACACAGAATGCCGACTCCAATAGTCGAACTCTATATTTATTCAATTACAATATGTGCAAACACCTAGATGTAGGTGGTATTTGCGTGGGGGTATCATAAAAGGTCAGATTCATTTGAGATAGAAAAGTTAAAAGGGCCACAAACATGTGTTTCAACCTTTGTAAGAAAAGACCATTATCAACTTGATACAAATTTTATTGATAATGCTACATCAACCCTTATAATGAATAAGCTTTCAATAACAGTTGCAAACATACAAGATAAAATAAAATTGCATTAAAAGTATAAAATTTCATATGACAAAGCATGGGTTTCAAAACAATAGGTGATTAAGCATCTTTTTGGTTCATATGATGAGTCTTTTGAAAAATTATCTAGGTTGTTATTGGCAATAAAATAATCAAATCCTGAAATAATTATTGATTAGACGTCCAAAGGAAATCTTGATGATATTGCAATGGTTTTTGGTAGAGTTTTTTTAGTTATTTGAACCTTATATTAAAGGTTTCAAGTACTATAGACTGCTCATCAGCTTTGATGGCACATATTTATATGAGTGATATGATGGGAAGTTTTTTTATTGTAGTTGCTTTTGATGCAAATAACATGTGTGTTGATTCTTTATCATAGCGAGCTGACAAGTAACATGCTATCCATGTATTTTTCAAACCATTTGTTTAATAGAAATCATTAAATTTCACCGAATTATTGTTTTTTAATATTTAAAAAAATTATATTAGACGCTTTATTCGGATGAAAAATTGGCGGTTTCTTTGACGTTTTCATTAGCAGGAAGCATAATTTTGAAACCCAATCCGGTGATTGACCCAGTCTAATGATCGGGTCACGGGTCAAATGGGTTGACCCGGGTCAACCAAAAAAAACAATTATCATACTTTAAGTGACCAGAAAATCTATTGCCTTGTCACTCTCTGCTTCGAAATTATCTTCTTGTCAACAACCATCAAACCCCCACTTCAAATTCTTCATTATCTCTCAAAACCTAGCACCCTAAAAAAAACTTGAACTTTGAAATAAGAACCTCCAAAATTAATGAGAATTTAAGAGTTTTGGAATAGATCTGTGAGAAAGAGAGCAAGGGTTGTGGGATGGATCTGACTTATGAAGGGAAGAGAACAAAAGAGAAACAAGAAAGAGAATCAAAGGGAGATTCAAAGGGGTGCTGTAGTGATTATTTAAATAATAAGAAGAAAATTAATTTGTCTTGTTAGTTTAAAGTTACGAGCAAGGAGAACTTGGTTAAGGAATTTGAAATTCTAGAGGTGTGTTTTCAGGTGAGGTAGGGGATACTGTTTTCTTCTTCATTTTTTTGGATTTCGCTTTCTTCTGGCATGTAAATAAATCTATCATTTTCCTCATATGTGACTAGATCCCATCAGCTTGGCCTGTAATCTAGGGCTTCAGTTCTTATTTTCCTAAATTAGTTTAGTGGGGAGAAGCTTTTGATCATATATGAGAAGTTTCTACTGAAGGATTTTGGAGAATATTTGAAAACTTTTGCAAGATTTTTGTTGAGATATTGAAGTACATATCGGAGATATCTAGTTGTTGAAGGAGAGCTATGTCTTCTTGTTTTCAGGTGAGGTAGGGGATACTTGTTTTGATAAAAAAAAAAACAAAAAAAAGGAAGGTAGCCGGGTTTACCCGGGTCACCCGGGTTCTGGGTCAACCAGCCGGGCTAACTCCCCTGCGGGTTTTTACTTAGACCCGGACCGATTCCAAGCCCAGGTCGGCCGGGTCCAGGGTCGACCCACCGGGCCGATCTAGGTTTCAAAACTATGGCAGGAAGGGGATATAGACATTAATAGTCCTACTGATATTTTTTGAGATAGTCAAGCCACATTGCACAAACCAAGTAATGTGGCAGTTCAACTACAAAGACTAGAAAACATATTCCAGTCAATATTGATACGAGTGATGCATTACATAATATAACTCGTCGGGGTAAAAAAAATGATTACAATTAGTTAAGCCTTCATGAAGCTTATATATCACAGTGAGATGTACAAAGAAATGAAATATTTACATATATACATCTTGTGATTACAAATGGGGAGTATTTGATTTAGTATATGAGTATCACACGTTGGGTCATCACTCTCGATCCTAAGCATGTTCCTCCTCCTAGATACATGTAGTACGAGCAATATCCCCAACAGATTTAAAATCTCGTACATAATCAAATCTTTTAATAATTAATATACGTTCAATTTTGATTTTTATGATTTTTATGTATTGATCTTTTAATTTAACACTAATGTTTTATTAATATTAGGTTGACTTCATGCTACAAGAGGGTTGAGAGGCCACATCTTTTCTTTGTGAAACCAATGAAGAAAGCGAATGTCACACCATTGCATCTTAATGGCTAAATGTTTGTCTCTTAATACCATTAGAGAGAGGTTAACTCTTGATGATGTCATGACAGAGAACAAGGTCACTCGGACAGGTTCACGAGCGGGATCAAATCGTGCTAATGATGAGTCTGGATCATCCAATAAATAATGTAAATATAGAGAGATAGATGAGTTATGTTTATATATTCTGAAATTTCAATTATTGAGTATTGTATTATTGAAGAATTTAATATTTATTTTGCGTGTATGTATGTATGTGTATATATATATTTCATTCCTGAAACTTCTTGTGATTATGAAATTTAATTATTTATTGAGTTTAGTTATTTTGATTTTTTGCAGATTTTTTTTAAATGAAAAAATTTTAGATATAGTTCTTATATAATAGAAACTCCATCTAAATTTTGTTAAAATTATTAAAAAATTTACGGTAAAATCATTAACTAAATTAAATATCAAGTAAACAAAATAAATAATAAATCTCATAAAAAACCATTTTTTTTTTGTTATATTGAGGAAATTTGTTGTTGTAAGTGGCAGTATAGTTCAGAACAACAATATTTAGATATTGCAATTTTGATTCACAAACTCCAAAGCTGGTTTAAGAAGCAATTAAAATATCACATTTCCTTTTCACGGTTATCATCGGCAAACGATCTTCCAGTAGCCGATCGTCAGGTACTATTCTAAACAATATGGATGGAAAACAATCTCAATACAAAATTATTGACAAAGTCATCTCGGAAAACAATTTCTCTGACCTGTGCTCCATTTTTCTCTGCCAGTCATTCAAGATCGCATTGAGTAAAACTCTCCGCCTGATCAGTACCCACATTCGCCAGACTAGAATCGAGCCATGCATTGCATGTGAAATTGAGCCGTGCAGTGATGCAATGCATATGAACCTCTCTATTTAACAGCTTGCACAGATCAAGCATACAAGGGGATCCGAGCGGAAAAACTGAGTCATCCAACAAACTCTAACAAGGTTCGCTCAAGAGCTTGTTTGTTCAGGACAACGCCACAAATCCTAATTACACTAGATATCTTGGGTTCAAAAAAGAGCCTGATAAATCCTCTCCAGCATTACCATGGAGAATATTAAAGAAAAAATTGGAGGCCGTTAATATGTTCATCCACATTTACAATGCACTCTCTTTCTAGACAAACCATACAAACCATACGCTGGCTTGCGAGGACCACTGGCGGAAACCATGATTGAAGTATTGGCATTTTGCAAAAATCTTCAGCTACCAATAGACGGCATCTATCACCAGATCATTTAACAAGTACATGATCTGAACAGGTGCATGACACAGTTGAAAAAAAGTAGTTGGTTTGGAATATGATGCAAGACAAGTTTTAAGAGAGACAAGTATAACCCTGGAGACAATTCCAAAATGTTATCAAGTAATTCGAAAACATTCCATTCGCAACATCAATCCAATTTCAGTAATACATCAACTAAGCAAAACATTGTCTTAAGAGTTCACTTCAAACATAAAAATTCTAACAAGATCATACTTGTTCCAGACCCATCTGCTTCTGTGGAAGACACCATCTTCTTCAGCGGTACTGTAAAAGAACCAATGCATAGAATAAGAATGAATTACAGAAATTAAATGCTATTCAATTAATACATAATTGAATTTACCTTGATGAATCCAATTTCCTTGGCATTGCTACGGAAGCACTGTCTGCAGCACATAAGCCCGTACTTCCTGATAATACCATGGGGATTTCCACACACACGGCTGACAAATCAACAATAAAACAAACATCAGAACACATAATTCAATATTTCATGTTTCTATCCAAACCATTACAATCTAGAAACTCGAAATAAAAAGAGGAAGTCAATTTTAGCTTCATCTAACTGAATAATAGGAGAAGATAGTAGCGTAGAAAAGAAAGGTTAGGGATCATTGAACTTCAAAATTAAACTCTAACTAACACATAGCTAAAATCATCATCTTAAGCACTAGCTAATAGCTCTCATAAACAATAAATCATCATATTTCCTGGGAATATCCAAACACAAACATAGATCCGCTTAGATCCCCAGTTACGCACATGAACTATAAAAGCTCCTAGGATAACACGAACATGAAAATAACAGAACAAGTTCCTAGAAACCACACTCCCAAGGAAAACTCTTTCAGACCCAACGCATATTAAAGAAGCATAACAAGAAAAACTGATAGAACCCTTTCTGTCGTAAAGTAAGCAAGTAAATACATCGATTTAATATAAAGTTATACTTCCATTTAAGCAGAGAGAAGGAAAGTATAGGTTACCAAGTGCGAGAACCAGGGCCGTAGTTCTTGGGGTGAGAGTTCCAGACATTAGAGTGACCCATCCTTTCTAGTACCGATCGTTATGGTGAACGAAATCTTGAAGCCGCGAGGGAGAGCTTGAAGCCTGGAGTTTGCAGAGGATTTTTGTATTTGTGAAGGAAAGAGAATATTTATAGTGGTGGTACAAAACCCTAGTTTTCTAGTGCGTGTCGTACGAGCCATGAGGTTGTCGGGTTTGGGCCTTTTTTGGTATTTGACCCAGAGTGACTACTAGTTTGGGCCTGTAGCTCAGAGGCTCGGAGCCCTCTGTAGCATAGGTTTTAGGCCCTTTCTGTATTGATCCGCTCCCAATTTTCTGATATCAATGAATTATGGTAGTAAAATTGAGAATTTTTATTTCTCTGGGGTAAATTATATTTTAGTTCGTTTAAATTCAACAATTGGGCACATAGTCAAAGACATCTCGACACTAATTCCATGGTTTTTTTAAGGGATTCCATTGCGACTCATATTAACTGTTAAATACCTAATAAAACTACCGATAAGCCTACTTTTTTAATTATTATTATTTCAGTTAAAAGAAGTCTTTAGAGTGTTATCGTATATAAGGGAGTTTGAAAGGAAAATATTAGAGGAAATCAAGAAAAAAGACGGAAGAAATAAGTTGTTAGTTAGGCTGCCTTGGCTACTCGACAGCCAAAGACTAGATTGGAACTTACAGCTATATAAGCACGTTGCAACTTGTAGCAGTCACTGGGCGGTGTCGTTTCAGACATCCCGAGCTCTTTCCTAAACCTTACCCATAAAGTTCTTTATATTTCTTCTTTCCCCTCTTGTCTATCAGGGCTGCGTAGTTGAAAGGAATTCAACTGGGTTTGATGTTTCTGTTGAATCAAAATGCAAAAGAAGAAACCTTGTTGAATCAAAATTGCAAGAAAGATTTCAAGCAGTTTTCTTGCTGGTATGACAAACTGTCAAGCTTTAGAGCGTTGCAAGGTCAGCCTGAACAAGATCTCTCCAGTTGCACATCCCATCTTGCTAGATGGATTAATTGCAAAAAGTTCAATGGAATATGAAAAGAAACTGAGTAGGGGGGCCTGGAAAAGCCTACTGAGATAAATTTTGTCTTGTATCTAAATGCTAACAGCAGAGGCGATCAAAATAATAAATCATAAGTTGAACCAATACAATACAATCAAATGGATATTGCCTCAATAAACTGTCATTGACAAATAACGTGTATAACTCATAGCATGGTTTTTGAACTACAGTGCAGCGGTACAGAGGTACATAAATCTTCGTCAAAATTTGTGGTACCTTGAAGATCACATGCTCGTCACTCACATTCTAGCTTGCCCCACCTGGCATCAACTCGTTCGTAAGGGAGTACAAGTTTACCAGGGCTGTTCAAATTACATGATAGCAAGAATACATAGTCTTGCCAGGATTATATATTAAGCAGTTAGTCTACAAGTCCAATGGTGAAATTGGCATCTTAACTCACCTTCTAATAACTACATTATGCAAACGGCACAGCCATTGTGAGAACTCAGTATGGGTCCAGCTTGTACAGGATTTACTCTGTCAAACACATAAATGCAGCCATAACTAACAATGTTTGAAGAGACTTGATAATCATAAGATTAGAAGTTACCCCTTTGTAGTTTATAGCATCATGGTGAAATCAGATATAATAAATTGTCCATAATAGCAGAGTATCAGATAGAAACTAGATGGAAAGGATACCCGGGCAATGTAAAAGAACCATTTCAGAAAGAGGGAGTATAGGGTGTAGAAAACACTTGTAGCCTAGAACACCATATCTGGAGACGGGTACAAGTTCAAAAACAAAAACAAAAAACAGCATCAGCATACCTTAGAACTTCTTTAAAGTGATCTGCACATTCCTGGCAAGGGTACATCCGTGATAGAACTGCCATCTGAATGCCAATGCAATCCTGTTACTTGCTCTTAAAAATCTTACAAGCACACTGAATTGAATCTGATGTTCTATTTTAGACAGGATAAACAAGGATAGAGAGAGAAGTGAAAATTAACACATCTAGTTATATATTGATGAACCAAATGGCACAGCATCGTGAACTTTACAAGTTTAGGTTGAACTGGTTTTTTTTTTAAATATTATTTTTTTATATTAATATTTTTTTTTAATTTTTCTAAATTGTTTTTATATATTGATATCAAAATAAATTTTAAAAAAATATTATTTTGATACATTTTCAAATAAAAAACACTTTAAAAAACAATTTAAACAACAATCCCGAACAGGCTCAAAACTAACCCATTACTCTATGTTATGTGGAGTTAGAACAAAATGTTTTTTCAAACACAAAAAATAATTATCTAAACATTGCTAACATGTATTTAAAAAATAAAATAAGTTTCAACCATGAATTAAGATTAGCTACATATTAAATGATATTTTTATTAAATAATAAAATAAAAATACATTAGATTTATTTGCGTCAACACAAATTGACATGTGAAACTCGCGGAACAATATTGAAAAATGATAAATTGAAAAGTTACTCTAACAAACTCATTGTTGCAAGAAGAAATTGGTAAAAAAAAAAACAACAAACAGCACTTAAATTAAAAAAACTTAATTGAACTTGAGCCAACAAACCAAACTCGTGACACAAGTTATGTATATTATTGGAAAAAAATAATATATCTCATAAATTATTTTTCATTTAATTATACAATAATAAAATGCATGAGAAATTTTTGTATGGAGTATTTTTAAAAAAAAAACCACGACAAGCTCATTGGACTAAGATAGCAAGAGTAGATCATTGATAATAAAAGATGAAATTATATTTTTTTAGTTTTAAGTTAAATAAAAAATAAATTATTGATAACAAATAGCGAAATTTTATTTTTTTTAAAATTGAGGGACAAAAATATATATTAAAAAAAAAGTCTAGATTATGAACTCAATCGAGTTTAATAATTTTTATAATTAATTTATATCTAATCTAAATATAATACAAAGAAAATAGCTCATGTGTTTAGGCTTTCAAGCTAAGACATGCATACCAAGACCTTTTTTTATCTTTTAAAGAAGAGAATGACCTATATACACTGGAATGTGACAATTTTCTCTTCTTTTTTTTTTTACCAAACTAGGGACTTAAAATGAAAGAAATAAAAATTATGTATTAAAAGTGTATTTCCAACAACTAAAATGATTGATTACCTATTGACTAAAAAAATTGTTCAAATAAAATTTTTAAATAAAATTTAAAAATATCACCTATATTTCATTTTTTTTTCACTTTGATCATCTGCATTTTAATTCAACCCTTAAAAAAAACAATTAAGTATTAATTTGGGCTCAAAAGAGTTTTATTACGCAAAAAAAGATTTGATTATAAAATTAAAAAAATTAAAAATTGATCATTTTATTTTGTAGTGATTTGTAAGAAAATGCATAGTAAAAAAACCTCACGAATTAGTTTTTTTTTTTGGTAATATATCAACTAAATTTTGCATTTGAGACCAACCAACATATATCGACTTGATATATTCTTAAGATTATATCAACTCGGTTCAATGTTTATTAACTGCAAGGGAAATTATTAGACAATTCTTAAGTAGTATTTTTCTAACAAAACTTAAAAATAGAGTTCATGAATGATTATCATTTCTGGACCAATTTTCATGTGAGTAAGATGATATTACATGGCCCGTTTGTTTGCTGGAAAGTAGTTTTTTTATGGAAAGTGAATTCCGGGGAAAGTGAATTCCAGGAAAGTGAATTCCGGGAAAGTATTTTTCGATGTTTGGTAGTGTAATGGAAAATAAGTTGGAAAACATTTTCCAGTGTTTGGTTATGTCATGGAAAATGAGCTGGAAAATAACTTATTAATGTTTTATTTTTCTCAAGTTTATTAAAATAATGAGGAACAAATCTTACAAATTAAAAAGTTGAATGAGAATGAAATTGAAAAAAATATAATTTCATAAATTATCTCAAATAAAATAAATAATAATCAAAATAATAGAGATCAAATCTAAAAAATTAAAAAAATAAAAGGTGAATAAATTAAAATAATAATAATTAACATTTCATAAATTATTTCAAATAAAATAAGTAACAATCAAAAGAATAAGGACCAAATTTGATAGATAAAAAATTTCAATAAAAAAATGATAAGGAAAAAGCAAATAGCAATTATAAAAATAAGGACCAAAATTAATATAAAAATTAAATTTTAAGAGATGGAATTGAAAAATAAATATACAAAACAAATTATATATAGCAATCAAAAGTTTGAGGATCAAATTTAATATAATCAGCAAATAATGATATTTCTAAATTTTTCACAACTTCCGGAAAGTGTTTTCCGCCCAAATTTTTCAGGAAAACACTTTCCTGAAAACTAAGCCAAATTTTCCTTTGACTGGAAAGTGTTTTCCGTTGACCAACTTTTCTAATGGCAAAGAAACACAGGAAAGTTTGGAAAGTGGTTTCCTGGAAACTAAACTAAATTTTTCTTTGACTCGAAAGTGTTTTTCGTTGACCGGAAAGTGTTCTCCGTTGACTGGAAAGTGTTCTCTGTTGACCGGAAAGTGTTTTCCGTTGACCAACTTTTCTAATGGCAAACAAACACAGGAAAGTTTGGAAAGTGATTTTCCGGAAAGTAAATTCTGGGAAACAAACATGGCCCTAGGATGTCTAATGATTTCTACCCGTGGGGAATTGCAATTAGAGCTAACCTTAGTTTTAGTGAACTAAAGAATCTAATTAAAATTTCAAATTTGTTTAAGATTTTTTTAATTTGACAATAAGAGTTCTTTTAAATAATTTTTTACTTTAATTGAAATAACTATTTTTTCAAACGAATTTAATAATATACCTTATATATATATATATATTTTATAAAAAAAAAGATTTTAATGGATACCCATTCCAAAATTCAAACTCAAAAAAAAAAAAATATATATATATATATATATATATATATATATATATATATATATATATGTTTGACTTGTAGTTACCGTTAATGGCAAGTAACAATGCATTTTGGACAATGTTTCGGTTTATAGACATCTTTAGCCCTTATGATATGGGATACGGGGCCAATAAGCATACTTGAGATACTGGTAATTTAAGCTCCCGTATGCCAAAAGTCTGTTGCGTGGTCAAATCTGGCACCCATGGAAATTATCAGTTAAATTACTCCCTACGCCCTTCAAGCAGGAGACGGGGGCACAACTTTCCTTGAGTTTCCAAGAGAGAGATGGACTGATAGGAAGCCCAAAGCAAAGATTTGACCTCCTCATAACATGACAAGCCGACCGGGTCTGCCTTTTGTTCATTGTATCTAAAAATCTAATGGAGAAAGTACTACTACTTGGTTTCTCTTGAAATTCAGGCACAGGTACTTTCCTCCGACAAATTCTTTTTACTTTTATTGATCGGTGTGAAGAAACTAAACTAGCTTCATGGATCCCTAAATATCTGATTTCAGGCAAAACCCAGTTCAACTAAGTCCAGGGTCAAAGTTTAAACCTCCTCTAGATCCTGTCTGTGTGGATGGGTGAAGAGGGAATGGCAATTGATGCAGAGAACAAAGCTAAAACAAGTCCAAAACTGACTCTATTGCCTCTTATTGCTTTGATATTCTATGATGTATCTGGGGGGTCCATTTGGTGTAGAGGATTCAGTGAGGGCTGGAGGTGGCCCTTTATTGTCTTTGCTTGGTTTCTTGATATTCCCTTTAATTTGGAGCATACCAGAAGCTCTAATCACCGCAGAGCTGGCCACGAGTTTCCCTGAGAATGGTGGATATGTTATTTGGATATCTTCAGCTTTTGGTCCCTTCTGGGGTTTCCAAGAAGGATTTTGGAAATGGTTTAGTGGGGTTGTGGACAATGCCCTTTACCCTGTATTGTTTCTTGATTACTTGAAGCGTTCGTTTCCTATTTTTAATCAATTAATAGCTCGAATTCCAGCTCTTTTAGGCATTACAGTTTCTTTGACATATTTGAATTATAGAGGTCTGCATATTGTTGGATTTTCAGCAGTTTCCCTTGCTGTTTTTTCACTTTGTCCATTTGTTGTAATGAGTTTTCTTTCGATCCCTCGAATCAGTCCTAAGCAATGGCTAGCTGTAGATTTTAAGAAAGTAGAATGGAGAGGATACTTCAATTGCATGTTCTGGAACCTGAATTATTGGGATAAGGCTAGTACTCTAGCAGGTGAGGTTGAAAACCCCAGCAAGACATTTCCAAAGGCACTTTTTGGTGCTCTGATTTTGGTGGTGTCTTCATACTTAATTCCACTTCTTGCGGGCACGGGGGCATTGAAGTCGCCCTCTAGTGAATGGAGTGATGGGTACTTCGCAGAAGTTGGGATGTTGATTGGAGGGGTTTGGCTCAAATGGTGGATCCAAGCAGCTGCTGCTATGTCTAACTTGGGATTGTTTGAAGCAGAAATGAGTGGTGATGCTTTTCAACTTCTTGGTATGAGCGAGATGGGAATGCTTCCATCTATATTTGCTTTAAGGTTAGTCAATTGGTCTTAATTTTTTTTCTTACTGATTTGGATTCCTATTATGAAGCAATTCAAGCAAAATATTCCCCATGACCTAATTCCAGTACTTGAGACAATGTTTTTTTTTTAATTAACGTGGATGTTTGGGTCAGCTTGTACGTACTTTGATCAATCTTACAGGTTCTAAAATTAATACCCATATAAGTTTCCAATAGTCTTAAGATTTGTGAGACTCGAACTGGTAATTTTCAGAGAACAAATATAAAACCAGTTGAGCTATATATATCATATTTACTTGAGACAATGTTAACATGGTGAGGCTACGCATAAATGCTGCACATTAATTTTACTTTTTCAGTATTTGAAGTTGAAGTTTTCTTATATTTGCCAAATAAGCCCTATTAGAGCACCTTAAGGATGTGGATTCCTCATCAAATTGATTGAACTACCTATGCTTCCCAGGTCCAAAGATGATCAACTAGGCCATAATATTTTGCACTTTTATTACATCATTTGAGAACTTTTATGTGTTTCTGCAGGTCCAAATACGGAACGCCTACCATCAGCATTTTGTGCTCTGCTACTGGAGTAATCTTCCTCTCTTGGATGAGTTTTCAGGAGATCCTGGAATTTCTGAACTTCTTATATGCTATAGGAATGCTCCTTGAGTTTGCAGCTTTCATAAAATTGAGGATAAAGAAGCCAGAACTTCACAGGCCTTATAAAGTTCCCTTGCAAACACTTGGTGCAACACTGCTTTGCCTGCCTCCTGCAATGTTACTTGTTCTTGTTATGTGCCTGGCTTCTGTCCAGACATTCTTAGTTTGCAGTGTCGTTATTCTGTTGGGGTTCCTCTTATACCCGACTTTAGTTCATGCCAAAGATAGGAAGTGGGCCAAATTTGATACAGATGAACCAGGATTGCCTTCCAGCACATCACTAGAAGAGAACTCGGTTCTGCTACAGCCGCATCAGGAAGTAGCAGATGAGGCTTCAGTCAACCTTCTTTCAGATTTGTCATCAGCAAAACTGGGCCAAGAACGCGGTGAAGTTTTGTTGGAAGGAGTTGTGAAAGAAGAATGAGAAGTCCATGTATATTTTTATGCTGTAGATCATACTAAGAAATTAGCTTCAACGTTATCACTAGTTTATAAAATACATCAATTATCTTCATGGCTTGTAAAATGTTATTCTGAAGTGCCGGACGGCTTCCTTGAATTGCAATAGTATTTCGATGTCTTGGCAGTTGAATTTTTCTCAATGAGCTCCAGGAAACTCTGTAATTCTGATTCTTGCCACCAAGTGACTTCAGGGCAGAAAAGGGCGTGTTTCAATCAGCAAACCAAGTTTTAACCTTGGTTGCTTGAAATCAATAGACTGGCAGTCTGGAAAGGATTTTCAGTGCCTTGGAGAACAAAAAATATTTTTTCAAAATATCACGTTTTGCATTACTAAACATACATATAATAGAATACTTAAGCGATCTTTTATAGCCTAAGACTAGATTTATTATTATTATTATTATTATTATTATTATTATTATTAATAATAATAATTTAAACGTTCATTCATAGTTGTATTAAACAGATACTAAATTTCTTTTTAAATATGAAAGCAAAATCCAAAAAGAAAATATTAGTGCTAGTCAATAAAAAAGATATGAATTGTTTTTTTTTTTTCTATTTGAGAATAAAGAATATTTTTAAATTATTTTATAAGTTAATCAAAATTAACCATTATTTATATTATTTAAGATCATTAAAGAAAGATTTAAAAAAAAAAACCAAACAGATCTAAAATTAAAAGTCATTGGACTTGCAAACATTTCTGAGTGTTAATTAATTTTTAGTTTTGGATGTATTTTAAAAAGTATATTTTACTTAAAAAAATATTATATTAATTTTTTAATGATTTGATGTATTGATATGAAAAATATGAAAAATAATTATTTTAATATATTTTTAAATAAAAAATAATTTAAAAAAACAATCTTCCGACCCCACATGATGTTAATAGTGTGCAAACTAACAATCCTTTGTCAAAGTGCACGTGTGTTGACTTGTGTCCTGAAAAACGACCCGCCAAGCGCTTTTGGTCTATGACTCTATGGTCTTCTTCTCTCCTCGCGGGGGAAAAAAACGAAGAGAAGAAGGAAAGAGTGAAAGATAGAAACCAAAAATAGAGAGAGAAAAAGAAAAAAAGTTTAAAAGAAATAGTTGCAGAGTAACACAAAAAGAAATAAACCCAGTTCACAGTGTGGTACGTACTTCACTCCATCTTGTTTCAATTTTCAATTAACCATTTGGTTATTGAATTTCATTATAATCTCAAATGGGTATCTATTAAGAATTCTGAATTTCTTTTTTTAATCTTTTCAGTTTGTGTAACTTTGTTTTAAATGTTAAGTGGTGTTCTTTAGCTAAATTTATACTTGGGGTTTGTTCGTTTCTCATTAGAACTAGAAAAATGTGTGAGCTTTCATTGAATTTTGATGAGTTTTTGTTTACTGTGCTGATGTCAATAGACTGTTTTTGGTATAGCCCTACAGGGTTTTTGGTTTTGGATTGATGAGGAAGCTTTGTGAATCTTGTGATGTTGTGGGTTTTGCTTGAAAGTTAAGATTTTGATGAGGATTTGGATTGGCTGAACTTAAATTGTTTTGGGGAGTGAAAATGACACTATCCAATCAAACATCTATGCGAATTGATACTTTAGAGCTCAAATCCTTGATTGTTAAAAAGATCGGGCAGCAAAGAGCAGATAAATACTTCTATCAACTTACAAGATTACTTAGTTCGAAGGTTACCAAGTGTGAATTTGATAAATTTTGTGTCGGGATTATTGGAAGAGAAAATATCCCTATTCACAACCAATTTATTCGATCTATTCTCAAGAATGCTTGCTGTGCAAAAGTTCTACCATCCAAAGGTTTTAGAAGAGTTGGAAGTAACCTCACTGTTGCTACTGCAAATGGATACCAGAAAAACAGTCTTCAATTGCTTTATGGAGATGCCTTGCCTTCTTCCCCTCGCAAGGGAAGGTCACCTGTCAGTCGAGATCGCAAGTTTGGGGACCGCCCAAATCCTCCGGACCCACTTGAAAAGCCTCAAAGCGTAGCATGTGAGGAATTGAATGCAGGGGCACAAGAACATCAGAGTGCTACAGAGTTGCTTTCACTTGGTAGTAGACCCCCAGTGGAAGTTGTTTCTGTAGAAGAGGGAGAAGAGGTTGAGCAGATGACAGGAAGCCCCTGTGTTCAGAGTAGAAGCCCGGTCACTGCTCCTCTTGGTATTTCCATGAATTTCAGTGGATCTCGGAAAGCTCTTTCAAATGCATCTTTAAGCAGTGATTACCTTAAAGGGACTTGTCTGAGAAGTGGCGGACTACCTGATTCTAGATCATTAAGACATCGGTTGGAGCAGAAGTTGGAGATGGAGGGCATTAGCATGTCTTTGGACTGTGTTAACCTGTTGAATAATGGTTTAGATGCATATGTGAAGAGGTTGATTGAGCCTTGTATGGCTTTAGCGGGTTCAAGGCATGGAAATGAGTACTTGAAAAGAGCAAGTGGTCAGTTCGTTCCTGGTTTGAATGGGGCGTTACCTGGGAAATACATCCATAGAGAGACAGAATCAGTTTATGCATCCATGTTGGATTTTCGTGTGGCAATGGAGTCAAATCCCCAAATACTCGGAGAGGATTGGCCCACACAACTTGAGAAAATTTCCTTGCTTGGGTTTGAAGAGTGATAAATACTGTCGTCGTTTTAATAGTTAAGTGGTTGATGAAATTGGAAATCAGTTCCTAGTCACTGTACACTGATAATTAGTTTTCTTTGTCATATATGCCGATGGAATGCTTCTTCTGTTTTCAGCTTTAATAAAGTTGTGAATAAAGAAGCCAGTGCGTCACCGGCCTTAGAATGTTATTATCTTGGTGCAACTAGCCTCGATCTCGTGCTGTTGCATGTTTTATTTATGCGCCTCTGGCTTATGTGCAAAAATTCTTAGTTAGAGGTGCATTTTTTTTTTCTGGGATTCTTCTTATACTAACTTGAGATCATGCAAAAGGTATAGAATGGGCCAAATTTGATACAGAAAAACCAGCAGTGCCTTTCAATACTTGTGTGCAGGGACAACTGGGTTGTGCCAGATCCACAATGAAGAAATAGCCAATGAGGCTTTAGTCAGCATTCTTTCCATTTCGTCATGCACAGAAACAGATCAAGAAGACTGAAGTTTTGGTGTAATGAGTTTTTGAAACCATAGTGAGAAGTTCATGTATACTTCAGTTCTGGAAATCATTTTTAAATTTTGCTTCAACAGGGTCGCTAATTAAAAAATGTATAGATTTTCTCTCTGCCTTGTAAACTGCTGTTCTGGTAAATGATGTTCTTTTCTTTGTCTCGGCCGGTTAGTCTTTCTTATCGAGTTCTTGGAAATCCTGAAATGGTTGCCCGTGGAGACTTTTATGCCAAAGGAAAACAAGAGGGAAAGACGTACATGTCTCTCCACAATTCTGCCTCCTAGACCCGAAGGGGGTATGTTTCAATCAGCAAAGCAAAGGCAATTCCAAGCGATTTCAAGTATCACTCGACTGGTTGCTTGGCAATAGTTTTGTCGCGTTACATTATAATTTTCTTATATGCTGCTCAAGAAACAAGTTTTTCCTTCTCCCCCGAAATTGCAGGCCCAGGGATGCCTTACAAGTTGTAGCTTTCCGTCATCTCCTCAGCTGCAAGCTACGCCACCTGTCTCAATTTTCACTACCAAGATCAAGATTCGTTGAAAAATGATCAGAAACGGAGTTTTCTTTACAAATCAACCCAATGTACATCCTTTTTCAGGGTTAAATAAAGCCGCTAGCTGGATTAATTTGTTGAAGAAATATAAGGGTAGCTACGATCCGAAAACTCTTAGAAGAGTTTAAAATCTGAAAATTTCTAATATCTGTGAAATAAATTATTCATGTTATATTGTCTTGAATAAATCAAAGAAATTAAACAAAACCATCCAGACTCTCAGACCAAATCATAGAAAGTACCCCAGCGTGAATAAACATTTGATCAGATTACAGAAATCCAATCATGATAAACCACAAGAAATACAATTGTGGTGCATATAAGTTAGTCCAAAGTACCTGCCAGAAAACGAAAATAATATATATTTTTTCTTTTATTTCTTGTTCTTTTTTTTTCTATAGGTAGTAGAAAGCTTTTCAGCTTTCACCCGCACGATCTGTGTTGTGGACATTCCTTTCATGCAGAACATGTAGGAAAACAAAATTAGTTTTTTTTTTAAAAAAAAACTAACAGGTCTTTCTGAAAGTGCACGTGACACGTGTTGTGTGACTTGTGTCCTAAAACAAGCCCCTGAGCCGTCCTTACTGGCTGCGGTCTGTTTCTCGACACCCAAAAGCACATAACCAGCTAAAAAAGAGGTGTTGCGTCAACGGGAAGACCATTGCTTGCACAAGCACAGACTAACATTGGAAACCCTAATTCCAATTGGGTACGTATCTCTTCTACTTTGTTTTAATTCAAAATTAGCCATTTGGGTTTTCGATTTTCATTGAAATCTTAAATGGGTTTCTATTATTTTTTTCAATTCGATTCTTAATTCCCCTAATTGTCTTTCCATCTCTGGAAATTCTGTTCATGTAGTTCTTAAATTAAAATAATTATATTCCCTGTTTTGGTTGTGAATATTTTTATATTAAACATTACAAGCTGTTATTTTAGCTGAATTTGCACCTAGGGTTTTTTAATGTTTGATTAGAACTAGAAAAAATGTATGAACTTTGTTGAATTTTGATGTATTTCTGGTTACTATGCAGATGGGAACGGTGCTCAGGGAATTAGGGTTTTAGGTTTTAGATATTTGAAGAAGCATATTAATGATGTGGGTTTTGCTTTAAAGTTCAAGATTTTGGATTTGGTGAAGATAGATAATTTTTTAGAGAGAGTTGAAACAATGGGGTCGAATGAAATGAATAGTCGAATTGATACTTTGGAGCTCAAATCTTTGATTCTTAAAAAGTTTGGGCATCAAAGAGCAGATAAATACTTTGATCAGCTTACAAGATTGTTTAGTTTGAAGATTACCAAATGTGAATTTGATAAGTTTTGTCTTAGGATTATTGGTAGGGAAAATATCTCTCTTCACAACCACTTTATTAGATCTATTCTCAAGAATACTTGCCTTGGGAAAGTTCCACCGCACAAAGGTGTTGAAAGAGCAGGAAGTAACCTTACTGTTAAAACTGCAAATGGGTATAAGAGAAATTGTCTTCAGTCGCTTTACAGGGAAGCCTTTTCTTCTTCCCCACGCAAGGGAGATCGCCTGTTAGTCGAGATCGCAAGTGTAGGGACCGCCCAAGTCCTCTGGGCCCACTTGGGAAGCCCCAAAGCATGGCATGTGAGGAATTGAATTCCAGGGCCCAAGAGCAGCAAAGCACTACAGAATTGCTTTCAACAGGTAGCAGACCTCCAATTGAATTTGCTTCTGTGGAAGATGGAGAAGAGGTTGAGCAGATGGCAGTAAGCCCTGGTGTTCAGAGCAGAAGCCCAGTTACTGCTCCTTATGGTATATTGATGAATCTAGGTGGATCCCGTAAAGTGCTTTCAAATATTTCTAGAGGGAGTAATTACATTCCAGAGACCTGTCTAAATAGTGGAGAGCTACCAGACACAAGATCATTAAGAAGTCATTTGGAGCAGAAGTTGGAGATGGAGGGCATCGGTGTGTCCTTGGACTGTGTTAACCTGCTAAATAATGGGTTGGATGTGTATTTGAAGAGGTTGATTGAGCCTTGTATGGCTCTAGCTGGCTCAAGGTGTGATAATGAGCAGTTGAAAAGTGCAAGTGGTGAGTTCATTCCTGGTCTGAATGGAACATTACCTGGGAGATATGCACAAAGACAGAGAAAATCAGTTAATGCATCCATGTTGGATTTTCGTTTTGCAATGGAGTCAAATCCCCAGATACTCGGGGAGGATTGGCCCGTGCAACTTGAAAAAATTTCCTTGCGTGGTTTTGAAGAGCGATAAATACCATCTTCACTGTTGTATTAGAATTAAGTGGTCGATGAAATGGGTTTTCAGTTGATAGCCACTTACATAGATAATTCAATTTTTTGAATCGATCATTTACTCCAATTTTGCTCTCCTCTTGGCGTGGAGCTTTACAGACAGTCCCAAGGGGAATAATAACTAGCAGAAGCTGTGGAAATCTTTGGCCAGCTTGACCAGGTTGCCTTTAAATGCCAGCAGTCATAATCGTTGAAGGGAAACTTGTTTATACAGTACAGTGTAATTCTAGATACAGGTTAGAGCTTAGCTATTTTAGGAAATTTACACGATTCTTCTACCAATCTCTTTTGGATTTTGCCTCCCTGTAGCGTGTTGGGTTATCAATGAACAAAAGTTTCTTTGATTTGGAATGATGTTTACTTGTTAACAAAATTTCATTTTGCATTTAATCACCTCATCCTCACAATTGCGATTTGGAAGACTGGTGACTCGGTATCGAATCTGATGTGAATTGCTGAATGTTGAATCCTATTATTCCCAGTAAGGTCTGAAACTTTCTGCTATAGAAGGTGAAAACTGATGTTTATAGAGTAGACAGTGCAATTATCTATGCTTATTCTTCTGCAGTATCAATTTTCCCAAAAATATTAACATTTTTCCCTTTGTCAGCTTTTTAAAAATGGAGTTTGATATAAATTAAACGTAATCCCGGAGGGCAATGTTTCAAAGAGATGTTTCCAATGACATTAAGCCATTGCTTTTCAAAACACTAAGTTCTACATTACAAATCTAGTAAATTATCTCAAAACAATCATGAGAAGACAAGATCAGGTTGCTATTCTCAATTGTATCAGAGATCTAACTGGCAAGTTCAGCCATCGTACTATTTTAGATACCATAACAGCATGTCATTGAAAGCATGTCATTGAAGGCATCATTGAGTTTTCGTTGAACTGATTATGTACGCAACCACCAATGCAGGGCTGTGTAGTTAGGAGACATGATTTTGGTGAAGGAATGAATTGGTAAGCATTGAGCCCATCATCCGGAGGAGCCTGCTTTCTCTAAACTTGCCATGTATGTCATGTAGACAGTCCATAGATATGAAAACGAGTTGCTCACCAAGGGCTGTCAAAATGAGAACACCAGGGGCAAAAGTCAGAAGTGCAAAAACCAGATCATATCAAAAGGATGGACAATAGTTTTGACTACAGCAATGAACCTACTTGTACCTGTAAATGGACAGGAATGAATTTGAATGTGACAAAATCACATACAGGCCAGTACATAACACCGTTTATCATTGTAGGCACTAAATCTCGCTTTAACCGGGCAATTATCTCGGCACTATTCTCACCTGAACAGGCAATCAAGGCAACAAACACTTTACTATAAAGTTTCAGTAGCTCGTACAGGTGATTGTGTCTTCTGTGGAACACACTTGACCACCATGAAGATCAAAATGGAATACATTTTTATTAATGACCAATTTGACAGTACAGGATCTGCCTGATGAATACATGTGAACAAAGATGCAAGTGTAGTAGAGAAGGCATGCACATTGACAGAATGTTGTTAATTCCGAGAACTATGAATTCAGAACATTTTAGTACCTATAAAGTCAAATTGAACTCAAGAATGTGCCAGAGGTTGCACTTCATAATGTATATTAGATATACTGTCAACAACTCACAGTTATCATAGGTCAAATCTTCTGAATTAGTGAATTACTTAAAAACACCTGCTCATTTTAATTATTCCATGCTTATTAAATGGATTTTTCACATTGAATGAACTGGCCATCAACAGCCAGGGAAGAAATAAATGAACAAAAAATTTCATACTCAATCTAGTTTATTTGTTAGTTTGCAGACTTCTATGCTCACAGCCAAAAAGTGGTATCTCAAATTGCAAGAATTACCCTGTGCTTACCCTGTAGGCGTGCATTCAATGAGAAGAAAACAACAGTCATGATAGGTCCGTAGATGGTCTGACCCATGAGAATTTTCTTAAATGTCGTGATTAGATCTCGTTTTGGAAGGAGTTTTGAGACAAATTTGAACCAAAAATGCAGTGATGGTCCTACAATCAGCAACCCATATCCAGCCATGCGCAATGTCCTCACCAGATCATAAGGTTCCGAACTTGGCAGTGAAATTGTCTGAGCAAAAATCGAAGAAATTTTTGTGGAATAGTGTCAGGGAAAATAGTTTCCTGGGCAAACATGCAAATATTAATCGCAACTATTTGCATCTAATTCTGGCAGAGACTTGCATTAAAGTAGGCAAGGAGAAGAAATAGGTCAAATAAAAATGCAAATAGGAAGAGAAGAGTAGCGATGCTGTGTGCACCTCATCCCAATCCTAAGATGACTTGAAAGCATGCTTTGTCAAGACATTCTAAACAGAGAGTAAAATGCAAGCTGAACAGAGTTGCTGGTTTATAGTTTTATTGTCCTGTCCCTACTAAAGAGAGAGGACTGCTAATGAAATGCTTGCAAGGAGTGCCTCTTGTCCACAGTAGTGAGATAGAACAGAGGTATAAAGCAGATAAAACAACATAAACAAAAACATGATAGGTCATTCTAACTTGCAGATAATTGGAGCAAATAATTGGAGCAATCATGGTTTAATCCAAGCTACAACTACAACAAATGAAGCAACGTCCAGAATTTAACAATTTATCATAGCAGAAAAGGCCCATCCATAATTTCCAACCACATTAGTACAATCAACAAAAGATTCTTCATCACATAGAAAAAGAAGAAGGCTCTCTACCACATTATAAACAGCTCCCTAGAAATACTAAATCCATCATCTCACATGGCAAAATAACAGAACTTGCCATCAAATCAAACAACTCTGGGTAATTGACATCACAATTATAGCTTAATAAAATATAACTCAAGTTCATATCTAAAAGTTCACCCAAAACAAGAAGAGGAAGGCCCTTATTGTTAGAAATAAAAAATCATTTCTTGAACCATGTATAAACTATTCTCTTTTTCAATATATCAACATGACCCCGGTTTAATTCTCTCACGTTTAGTTTGTTGCTCCGTGTATACCTACTCTGTGAACACAAACTAAATCCATCAAAACTGAAAATTAAACAGTAAAAAACAAATACTTAAAAAGACCCCATTTTTAAAGCAAACCACTTAAAACAACAAAGACCCAGTAACCTACAAGCCATGTTTAACAACTCGGTGGCTCTACATTTACCTGAGACGACAAGTCAGCAGCAATGTAAATAAGAGAAGAAGTGGCACTTTTGGTCAAAATAGGTCGTGACTTAACCATCCCCAGGTACCAACCAATAAACCCAATTTTGAAAAACGCAGCGTTTTCAGCCTTTGAAGAGAAAGAAGAAGTCAAAAGAGAAGAAGGAGAGAGCTCATTATTGTACTCTTTTGATCTCTTAAAACCATTTGAGAAACCAAAGTAAGCTTTTCTTGACTGTTGTTGTTGTCTGAAAACCGAATGAGCTGCTGCTGCTGCTGGGTCTGTGATGTTGGTGATGGTGTGGGCGCGTAACAGGCGGGGGGATGGTGGAGTTTCTCATGAATGAGCCGCTCATTTTGGTGGTGTCTAGAAAGTGAGTTGGGGTTTTGGGCTCACAAAAACAACTTTTACACTTTCAAATACCCTCATCAGTTTAAAGAGCTTCTAGCAGTGGCTGAACTCTTTGAAAAAGTCCCTAAAAACCACAAGTTCGCGCAAAACTTGAATACTCCACCTTCCAACATTGCAGCACAATTCCCATCGACTTGCTGACACGTGTCCTTCCCACCATTCACTTGAAGCCACGTATCTTTTATTTTTACTCGTTTCCTGGAAATCTTTTCAAACACGATTAGCTCCGTCTATACGAATGACACGTCGTTTTAATTGAACCAAGACTATTTTGGACGACTCCAACACGCGTTGGTATTCTCGCACCATCCACGAATCACGTGTTAGCTGGTTTTTTTTTCCTAAGAAAAAAAAAAAACAGAACCACATCCAAGGTTAGAATAGAAGGTTTTCGAGAAGTATGGTATTATAACTACATTAATCTGCTTGGATGTAACTCAACGTTAGCTTAAAAATGATTATTGAAGTGATTGGTTACTTCCCTGGACGGGGTTAATGGACGATCAAGAAGGTTCATGGCCTAGGTTAGGATGGGTGCTGGCTTAAGGTCTCCCCAAGAGGAAGAGCCCGCGTCATAATCTGTGTTAGAGAGGGCTGCACAAGTCGCGGCCCCTGTGCCCCTAAGAGGGAAAAAAATCTTTTGCTAAAGTTCATATCCAGTTTTAAACACTGATCAGACATTCTTCAATTCTGCCAGCAGTTTGATTTTCATGAAATCATTCTTTTTGTCTAGTTTTTGTTTTCATCAAATGATCTGATTGTCTCATTGGTTGTGGGCATGCAGGGACAAAACTATAAGACATCCCACATCGGAGAACAAAGAAATAACCTGTGAGCAAGTGCCTATAAACATCGAGTAGACAACGGGGTAAAAGCACGCAGCCGCGCGGTGAGCACAAAGCGAACTATTCTTTCGCCTTTTACTAAAGAATACCGTGTGCGCGCCGCAATCAGCGGCATACGCTTATTTTTGGAGGGTTCTTTTCATTTTGTGAAGAACCCTAACTGAACAGTTTAAAGTTTTGCTTCTCTCTAGACAATAAATTTATTATGTAAATAAGAGTGTTTGTTTGTGTTGTCGCGTCTGTAATAAATTGGCAACAAAAAAAAAGTAAGTTACTATTCATGGTCCCATCAAACTATACGTTTGAAACGTAACGAAAGCAGGTCCTGCTTCTTGCGGCTGCACTGTTCACAGCATCCCTCTACTACAGTCTTACTGTTCACGTGAACAGAACAGTGCTGCGAGTGAATTTTAAGCACTGTTCACGAGTGAATTTTAATTCTTTTTTTTTTTGAAAAATTGATTTCACTCCCTTCGGGAATATGAATAGTAATTTTTATTTTTTTAAAAAAATTAATTTAAGATAAATTAAATTTATTTAATCTTAATTTTATTTCTAATTTTATTCCCGATAATATTTTACCTAATTTTATTGCACGCTCAAAAAATCATGAAAACTGTATTTCTTGTCAGATGAATTTTGTATATATGTAATAGAATTGTAAATAGTTTAATGGAACAATAAAAAAAAAATTATATAAAATATGATTTATTTCACGATGTAATAGCAATAGTTAAATTTACAATATTTAAATTAAAAACCATATATATTTTTTAAAATTATTTTATAACCTCAATTTCAAAAACATTCTTAACCAAACGCATTAAACTACTTTAATTTAATGGAACAATAAAAAAAATTATATAAAATATGATTTATTTCACGGTGTAATAGTAATAGTTAAATCTACAATATTTAAATTAAAAACCATAAATATTAATATATATTTTGTTAAAATTATTTTATAACCTCATTTTCAAAAGCATTCTTAGCCAAACACATTAAACTATTCTTTGTTCAACTTCAATTTCAATCACAGTTTTAATCAAACATATATTTTTCTAAACCAACCTTAATTAAAAATACTTTTATAAAATAATTTTTTTTAAATTATAACCATAACAACTAACACAATATCAAATATCAAAGACACCCTAGTGTATGTGTCAGTATGCCCTATATTCTTGTTGAAGGCTCAAATTGTGTCAAATTGTGAGGGAGTATGAAGTATATGGGTCATTATCTACGCGTGCTGTCAACACTACCGTCAAAGCCTTTGCAGAGTTGCCAGTTACCAGACCACTGCTTCTAAAGTGCTGAAGGGGATAAAACGTAGTCAAGACTCATAGTATGTGATCTAGCTAAGCTTCCAGACATGCGAGCTCTTGTACAAGTTCTTGCTTTTAGATTCCATCTTTTACTAACAGAGTAAAAGCCTTGAAATTTCACTTAACAAAAAAGGAGAGCAGTGATCTACAAGTATTTATTCAGTCCTCAATCCTTAGCTCTGCAACTGCATCAGTATCTGACGTAATAAACAGCATGTGGTTTGCCATTATTTCGCGTCTGAACAAGTTTTATGGCATTGTAATCTGCTGCCAGACATTGCTTGGTACTGTCAAATACGCATAGGTATGTATTTCTTCTTAGTATAAATTAGATTATATTGCCTGCCATTTTTCAGTCTTATGATCAAGAATAGCATGTCTTTAATACCAAGTAGAGATTGGACTAGAGAAAATGTGTGCAGGTGCATTGGGAATGCAATGAAGCGTTGTACGTTCAACTTTACAATCCCACACAGAGAAAATATAAAGTTTAAGTAAGGAATGTGTCTATAAATAAGAAGCTCGAAGCAACATGATTCATACTTACCTGGACGGGGTCGATGGGCGATCAAGAAGGTCCATGGCCTAGGTCAGCGGCATCCATTGCACTGAGGATGGGTGCTGGCTTAAGGTCTCCCAAATTGGGAGAGCCTGCGTCAAAATTTGTGGCAGAGGGGGCTGCGCAAGCCGCGGCCCCTGTCCAATTCTAGCTCAAGACATTTTCTAAGTCCTACTTGTAATTCTATGGGAACATTTCCTTGGGAAATTGTATTTTGTTGTGTTTTTTTCTCTTTCATTATTTGTTGGCTCCGGTCCTAATCCCCTGTATTGTGAACAGAAATTTGTTGCGCATGATGCATGGTAACTTTGAACTTCCATGGCTCATTTCTTCTCAAGATTCCTTTCCTTTTCCTTCAAAAAACAAGTCTTTAATTACCTTTATCCTACGAATAACTCAAAAATTTTTGAATGTTTTGTCCATGATGCGTTCAGAGAGGGCAAAAGATTTCATTCAAAATCAGTAGTCTCCCATTGATTCTGTTAAGTGTTTCTGTTAAGAGTGATGTCAAATTTCCAAACACAACCAAAAGTCTGACATTTTATTGGAACCGATAGGACTTGATTTCAGAGAAATGGTTCGTCAAATTTTCTCCTTGTAGGCAAATGATGCTGCCCGGTTGTTTCTGGGGAATGATGACCTGATATCGAAATGGCAACACGCTCAGCTGCAATGTCACAGAGAGTTAAGCTTACCAGCTAATGTTCAGCAAGACAAAGATGTGGGTCATCTCTTCTCGAACATTAAGAAAGATAGCAGAAGCTGGTCAAGGATTGCAAGATAAAGGGAAGAAGGTTTATGTGAAAGTAAGGTCTTTTTATGAAATATCTTTCTTTCTTAGACTTTAGGAAAGTTTCCTCACGATTTTTTCCAATTTTGTTTTGAGTGATAGCATGACTAAATTCTTTTAAGTTACGCAATGAAAGGGCCTTGTATTCCTAGATTATAATATGCTGTCCAAAACAGATCATTGATAAGGAAATGATCAAGACTTCCATTCTTTTCTTACAATGACTGGAAATATATTGCAAGAAAAACCCATTTGAGATGCCTCAGGAGAACATGATGCCCTCCCTTCCTATCAAGGATGTAGTTGGTGCTCTGGAGATAGAAGACCCAGTTTCAAAATCAATTTCTACATATCGATTGAATGAGAAAATGTATGACGCTGCAGATGCGCAAGGGAATGAAGAGGATGCTAATCTCTCAATAAAGAGGGAAAGGAATTCTGGTCTAGTCAAGTGATAACTATGTACAAATCAAGCAGCTAGTTCTAGTTCAAGTTCAGGATCTTTTAATTTTTAATGGCCATTCCCGTTTATCAATAAATTTTACTTTACATTTCAAATAGATATCCTTCTTTAAAGGATAAAGGTTAATGTTTCCGTCCCCATGCGCTTATGTTTATATCCAAATACTTTTATGTTTATATTCCTCTTGTATATATCCCATTTATCATGAAATACTAACCAACCACAACCTAAGAAAGATCACAATATGTCCAAATCCATCGAAAGGCTACAAAAAATTGTGCAAGTTCACAGTGAAAACACAGAAAATTTATAGCAAATGTCGTGCAGAAAACTAATTTGGCTGCTCACTTTTACATATTAATAATGCGGACACTGTCCTCCATTGCCTAATGAGGGATGTTTCCCTGCGCTCCAATATCAAAGATACGGCTTAGCACCGAGGATGGTAGGATAAGAGTCTATGACCAACTCGCAGATCTTTTATAACCATTTTATTTGCTAACTTGATTAACTTCTACGCATGAACAACGTGCCATTGTCAACTACATATCGTAACAAGGCATATCCCCAGCTAAATTATCTTAGATAAGTTTCGGCATTACAGTCTTCGAGGAAGGTCAAGTTCAAGCTTTCTTCAGCATCCAAAGTCATAAGGCACTAGTCCCTTCAGCTCAGGTCCATTAAGCTTGTTGTTTTCGAAACTGAAACAAGCCAGCAAAAATCAACCAAGTTCACAGAAAATAAACCATGACAGAGCCATATCACGCTTCATGCATGTATTATGAAACAAATTATTTGTTTTTTATACTGTAATGTACGATAAATTTACACATAGCAGCTTTAGACATTCCATATTTTTTGTGTTTGCAACAGTTCATTGAATTTATTGATACCTTGCATGCATCAAAGTATTTGCATTGCTCGTGACTTGTATCAATCCATTTGCTGGTGTACTTGCATCTCCATGTGGCTGATGCAAGCGGTGTTGACAGCTAAAGTGGACATAAGTGGGGGAAAAACCGGTACTTTCACAAAAAAACCTACGGAATTCTACATGATTGAAGAGTTCCCGGTTGTCACTATTGGGGCAGAGAAATTATGTTTGGCTAGTTCATAAATGCAACATGCCAGTCACATGTTCTGCACTGACTCACGCAGATAAACTGGCGCTCGTTATATGGGATTTTTAGGGAGACTAACAATTACATTTCAGATATTCAATTGGCCATAAGAAATACAGTAAATGACGAGGAAGTAACTTCCATGTCCTAGTAATTCAAGAAAACTACAAGCAAGGCATGTTGTGTTGACAGGATCTAGATACCTTTCCATTGGAAAAGAGGTAAAGGGACCGTCGACTGGAATTGTTCCACAGAGATCGTTGTTAGAAACATCACTGCAAACAAAAGCAAAACATCAAAAAAATTAGAATACTCATAAGCAATCTAAATAGCTATTATTTTGTAATTTCAAACATCTTCCTTGTTCTCTACTTACAAAACTTTGAGGTCTTTAAGAGTTGTGAGCTCCCTTGGAATAGATCCTGATAGCTTGTTGTTGTTTAGTCGACTGTACCGTCAATTCAACCAAATTAAAGTTCAAAGTTGAAGTAATTTCTGAGTTGTGTGTTCAAATTGCTTATGGCGATTAAAGTGAAAATGCTTACAGGAATCTGAGAGACTTCAACTTGGCAAAAGACTTGGGTATTTCTCCTTCAAACCTGTTGCCATACATGTCCATGCTAACAAGGTTTTTCAAATTACCCAACTCCTTGGGAATTTTCCCTCCTATATCATTCCTATAAAGCTCCCTGCAGGCATTCAAGACCATCACAACCCAGTTATTTAATATAATCATATGAAAAACAAATACAGCGGCTTATTCACAGAGCAATTGATAGGATGATATATAGTCCTAGAATTGCATGTAAGCTTCTTCACAGAATGTTTCCGAGGAAACAAAAGCCTGAACTCTACTAGGTCTCACTCAACAAAAAATACCAAATGCTTCTTTCCTTTGAAGAAAAACAGAAAAATCAGAGCAGAAACGGGATGTACTTCAGGGTCTAAACTTCTCCTGTTTTTGGCTGATGTTTTCACAGCATAATAGATAATAAGGTGCAGCAAAAGGGGAAGAAAAATGACATACAGGTACTTTAGATGCCTGAGTTCTCCAAGCTCTGGCCCCAAAGTTCCAGAAATATTAGAATTACCCAAATCCCTGAAATTAAAAAAAAAAAAAAGTTGGAAATAAAACAACATAATCATAAATAGAATTGCAACATATCTACAAATGTAGAATGAAACAAGCAAGAGAGAGAGAGAGAGAGAGAGAGAGAGAGGGCCAAGAAAATACAAGCGAGTAACATGATTGCTGGAATCACAAGTGACATGGAACCAGGTGCAGGGATTGACAAGAGTTGGGTCCCAACTCTGCAACACATTGGTTGGATCAGAAAGCCTACTCCTCAGGGCATGCAAAGCATTTCCTGGAACCCCAATACAAACAAAGAAAAGTCACAAAACAACAAAATCAGAATTCAGAAATCAGTAAACCCAAACCCATCCACGTTTTCTTACCAACAAAAGCAGAATCAAATGCTAAAAAATCTAAACAAGAAATAACCCAAACCTAAATCCTTAAAACCATCACACTACTTTTTTTCATGCCAAGATACAAAAAGAAAGGTAATATTATCATCATGTTAGTGCAGTGCTAAAGGTTGAAACTTTGAAACTCAAAGGAGTGAAGTTGATGAGCAGTAGTACCTTCAGAGTTGGTGGAAAGGGAGGGGGAGATAGTGAGGAGAAAGGAGAGAAAGATAGCTAGAGGGTAAAGGCGAGCCATTTTTTTAGATGGAAGCTAGACAGCGAAGGAAGGAGCATAAAGAAACAAGAAAGACAGAGAGTCAAGTCAAATGGAAATTAGTTCTTAAGAGTGGGTTTCGCTTTCACACGCTATTTGTTTCGAAGAAAGACCACAGATGTTGCTGTACCACACCACACAACACAACACAACACAACACAACAAGAAGAGAAGATAACAGTGCGAGTTGAAGGGAGTGGGAAGGAGAAGACAGAGACAGCCAATGGCAGTGAAGTGTTGGGCTTTTGACTCTCACACTCACGAAATGGGTGTGCTGTGAGTCTTTTGCGCGTTCATTTTCGGGTGTGTACTGTTAAGGATCTGTTTGGAAGGACAGTAGATACTGTTTTTAAATAATATTTATTTATTTATTTATTTATTATCTCAAAACATTAAAATAATTTAAATATATATAAAGATAAATTTAAAATTAAAAAATATATATTTAAACTGCATCAACACCTAACAGTTAATGACTTTCGAGTTTAAAGCTTAGCAGTTGAGGTTAATTAATCACCGGGAAGACTTTCTGAAGAGTAAGAGCAGTTAAAAGGGCATTTTGGGAGGAGAGAATAAGTTGCTCTGCTGGGGCCCGCTAACATGCTATGCCACGTCATCCAGACCCAATCGTGGTAGAAGTGCATTCCATTTATAGGTTAAATTACTTCCTGTATTTGAAATAATTTTTAGAATATAAATCTGATTTTCAAATAGAATTTAATTTATAAAAATATATAAAATCGAATAAATTTTTTTTATTTACTATAGTAATATTTATTGAAATTAATATTATAAATAACATTTCAAAAATATTCTTAACAACACAAACTCTATTATTGTTTTCACAAAGAGAAAGGTAGCATTTGAATGGATTATTTTAATATATTTTTAAATAAAAAAATCTCTATCCATTGGGAGAGTCCTTGATCAGATAATCACCTGGAATCCAGTAAAAGTCAAGCAAAACAAATGGCTCACAAAATGTGCAGCCAACTTGAGGATTTGACAGGGAATGGGCCATCATCAGGACAAGAAAGGCTTACAGGTGAGGTGATCATCATTGCATCTGCCTTAGGGAAGCGATTTTTTTAAATCCTTGCAACATGTGAGAACATTGGGGAAGGTGTTTCAATTTGTGTTTTTTAAAAATTTGAATTTTTTTTATTAAAATTTAATATAATTTATATATTTTAAATTGTTTTGATGTGTTAATGTTAAAAATAATTTTAAAAAAATAAAAAACATCATTAACATGTATTTTGATACAAAAAGTTATTTGAAAAACACTTGCAACCACACCATCAAACATACTCGAATCATTAATTTATTTAGAATAACTTTCTTTTTTTAATTTAAATCTAGTAATTGGCAAAATTGATTTCTGGGTCTTTGTATACTAATAACCATCAATTGCATTTTTGTTTCAAATGTGAGATTTCTCCTTACTTTGGATGGTGGTATACTTTGAATTATTAAAAACAAATAAACTCCATTGGTCTTTTATTATAGGGCTAGATTCATTATACTGTGGATGCAAAAATCAAATGGTCTCTCTATGGGGTAAAATAGTTTTTTTTTTTTGAAGATTTATTTGGTATTATAAAATTAATTTGGGGTATAATAGTCTATCAACTTTTTTTACATGGTTAAATTGAAGGATAATAGGGGCTTTTGCATCCTTTTAAAAAAAAAATATTAAAATTACTTCAATGTCCTTCGAGCCAAAAAAATCAAAGAAGAGGTCAAGGGGTATTTTGATATTTTACTTATGATTTCGTGGTTATAGTCTATTCAAATTAAAGGCAAACCAGTCTTTTAATATATATATATATATATATATATATATATATATATATATATATATATATATAAAATTATGGTTGGCACAAGTGTAGCACGCGTCAGCGAGTAGATATCGTCAGCACCTTTCAAGCAATGCATGTAGTGTCTTCTAGACTCCAAAAAGGTCCAACCATTGTCTTCTAAAGCATTCAGTGGCGGCGCAGCTAATGAGGCGACACATGTAGTTTAATTTTGCAGTGGTTCGACACTGGTGGAATTTTTTTCTTCTCCATCTCTTTTCTCTCCCCTCTCCTTGAAATCTGCGTTGGGTCAGTTAAAATTCAAAGTTGTCTTTCAATTTATTTTTTCTTTCGATTATGATCCTCCTTCTTTTGATTGGTTTTTATTTGTTTTTGGTTTTTTTTTATTGTTTTTTCTTCAATTTCATCTCTTTTCATTTGGTTTTATTTAATTTTCATATCAAATATGGTCCTCATTCTTTTAATTTTTATTTTTATATCATTTTCTTGATTTGTTCTTTCTTTTTAATTTTGCCCCTTGACATTTCATTTTCGATATTTTATTTCATTTATTATTTCATTTAATTTTGGTTCCCATTCTTTTAATTGCTCTTTTTTTATTCTTTTTTTAATTTGTTCTTTTTTTCAATCTTGTCCCTTGACATTTTATTTCACTTAGTTTTTTTAATACAGTTTTGGTCCTCATTCTTTTGATTGCTCTTTTTTTTATCCTTTTTCTTAATTTTTTTTAAATTTTTTTCCCTCAAATTTTTTTTCAATTATTTTTTTGTCCAATTTTTCATCCTAATTTTTTTAATTACTCTTTTTTTGTCTTATTTATTTTAGGGGTTATCCCAAGTATCACGTTAGTCAAGTTAATTCAAGTTGTTTTTTTTTTCAATTTCATTCTTTGACATTAAGTTATTGGGTTTTGAACTTTCTTATTTTTATATTTTTATTTTATATGAGGTTATCTCTGGTCACAGGTTAGTCAAGTTAACCCATGATGACTCATGTCTTTTCTTCAATTTATTTTTTTAAAAAATTGATGTCTTTTCAATTTTATCATTTGAAATTAGGTTATGAGACCTTGAGTTTTATGATTTTTTTTACTTTCTATTCTATGGGGTATCGTGATCTCATTTCTCATGTATTTATCAAGTTAACCTAGGTAGATGCAAGTTATCATCGCTTGAATATTTTTTTTTATGTTAGAAAAAATTTAACTTGACATGCTGCGTAGTGCGGGCAAAATAATCTTAGTTAGAACTAAGAATTGTGGTGTTTTTTTAACAAAAGAAAGGATTTTTGAATTAAGAGCAACATAGTCACTATTTCTAATTCAATTCATTATCACATGAATTTCAAACAATATAATTGAATTTAACTATATTATTTAATATTTTATTTAAAACATAAAAATTATAATGAATTATTAATTAAATTCAAATTTATTTATAAATTGAATTCATGTGATTATATAAATGAAAAACCTAATGGGCCCTTAGGCCTGATACTGTGAACTTTAATCATGGGATGGGATTGTTAGCGCAACGTTCCTTGCCATGCACTCCAATATTTTTTTTTGTAGAAAGACTAGATAGTTGGATCGCATAGGATCGCACTCCGCGGTCTTACTAAACTTTTTTTCAACACTAAAAAAATATATAATAATACTATAACTCGAGTTAAATTAATTAAAATACACCTTGAGATATTAAATTAAAATAACTCATAAAAAAATTAAAAAATTAAAAAATTTAAAATTTAATAATATAATATCAAAGATGAAAACAAACAAAAAAAACACTTTAAAAAATACAACGTTGAAGAAGAAAATTCAAGTCATCTCGGGATAACTTGACAAACCAACAACCCATAATATAAGATCGGTATAAAAAAAATTTCAAAAGGATGACCTAATAAAAAAACCCAAAGTTCAATAAAAAAATAAAAAAAAACTTTTAGTCAATTCAGGTTAACTTTACTAACTCACTCTCAGAATAACCAAACAATAAGAAAAGTAAAAAAAATAAAAAATATCAAAGGAAAATAATTTAATGCAAAATGATGAAATTAAAAAAAAACGATCATAAAAAATCAAGAAAAAAAAACCCGAGTCAGCTCGGGTTAACTCGACTAATAAATTAGACCTCTAAAAAAAGAGCCTAACAACAAAGGCTCAAGTTAAATAAAAAAACTATGTGAACAAAAATGCAAGTTGACCTGTGTTAGCTTGACCAGACCACTCTCAAGATAACGAAATAGAAAGAGATGCGAAAAATTGACAAATCACAAGGGTAAATAATTTTAATGCAAAGTAATGAAATTGAAAAAAAAATGAAAACATAAAGAAATTGAGGAAAAAAACCAAGTCAACCCGAGTTAACTCGACTGACCCGCCACTCACGACATAAGATCAGGATAAAAAAATAGACTTTCAAAAGAAAGACCTAGGAAAAAAGACCGAAATTAAATAAAAAAACATCGAGTAAGAAAATACTAGCTAACTCGGGTTAACTTGATTAACCCACACTTAGGATAACCAAATAAAAAAAGTAAAATAACCTTCACCGCAGCCCAAGCAGACCTCCTCCGTAAGCACATGCCATTTTACTGCTTTAAAAAAGTAAAGTAACATTTGTTTTTTCTAATTGCAAGGTTAATTCCATCATTTTATTACTGTATAAAAAAGAAATCGATGGAGAAACCTTTTCATGAATGTATATTTTTTTTTATCTTCCAAGGGTATGATCATAACTCTTCTGTTTATTTATTTTTTTAAAAAAAAAGCCCATCACCCAAAGATTATTTTTTTTATTTTGAGAGCAAAATAGTTATTATACTGTTACAAAAAAAATCATTTTGTCCCTAATTAATTTTACAATGATAAATATATCCCATAAAAAAACATTTCTATCCCAAATTGCAGGTTTAATCAGTTTTTTTTTTTTTGGCAAGAATAAAATTATATTTACATTCTTTCAATCCATAATTTTCTTATATCCAGGACCACCATGAAAAACTGATCCTTTTTATATATATATATATATATTATATATATTATATATATATTATGTGTTGGAGATGGTCGTATAGGAGTGTCGTTGACATTTTTCCATCGTTTGCTGACAGTTTTACCTTGCATTATATGAAAATTTATATGGCTCGTAAGCAACTTGCCGTTTGCCCTTTCATGACAAAAAATGAAGGAGAAGCAGAAATTCATTCCCGCCCCTGAAAGAATGCTATACAATGTCACCCCCAATGAAACAATCTCTACTCCCCCGCAAAGAAATGAAGAATAGAATTCAAAAGGTCAAAATATGAAGCGTAGAACCATCAGCGTGTACATGGGAGGCGCATCAAGACAATTAACCAGAATTTTCACGCATCTAAAACCCATATGGCGCGAATCATGAAATTGTTCGAAGAGTAGCAACGTACTTAAAATTCTATTATGGATTGCAGTTTGCAAGTTACTGTTTTACACTTCCAGCGTCATTTTTAAGATGCGGGAAGCAGGCATACACATCGGACTTGGCGTGCTTTGCTTCAGCGTGTTCCCGGCACTTCACCTCTGTTGTGGTACATATGAATGTCTGCATGCACACCTTGCACTGCATTCAGCATCCATTATCCGCCAGATCAACAATATGGAAGGAACAGGCGACGGTGTCAAGAGAGACAGTAACAACAAGAGATCAAGTCACAACCTTGTAAAAGACTGAATAAAATATGTCAAATTTATAAAGAATGAGAGCAAATTCATAAACAACCAAATATGATTGAGCCAACGAAATACAATTTACGTCAAGAAACATGGTAAGATGGCCAAGAAACATGGTAAAACTCCAAGCATAAATCAGAAACAAGAACTTAAAGAACTCGGTACTGTGAAACCTTAAATGCAGAATGGTCTAATGTTCACGAACTATGAAATAAAGTTCTCATTGTTCATATTGCTGTTTGTATTCCACGGAGGGTCACAGATCTCTATAATAAATCAGTTCAACTCTAACTTCTGCGCAGAAATAAAAAAAAAAAAAATTCCAGGCCCAAACTTGACGAAAGTTCCTAGACATATTTGCAAAAATGCATTCACGGATGATCCTCAAGATCATGTAACTGGCATTATCTGCTTAAATCGAATCGTGAAAACATGACCTAATTCCCCCTTTTTTTCATTGTTCTATGCATATTGTTCTATGTATATCAATCCATCCTAATTTATGCAAGACACGATCAGACGAGTTTATCGGAACTGAACTAAAATCCAAGAGTGTATCGGATCGACTTGTACCAAATGGAAGGAAAAGTCTGATCAAGAAAGGCATCTATTTTGAAAAGCAAATCTACAACCAGAAGTACAACTGGAGAAGCTTTGAGTAAGCTTAAAACAAAGGTAGAAGCTTAAAAAAGAAAATTCCGGCTAATGCCAAATTTCAGGCCGAAGCATGGAAGAAACAAATTCCTAATTCTCACAAAGACGATCCGACTAGTTATAGCAAACCTCACGAAACTGCTATTACTAACAGAACAATCATTAACCAAACAAATTAAAATCGAAGAAAAAAATGATGCTGATTTGCGGTCAAATGGCTATAAGATCATATAATTCAGAAAAAATATACTAACAAGAAATGATACCATAAAAGAAGGAAAAAGAAAAACAGACAAGAAATGCTATAGCATATATGTGATAACAAAATTTAAAAGCAAAAGCCTGCAGAGAGACTACCTGGATAGTCATAGCTTTTCTGTTAGACTCAAGTTGGCTTCCTATACACACAAAAATCAAATTATAATCACTGAAGAAGCAAACTTTGGGGAAATTATATACGGTAAAAAGAAATATGAAGTTACTCTTTGCAGCTTTTTGCTTCTCTATGTTCCTCTCACGAGCCATCTTTGATTTCTGACCGTTGCCTCCTCCCATGGTGATTTGGTTTAATATTTTTCTGGGTTTATGATTGTGTGTTAGGAATTACAAGGTAGAGGGAGGGGAGCAGGAGGTGTCTTGAAAGAAGAAGAAGAAGAAGAAGAAGAAGAATAGCCAACAAAGGAAGGCAAATAAAAGTTAGTCATGAAGTACCCCAACAAGGAAGAGAAGTTACTGGTTGATGCGAATAATTAATATTGTGGGGTCCTTTAGGAGAAAAGGAACAGTTAGGACAAGGATTTTGTTTGCCATTGGCTGCCTTTACTTTACTTTCCTTTTTGTTTTTATTTTTTTGGTTCCGATGTTTGTAACTGCAGTAGTTTATAGTTATTGTCCTAGTACCAAAATTAACTATAAACTTACATTTTAATTTGTATGGTTTTGTAGTACCCATGTGTTTTTGTCATATTGAATAAAGATTCAGAAATCTTTCATTGAGACAAGTTACTTATGTTTCTTTTTCAACTCTGAAATTAACTATAAACCTTTTGCGTTGTTAATTATTTCTCTTGAAATGTGACTAGGAACTATTTTAACTTGCACTGCATTCTTGCTTAGCTGAATCACGAAAACCAACCCAGATAGGTTCATGTCCAACAGTCCTAACTTAAGTGGTCTGCAGTTTTTTCGTTATTTACGTGCCTGTATCTCAACTTTTGCTGGTTGAAATGAAATGGAGGGCAGCCGATTCAAAGGGTTTTCTAAACCCAAGATGGAAAATCAGTTCATGTTATATAATGAAGATATATATACAGAACAATGGGGTCATAAAATAGGATTCAAGAGAGAATCTTCCTACTAGCATTGGCGATATGGCTGAAAGAGTTTACACCTCCTCCATGGCTCGCCTTCTTGCCTCCTCTTCAGCTTTAATCCAAGCCGCCTGAATTAAGGAAGAACCAACATGAAAAATTACAACAAGACTGCGAAAAGCAAATTCCCAGAAATGGTAAAAGCTAAAAAAATTGTGACAACTTGCCTTGTCCCTTTCAAGTCTGGAGAGATGTGGGCGGATGGAGTTTCCTAAACTCAACCCTCCCCATGCTTCTTGCAACTCTCTCTCCCTTGCTTCTCTACGAGATACGGAGAGCCTAGCTGGCACTTCTTCTCCGGATTGCTGCGCAGAAGCCATCTTCTCTCTCTCGAGCTTTGATTTATGTTTAACCAAAATTTGGTCCAGACCACCTTCGTTCGTCTGCATTTGAGCTTTTCTGCCACTTCTTTCCACATGCATCTCTTCTTGGTTTAGACTCAATGCCATTTTCTCTTTCTCTAGTCTAGAGCTATGCTTGACCAGAACTCTGTCCAAGCCCTCACAATCTGCAGTAGCATTTCCTCCGAATTTGTTTTGGTGCCTGTAATTTCCACAGCTGCTTCCCAATGACAATGCTTGCGTTTTCTCCGTTTCCAGTTCATTCTCTTCTTTATTCAAGTTCACATTTTCTTTCTCTAATCTTCTTTCTTCAACTGATTCATTTTTCTTTCTGTTTTTTGCTTCTTGAACCTCCTTTTCAAGTCTTGACACATGTTTAACCAGAATTTTATCCAGGCTTGGTACTTCTGGAACATATTTTCTTGGAGAGTTTGGTGCTCGTCCAAGTTCCTTGCCATCGATGTCAAACGTTTTTCCTGAGTTTTTTCTCATCTCCTGAACTTCCTTTTCAAGCTTCGATGGATGCTTAATCAGCATACTTCCCAGGTCAGAAATGCCCTCGGATATGGTTAAGTCACTTGCCAGTTTCTTTGAAATAATTTTGAAACTTTTCCTCGTATTTTTCTTTGCCTCTTCAATCTCTTTCTCTAACTTTGAGGAATGCTTCACAAGAATAGTTCCCAGATCAGAAATACTCTCGGAAGACGTCTTTTTACCATCTAAATTGACCTTTCCATCACCAGTTGTATCTGTATTCCCTTGATTCCCTTCCTTGAGTTCATTCTTCCTCCTATCCTTAGCTTCTTGCACTTCTCTTTCAAGTTTTGACACGTGCTTGACCAAGAACTTGTCTAGACTTGGGAGTTCCAACTGAACCTCGTTCCTTCTTATTGTTCCTGAACCAACGGAAGACATTCTTCGGTGACGGTTAACAGCTTGACTCGAGGTATAATCAGCAGCAGAGCCTGGATCATGCACCTTGCTGTTTTCCACTTCTGCTAAGGCAGCATTTAAACCACATGTAGCAACAATTGTTGCCAGAGAAGAAAGCTCATCTTCATTCAAACATCTAAGCCTCTCAAACATCATATCCACAATCTTGGTCATATTCAACGTGTCCAAAGACGGTCTCCTCTTATATTCCTTAAGTCTTGTCCCAGGAATCGGCAACGTAAAATCCATGTCTTGAGAAATTGGTTCAAATTCTGACCCAGTCTCTAATTCATATTCTGAAAATTCAGAATTACCATCAAGCAGATCTTTAAATTCTTCATTGTCAAAAGTAGGACAGTTTGCAAGCCTGGTAAATGCAGTTTTGACTGCTGCAGCTACTTGTTTATCTACCTCAAATACACTTGCAAAAGATGTTGTGGCAGTATAAGGAGTAGATCCCCCTCCACTAACAGTAGATGTTTGAACTTGACAGGACACTTGAGGGCTATTTGGTACATCGAACATGATTACTTCCATAGCTTTTGCAACTTCGAAAGCTTCGGCTGCAGTTTTCTCTGCCTTAAGCAGCAGCTCTTCTGCTTCCTTGCTTTGGATCCTACAAATTCAATAAGAATAAACTAAGCGAAAGAATGGAGAATGTTAATTAAGATATTTCATATTCTCCATGCATCAAGAAAGTTTACCTGGCTGCTTTTAGTATCCGACACCAAGATGCTTCCACCAGTGCAGCTTTTCGAGCCTCCACCGCTTTGTTTGCAGCCTCTCTTGCTGCAATTTTCTCTCTCAGTACTCTTGAATAATGTGGATTTGAATCACCAAGCGCCTCATCAAGAGTCATACTCATTCCATCTAATTCCTGATCCAAATATAAAAATCAGATAAAAATGATACGTGTTTTAACTTCTTTTACATAGTAGAATATAATACACAACCAACCTGCAGCATTTTGATTTTCCTCTGCAAGTAGGAGTCCCCCTTTTTGCGTGGGAACCAGTTGATGGGAGAATTCTTACGGTGAGAAGGCTTCTTAATTTGGGATGTAAATTTGTTTAGAGCATTCAATGCTGACTGGCCAGTCCCTTTTGGTGATTTATTCTGCAATATTCACGAGCAGGAAATGAAAACATCACAATTAACCTCCACAAATTTCAAATCTCATGCTAGTAAAACCTAACAAAAATGCTACTGGCCTAAATGACAACAAATGTATTGATGAAAAGGTGAACCATTAGAACTTAAGACTTAATCACCAAGTACTCAATATTAGGATTTCTAAAATTCTAATGAATTTCAACAATAATATTTGTTTCAAACATCAAGAAAAGTAAATCGAAACGACAACAAAAGAAATCAAATTCTTTTGTTAGGAGATTTTAAGGTTTTGATTCCAGTCAAATCAAAACAAAACCCTAAAGTAAACACTCGTAAGAAAAAACCTCAATCACCTAGTAACTCTGAAGTTCAATAAAATGAGGCAAAATTTAATGATAAAAATTAACAAGAAACCAAAGAATCCTAATCGTTGAAAAATCAACAAAACGAAAAAGGATTTACCTTTCCGGGCTTAGAACCCGAAGAAACCTTATCACTCGAATCACATTCTTTGTCAGCAGAATCAAGAACAGTGTGGCCGCTGTTCTTGTCTAACACAGATATGCATCCCAAGTCCAAGCACCCAACATCCATTGATTGCCAAATCATACAATTAAATCTCTTGAAAATTGCAAACTCGATGGTATTAAAAAGAATTCAGTGGATTCAGTAAGGAGATATTTGGGACTTGGAGGGAGAGAGAGAAGTGAACGAAGAAAATTGTATGTTTTGTAGGGGATCTGATTTTATGAAGAGAAAATAACGACGGTGTAACGGTTTATTTTGTTTTTTTTTAAATGAACATAGCCGTTACGGCTGGAGGGTTGTTGGTCTCTAACGGCTAGGTTTTGCTAAATCCGGTATTGGGTTGTTATCCGGTGTATTTGGCGTATGGTGGCGCTAGTTGTGGACTACTGCTAGCAAGACACGTGGGTCATAGCCTAGTATTTATCTCGCGTTCTGATCCTTGCTCAGAGATTTTAACAATTAATGCTAGTTTTGCTGATTTTTTTTCCAGTGTAACTTTTCGAAACATCATAATTATAGGATTTGTGAAGCCCAATTGTAAGATTTTCCAGAAAGTTATTTGTAGAAAAACCTTCGAATAAAGTTAGCTTCGTTCTATAGTTTGGTGCTTAGGAATTAGATTCGGGCTCTATCAATTACAGCATGTAAAATAGGAAAATATGCCTTTTCTGCTTGTTTTTTTTTTTTTTTTTTTGACATGATAAGCAGAGAGATATAGAAGTATTCCAAAAGTAGTAGAAGAAGGCACTGATCAAATTCTCTGCACGTTTCACTTATAAACTATACATCAGCGAGCCAGAGTTAAAATGCTTTTACATGAAAAAGTTCGCATTGAGTGATGAAATTTATTGTGAGTTCCGATAAAGATGATGAGCGAATCGCAGAATATTATCTACTTATGCCTAGTCCAGTTCCATTTGATCTCTAATCCACTTCGTTGCCACCCATTTCTCCCCTTTGATAACTGGACAGCTTCCGTGGAGAGATGTCTGCAAAAGTTTGTGACGCATAAGGGTCAGAAAACACATGCATAAACTAGAGTAACGACAGCTAAAACAGTCATTATACATGAAGAATAGGAATGTCAAAAACCGATGGCTAACAATACGGCCTCCATCCGCTCCCTCCCCCTACATACTAACTCCTTCGCAGTCAAATGAACTAAAGAGGAGAAAAACACGAGGTGCAAATTATCCAGCAAAGGCGGCAAAGAAAGTATGTTGGCTCTACACTGTACACCCAATCCGGACACCTTACTGCAAGCTATGAAAACAACTTTCAATGAACCGAAGGATGAAAAGCAGTTCAACTGAGGAGGTCTTCTGCTATATGCTCTATATCCTAAGGAAAAGGACGGCTTGAAAATTGGTTTGGGTTTTGATGCTACGCTCATCATTACCATTTAATTAACTGTCACAGGATCAATTTATTGGAAAGCTCTTAACATGCGTATTAAAACAAGAAAATACATGTACAGTTATATAAACATGATCATGGGGTGATTATGATCTGGAAAAAAAAGGAACAATTACCCGATCAATGGTTCCATTTGGAAACAACGAGTAAAATAGAAGTCCATCACCTTGCCGAGGCTTCACTTTCAAACCAACACATTGCTTGTACTCAAAGCCAGAACTTACTGTAGAGCCATTCTATAGATCAAACCAATAGGATTATTATCAGTTCGCAAAATGATTCAAATCATAAAGCAACAAAAAGATACAGAATTTGGGTAAATACCTCAAAGGGGAACATGGTTTCTCCACCTTCTTCCACACTAGACAGATACAACAAGAAAGAAGCAACCTGCATGATGGTGAATCAATCACAAAATTATAATTTTGGAAAATACAACTTTCATAAGGTTTTATCTTGTGTTTTTTTAATGAAAAAAAAAAAGAACAATCTTTGAGAATCCCACGACTACTTCAATTGATTCATGGATTTTCATTGGGAGCATGTAAAGCAATGCTATAAAAGGTCAAAGAAGTAACATGCTGCAATAAAATCCTTGTAAATAATCGACAACAACATAAAAGAGCTTTAAATATGATTTTTGGGTATGATACCATGCTAGAACAAAAGGCAAGGAAAAAAACAATGGCATGCAAGGGAGCAATCTAATTTACTGAACTCTCGATTTGGCACAGCATTCTACATTTAGTAAGTAGCAGGGAGTGGTAAAACTAAGCATTCAAGATGTGATAAAGGTGTTTGTTATGTACCCTTTGGCTTGGCTGTGGACCATATTCATCTGGGTTAAATGCATCATAATGTGAATCATACTTCTGCCCGATTTCATAACGCAAGATATTGAATGCCTGCAACACGGTGATATCCACTCAGACTAACATAGAAATGAACCTGTAAAGAAAGGTTAAGTATTTTTAAATTTTAAATGCAAGGGGACAGAATATCAAATATTTGATTAGCTAAGAATCATTAACTGCAAAGGTCAAATCATGCTTGTAAGAAAATGTGTGATATTTTCTACCATCATACATCCCACAGATCAGAGATCAGAGATGCCAGACAGCACTCCGGGTAGCTCATATAGGAGGGGAAGTGACAGTAGCAGTATCAGATTTCACATGCATTTGGTAGCCTTACAAAAGCATTGGACTTCCTTTTAGACCATCAAAGTAAATATTTATTGAATATATGTATCTACCAAAAATATGGCCACTCATTTTTCTCCAGTTTTCCGTTTTCAAACTAAAACACTGTAGGAAGACTAGAATAAAAGTCTATAATAATCATGTCAAGTTGCAGGTTCTAGAATCAGGGTCCATAACTTCTTTTCTGGAAAAAAATTAGATGCAAATAAATTGCTTATAGCCTTATACCATTTCTGAAAATGCAATAATGAGCAGGGTGCCATGGAAAAAGGGCCTAATTGGGTTGGTCAATGAAGTCATCAGAATGAAAGGTAGAAAAGAGACTAGCTAAAACAGGCAGTCTCTCAGAGGTAAAAGGCTGAATTGGTAGACGATGTTATTAAAAGCATGTCTTTTCGGTCAGTTTTTCATTTTTACAGGTATTTTTAAATTTTAGCATTCTGAGTAGATAAGTGACCAGAAAAGTCTCTCAGAGGTAAGTTGTGATATCATTACAGGGTTCTTCTTGTAGATCTTTCAGCTTTTCTCATAAGTATCCTTAACCTTGTTGCCAATTATTTTAACCATTAGCTGCTAGTGATGACCATCTAAATTGCAGCAGTTCCTTTTCTTTCTTGAACATTTACCAACATTCTCGATTTATTAGTCATTAGAACCTCACAAGCATGATTCCAAAAACTTGCAAGTGTAGCCCATAAACCACTATAATTTACATAAAGGCCAGAGATCCATGAAAAAAGCAAATATTTAGAAACTCTCTGGACAGAGGTGCTTCACTTAGTTTAACAAAAAAATACTCAATAGTAAAAAAGCAAGTCAGAGATCCATCAGTTGTTACAGTCTGGAACCTTAGCTTATATAATGTTATAAAGCATTTGCAACTGTTAATTGAGTCACATTTGAATGTAAGTTATTAGCTTTAGATTTACTGAAAGAAAGAGATAGAAGTAAACACCCAGATACAAAAGTAGCATTACTACCTGTCACAACAGTTATTATCGCAAACCTCTGAATTCCAGTCCCGGATACAAGCCATACAAAAACAAAGGACATTTTAACGGCAAGAAAATACCTCTCCATGTGATTGTGGGATCATTGTAGCCTTTGCAATTTTCCGCTCAATGAAGTCCAAGGTTCCAGTTTTATCTTCTGAACCACCAATAAATGTGCCTGAACTGTTGCCGTGAGTTTTAAAGTCAAACAGATGAGAAAAGCCCATTGATCTAAAGTGTTGTGAGAGAAAAAAAAAGTATATTGCACAGAAAAAAGTAATGAAAGTGAAATGGCTTGCCTTGTTCTGGTTCCTTTAGTACTCTCAGTAGTTTCTCCCTTTCGCAAAGCTAAAGTAGATGGTTTCAATTTAGATTTTGCCATTTTAATGATGCTTTCACATTGTTCAGGAGTCGCAAAGTTCGGGAAATAAAGTGCTCTTGGTTTCCAACTTAAAACCTGAAACCATACAGCATAACATGATCCACGAACCAACTCAGAATCACATAATTCAAAACCTTCCTATAATAGCACAAAACAATTGCAACCGATTAATTCCATCTGCCACAAAAAAACAAATTCGGTCTATTACAAGATCGAGGCACCAAAAAACATCGGCTTATTACAAAATTGAAACTCCGCTTCGCCTTTTGATGCATCGACTTTTGTTCTATTGCCTGCTCTCAACAACATCCACAAGGGACCAGATATCTTTCCACGTTTCAAATTTCCCATTTTCATCTCTGTTTGCCATCATTTCACTTTATAGTAATAAATTAAATTCCTTTTAAGTTTCTCAAGCAAACAATTTCGAAATAGAATAAACAAACTATGATCCAATCAATATTAAAGCAAATCTTTCTCGCATCAAATTATATTAACCTAGCTTAATTTTAAAGCAGCTCCCCAGTAAATCTCCAATCTATCACTAACCCAGAACATTTTTTCTATAACCTCAAATTATCAGACCTTGATTACCTGAAAAGGGATGGATTCAATAAAAGCTTCGCCAGTATCCCCATGCGGCATCGCGTCATGATCCACTTCCGCTACTTCAAGCATTCTTAACCTTGGTTTAATGACCGGGACATCCTGCAAAACCATAATTAAACACGTAGGCACCCTCTAATCAGAGTAATTAATTAAAACACACGACCAATGCATGCATAGAGGGAGAGAGAGAGATACAAACGTTGGAGATAAAAGTAGAGCTGTATAGACCCCCAAGAAAGAACAAAGAGCAAAGAAGTATTGCAGCTGGTAACCCTAGCTTTCTTTTTGATCTTTTCGTTTTGATTTTCATTTATGATTCCTTTCTTATTTTTGGGTGTGGATCGTGGATCTTGAAAAGCAGAACTGAGAGTTTCGGGTTGACTGTGTGTGTGTTTTTTCTTCCGTTGATCTGAAGAGCAAAGCGCGTTAATGGCGGGAGAGGAGAGGAGGGTTTTTTATTCTTCGCTGTGACATCACGGGGCAGACATAAGTGCGGTTACTGGAGGACATAAAAAAATTAAGTAACACAGCGGGGCAAGGCTAACGTTTTCGGGGGGGAAAAAGTACAGATAAAGTTCCATGAATTTGATTTGCCGATTAATAATCCAACTTGTGGAGTTATGGCCCCCGACCACGTTACCATAGTGGTCATGAAAGTAACTTCTTGTCTCTGAGTGTGTTTTTTTTTTACTTTATTTGTTTTTTTTATATAGTTTTGATGTTCTTATTATATTAAAAATTAAAAAAAATTATTGATATATTTTTAATTTAAAAATATTTAAAAAAAAAACACTCACACTTTATTTTAAAAAAAAGTGATTTTTTTCTTTTTTCCCTTCGTAATCTTTTCTTCTCTCCTATCACTTTTTTCTAGATAATGATTTGAAGGTTGTTTATATCTATATAAAAAAGACATGTAAATGGAAAACTCTTGATCATCAATTGATAGAACTAATTATTTCACCAATGTCAGATATTTTTTTATAAAAAAATATATAATGTTTTTTAGAAGATTTTTGTAGTTAAGAAAATTTAAAGTGAAAATAAAAAAATTATGCATATATATAATCATATAAATCAAGAACTATGTTTTAATAAATGAAAAAAAAATCATAAACGATAACTAGAAATAAAACTAGAAAAATCAAGAGGTAAATATAAAATAAGATATTTCATCTCGCATGACAAGATATTTATCCGGTTGTGTTTGCTATATTTATTTATTTAAATAATTTTTTTATTTAATCAAATGATAATAGAAAAAAACATATTAAATTGATTGAATAAAACAAAAGAGAAAAAATATATTATACAAGTTTGCACATATTAGAAATATTATATGAAAATAAATATTTTTATTTTAAAAAATAAATTTCATCTATATAAAAGATAAAAAAAAATAGATGAATTAGAAAAATCTCTTCAAATATTACATACATACGAAATAACTAAAAAAATAATTTTCATTTAAAAGAAAATAGATAAATAAAATAAAAGAGAGAAATGATATTGATTTAAATATAAATAAAAAATAATTTTGAAAAAAAAAATATGAAAAAAGAATTAAATTAAAAAAATAGAAAAAAAAAGAGGAAGGGTCAGGCATTGTTGAGTCTGGAAGCCAAGCCAACCTGTCTAACCCATTTTATTAGAGCTCACGTGCTTGGGCTCTTATTTTTTTTATTGCATTAGGGGCGGATGACATTATTTTTTTTAAAAAAAAGTAAACCAGATGATGTGTCATCTAATTTTGCCAAGATTCAGTTTCTGAAATATCAGAGCTGAAGGTTTTTATTGAAAAACTCATTTATGACCCAAACAGTTAAAAACACCTTATGAACTTTTTATTATTATTATTATTAACGTGGGTGTCTTGGTCAACTTGCGTGTACCTCGACTAATCCCACAAGCTCTGTAATTAACGACCATGTAAGTCTCCAATGACTCTGAGATTTGTGGGACTCGAAGCGGTGACCACTAGGGAGCAAATTTAGGGTCTGACCAGTTGAGCTACACCCCTCAGGGTCCTTTATGAACTTTGATAAATCTATACATGGCCTCAAAAAAGTCATCCAAAAACTCGAAACCAAGTATCTTTCAGAGCTAATTTTTTTTTAGTCACTTTCAGTGTTAAAAAAGCACCTTATGAACCCCCCATCAAATGAAATTATTTGACACAAAGATCAACCGTTTTAGTGGTCAGAATTGGTTTTTCTCTCTACCGTCAAAATCTAGCGACCTCTTTTTCTCTTCTCTTAGACCAGGGACTAAAAAATAAAAAATAAATAAAATTTTAAACCAAATTGAATTGAAAAAATATCGAGGGACCGAATATGTATAATTTTTAAAGTGTGGAGACTCAATTAAATTTTTGTGTAAGCTTTGAAACCATCATCCATTTAAGGTGTCTTTTCTTCTTTGGTCACCTGTCCTTTAATTTTATTCTTAGTCAGTGAATTTGATTCAATTTCCCTTCAATTTGGCCTGAAAAGGATTCAATTGAGAAAAAAAATTGAAGATCATAGTGAAAATGAAATCCGAACAGTAGATCCATAATAAAATGCGAGAGGATGAACAATGATGTGTACACAAAAAAAAACTCACACACTTTAGTGTTTTATATAATTTTATAGCGTGTTTTATCCTCCATTAATTTACAATGATTTCAACTCAATTTCTTAGTCTGGATATTGTATTATGATATAAAAAACGAGACAATTTAACACAAACATGTTTAGTTGAAGAGAAATGAATATAGAAAGATATAAAAATATAAAATAAATTTATCTCCATGATAATTTTAGAATAAATTTATGTATTTATAAACAAGAAATATAGAGGTGACATATTTTCATAGATAATATTTATTATTTTTAATCCATAAAATATCCTTATAAAAAAAATTTAATTCCAAAATTATTTAACCAAAGAACATGAAAATAAAAGTAATTATTATTATAGTTTTGAAAACCATCTCAAAGTAAGGCTCAGGTCACGAGCCAAAAAGGTCAACCAGGTTGATTCATCAAAAATCCTTAAAGGATCTAAACGACATTGTTTTAACCCAAAGAAATAATTAAAAAAAGACAATGGATTTTTGATCGAGTCAACCCTTCCTCTAGTTTTTTTAAACTCGAACCAGTCCAGACACTAAGTCGGTTGGGTTATAGGTCGACTTGCTGGGCTAGTTCAGGTTTATAAATAGGATTATTATATTATTATTAATTTCAATACTAAATATAAACTAGAGTTAAAAAAAAACTATCTAATTATTTTTTAAAACATGTAAGTTTGATAATAATACATATTAAAGGTAAAATAGTTTTTTTTATATTTTATTTTATCTTGTTTACCATGAACCAAACAAGATATGGAGACACTCATGTTATCTTATATATCACTACCAAGCATAATCATGTTTTCATCTCTTAGAGCCTATTTGTTTTTGTATTTAAAAAATATTTTTGAAAAAAATGTATTTTTTTATTTTTTTCCCCTTATTTCAAATTAATTTTTTGTATTTTCATATTATTTTGATGTGCTGATATTAAAAATAATTTTTTTATAAGAAATTTATTTCGATGTATTTCTAAACAATAAATACTTTGAAAAACAACCACTATTATATTACCAAATAGACTCTTATTATGTTTTGTCTTTTATATTATCACTATTTTCATTTTTGTTTTCTTAAAGTTAGTAACCAGATTTTAATTTTTATGTTCAAGATGGTGTGTTGGCGCTGCAGATGGATTGTGATTTTAAAATTTTTAATTTTTTTTAAATTAATTTTTTGTGTGTTTTTAGATTATTTTGATATATTGATGTCAAAAATTAATTTTTTAAAATAAAAAAATTATTTTCATGTATTTTTAAGTAAAAAATACTTTGATTTTTTTTTTTTACCATTGTCTCAAACATGGTTTCAATATTTCCTATAATGCAATAAAAGATCAAATTATAATTTCAAATAGTGTAGGTTTCGAAGCTAAAAAAATAAAAACAAAAACAATAACAAAAAAAACAAAGGATTTTGCCTCGCAAGTTTGTAGACATTGCATGATGTTTGTACTCAGAAATCATACAGAGTTCCTAACCTCTTCTCCTACGTTTTGTACAAATCTGTCATGTGTAGATTTGATTATTATTCGATTGCCAAAAGTTAACCTTGTTTATATATGCATTTTTTTATTATAATTTTCCATCTTAAATGTTAGACCTATAAATGTAATATTATCTATATATATTAGAAGCCTGTTTGAGATTATAATAACAGTGATGGTTCAAAATGAGTGCCAGTTTAAGATTTTTATCGATAAAAAAATACCCCACCCTCCATCAAGAATACCCCACCAAATAAATTATTTTTGACATCAACACATCAAAAATGATTTAAAAACATAAAAAAAATTATTTTAAATAAAAAAAATTCAAAATTTTTGGGAATCCCAAACACACCCTACATTAATGGTAATAGAAAATTTTTAATTTTCTATGTTAAATGTAATGTAATGTTAGAAAAGTTTTAATTTTCTATGTTCATTTTTGTAAGGTGGATTTTTGTTGAAGAGCCGCATGGTTTTTTTCATGATCAATTTTTATTAAATAAATTATAATGGTAATAGAAAAAAAATATTTTACATTTATTAAACAAAGTCAATCAGAGAAATCCTAGAAAAAAAACCAAATAAATCAGTATATATATTAGGGTTCTGAGGTCCGGCAAGCAAACCATTTATTTAATTTTATACACCTCTAGACCCGCCTCTAAAAAGGTAAATCTAGGTATAGTTATACCACACTCTTTGCTCTGGATTTTAATATAATAAAATCATTAGAAATAATAAAATTTATTATGTAGGTAGGCATGCGTAATTTAGGATGGGCATGCGCAAAACTTCTTCGTTTATAAGATATAAACCTTTAGAAAATGAGATGCGACATGGCCCTAAGACATTAATACAGTTTATATATATATATTTATATATATATATTTCAAAATTATCATTCTATCATTAAACCTTTAGGAAAAAAATTCTACAACATTTGGTTTCTTGCGTTAAATTTTATTTTTTATATAAATACGAAGGAAAAAAATCATAAAAGTAATAAAAAATATTAATAAGACAAGGAAATAAAATAAAAAGATAGTATTTTACTCAAAAGGAATTCAGTCACAAATCAGCTCAAAACTATCATCAAATAAAAACTCTCGTGATAAAGGACTCTTAAATTCATCATTGATATTTTTGTGTTCGGAAGGTTTAGGGTGTTAAAAAATATAGAATTATTTTGTTTTATTTATTCATGGTAGAATATTATTTTTATTTTCTTTTCAGTTTAGCCTATATATAATCTATTTGTATTTAATTAGTTTATAGCTATTCATTTAGATTATTGTGATTGCTTTATGCAGCATTAATAAAACTCTAATCTCCTCCTCTTTTATTTTTGTATTTCACTTTGTTTTCTTAGAATGTTTAACATGGTATCAGAGTCAGATATCATGAAATAAGGATTAATCTCAAACATAACTTTCACGGATCCAATTTCGAGAAGATATTTGTTCAATTTCTGCAATCTAGTATTTTGTTTTCCTTTCTTTTACGTTCTGGTTTTCTTTGTTTATTGATTATGGCTACTAAAAAAGATGATTCGCTTCAGTCTGTTAGTATGAGGTTGGATGGAAAGAATTGTTCGTATTGAAGTTATGTGATGATGAATTTTATTAAGGGTTAAAAGATGTGGAGATATATTAGTGAAACTCTTGTGAAACCTAGGAATACTGATGAGAGTTATGCTGCTTTGATAGATGTCTGGGAAGCAACAATACAAAGATTATTACTTGGATTAACAATTTTGTTGAGCATTCCATAGATACACAGTTAGCGAAGTATGAGACAACAAAAGAGGTTTGAGATCATCTACAAAGGTTATTCACGCAAGCAAATTTCGCAAAGTAGTATCAATTAGAGAATGACATGAGCTCTTCACTAGAAAAATATGAGTATTCAGGAGTTGTATTATGCTATGAAAAATCTTTAGGATCAATTGGCTCTTATAAAATCAGTAGAATTAAAAGCATGTGGTGCCTAATTTTCTCTTAAAGAGCAGTAATGATTGATACAGTTTTTAACGACACTTCATAGTGATTTTGAAGGACTTAGAGGTTTAATTTTGCATCGTTCTCCACTGTTTTATGTTGACTTAATTGTTAGTGAGTTATTGGCTAAAAAAATACATCTTCAATCTTATTCTGAAATAAAGGTTCTTTCTACTTCTAATCATCCTGTGCTAACAATACATTCTAAGTCATTCTTTAATAATCAGAATAAGTCTTACACAAAGGTTGCCTTTGACGAGTGTAGTTTTTGTAGCAAAAAGGTCATTGGAAAGCCCAATATCCCATATTGAGACAATATAATCAAGCTTAGAAACCTGATAACAAGTTGCAATCTAATACTTACGGATCACCTTAAGGTTACAAACTATCACACCACAATACTGCAGTAATAGTTTCATCAAGTCCTTTCACCTATTCTAGAACTCTAACTGAGCAATTTCAGAAGTTTCTCTCTTTACAGCCATAAGCTATGCTCGTTTATTCTTTTATATGTTAGTTGTCTCATAATTCTTTAGGTATGTCACTTTCTAAATGTATCTTAGATTCTGATGCTTCACATCATATGTGTTTCTAGATTCTTTATCTTTTGTTTATGTATCCCCTTCACCTTTTATTCCTATCATGATTGCTGATGTCACTCTTATACCCTTAATAGGTGTTGATTCTGTTGTCACACCTCACTTGTCTCCCTCTAATGTTTATTTTATTCGGAAACTCACATTGAATCTTGCTTCTGTTGGTCAGTTATGTGATTCTAGTGATTCTTTAATCATCGTTTCATCTTTTTTTTTTGTACATGATCTGGAATCTCAAAAGCTAATTGGGATAGGCCGTAAGAAGAAGAGACTATATATTTTGGATGAGTTAAAAATGTAAATTACTGTTGTTGCTGCTACTTGTGTTAATTTGTCTTCTTTTCATTTGAGTCTTTATTCTTCTAGTTTTAATTTATGGCATTCTCGTCTAGGTCATGTTTCTTCTTCTCGTTTGAGATTTTTGGCATCCACAATAGCTTTAGAAAATTTACAAACTTGTGATAAATTTTTATTATAGTGGATGTAAACTGGTAAGATTTTCCGCTTTACTTTTTAATCAAAGTATTTTTGTTTCTTCTTCTTCATTTTGATATATGGGAGACCTTCTCTTATTTCCATAAAAGAAGGGTCTCGATATTATATTTCTTTTATTGATAATCATACTCATTATTTTTTGGTTTATTTAATAAAACATCATTCTGAATTCTTTGAGATATATACAACATTTTGAACTCTTGTCAAAACTCAATTTTATTGTTATAAAATGTTTTAGGTGTGATTTGAGTAGGGGGATACACCTCTAATAAATTTTATTTTTATATGTTGATGACATAATTATTACTGGTAATGACATTGATGATATTTTAGTTTTGAAGACAGAGTTAGCTAAATAGTTTGAAATGAAAGATTTGGGTTCTCTATGATATTTTTTGGGTATTGAGGTAGCCTATTTACTTAGAGATTATCTTCTTTCTCAATCGAAATATGTTGTAAATAGTCTTGAGCGGGCTAAACTTACTGATAATAAGACTGTAGATACTTTCATTGAGGTTAACACAAAGTATTTTTCTTCTGATAGTTTACCTTTGTCAGGTTCTACTTTATACCATACTATTGTTGGTAGCTTGATATATCTCACTATTACTCGTCTAGATATTGCATATATTATTTATGTTGTTAGCAAGTTTGTGTTTTTAGATTGTTTTAATATATATATATATTAATATTAAAAATCAATTAAATGTTTTTTTAATATATTAAAAAAAATATTTTAAAAAACAACAATAATCACAAAAATAATCACTGCCTCACAATTACTCCACAGCTCTTTGATGCATTCTATTTCTGGGCCAAGACTATAAACCCGGAACAAACCACAACTCACTCATCACCACTCTTCATAAAAATCCATATATTCCAAGTTGCTAAAATAAGATTTTGAATATTATCAATTATATCACAATCCCACCCACCCACCGGCCCATTCGATACCCATTTCTTTAAGCAACTCATTAACGACGGTGATTTTAGGACCACAGATTTGTATGATGCACCCATATCGTTTTTCTCAAATGGAAAAAAACGTTTCTGGTTACCGGGCACTCTTGCTTTCTGAATGTTGTATTTTTATTTGCGACTCTTGATCACCACCAGATGTACAAAAGAACTTATTCCTTCATGGATATTGACAGGACACCACTTAGATTACAGGTACTTGTGTTTCCATGCCTGGATTCCGTCGTTTTCGATTTTTCATAACATTACTATATATTATATAAAGGACCTTAGACCTCCAAAGCTTTAATTTGCCCTAGCAGCTCTACGTGCATCCACCTGGTTATAATAAGCTCTTGTACTTGTGTCATCAGTCATATGGCTAGAGCTGTGCTTTCAAATGCAAAGATGCTAGTAGTGCTTAGGTGATGCTATTGACCTCTTATTAATTACTTTTGACAGTATATTGGAGACCTGGAGTCGGGGGAGCGAATTTTTCTACCGGGCTATGATATAAATATACATAAATTATTTTTAAGACAACATCACTAAATATATAAAATTTTCAAGTTAACAATAAAGTTTAATTCAAATACATAACATAAAATATATAAAAATAAAATTAAAGTACATAAAATTCAAAAAAAAAAAAAATAAATTATACTACAAAGCCGACTCTGATGTTTTGTAGAATAGAATTCATCTATGATCGAATCCGAATCAATATCTTCAACAAGCCTCGCTCAATGAAATCATCATAGAATCGCTAAGAACCCTCTTCCATTTTATCACGAAACACGTTTAACATGTTGAAAATGCCCCAGAGGGCGGTGGAAACAGCAAAGTCAAAACAAGACGAATCAACCGTCAATCAAATGATAATGCGACTTATTTGTTTCAACTAATCCTCGACATAATTCAGAAATGGTAGACATATTCGAAAAGCTCTCATGACGAATCACATCAACCGATAATGCCCTGAGACTCAAATAATACATCTCTTGTTCATTGAAATCTTGAGGATAAAATTCTCAAACAAGCTTGTAAATAGCACAACTTTAAATGATTAAAGTTGTCTTTAGGTTCTAAAGCGAGCTAAGTACAAGGAGTTCCACTGTCTCATCATTGAATCTAGAATTTAATTCTTCCAATGAAAATCTATTGTTGAGTTAAATATATCATAATGATAATCTTTGGTAAACTCCGAACCTTGTTGTTGACATGAGCGACTGAGCATTTTTGTCGAAGCATTCATATGTGGTATGTCAATCTCATATTTTGGCAAACAAATTGCACATTTGCAAGGAGAAGATCAAATCCGCATCTCTCAAAGTTGAAGCAATGCTTTAGTAGTTGATACAAGACCATCGCATTTAAGATGTCAAGAGATTTTTCCGCAAAGCTCGACAAAGAAATCAAGAATCCCCATTATTTTATGCATCAAATATAAGATGAATATAAATTCAAAAGATTTCATCACAATCAAACAACCACCAGCTTCTCCACGATAGAATTAGAAGACCCTTCTTGAACCAACCAGAATAGTTGCACCATACATATCTATAAGCGCAAATAGAATCAAAATGAGAGCTCCCGGGTAGTTCCACTTCGATGTAAATTACCAATTTGATTAGCCCCTCTACGGTCTCACGTTCTCCAAGAGCTACCATATGTGCAATTTCATAGCCCGAGCATAATGTAACCGGATGGCGTTGGGAGAAGCACAAATAAGGTTGATAATGGTTGTCAATTTTGAGAAAAATAACCAAATAGAAAT